>JAJOZX010004804.1:0-363367 GCA_023014485.1 Bathynomus jamesi
GCTAACCGCATACTTCGTCTCTACGTTTCAACTGAATAACCTTCAGACAACCTTAAGTGTATCGTGGATTATATTATGAAAGTTTATATTCCAATGTGGTTTCAAATGAAGAAAAATTCTTCAGCAACACAGGGAGCCAAACATCTTTATCAAATGATACAACGCTCGAGGTCGTTGAGTGTCCGCTGTATAGAAATAGTTGATCGTGTTATTCATAGAAATTCCTATTTTTCTCATCCTGAGAATGTTCTCCTTAGTATGATTCACGATGAAGCAAAACATATCAGAGAATTAGGATGGAGGAGAATCCTTAAAGCAAGAGATTCTGAGTCAGCCGCAGTGAGAGTGTTTAAACTGCCCACGTTGAACTTTCAGTGCAGTGAGTACTACAACATGATTAACTGGCAAACTTGTGAGCTGTCAGAGCCTCCTCTGACAAAAGTTCTATCACGCTCCGACATCCTGAACTATATCTCATCAGGAGATGTACCTGATTTCATCCCACGCTTTCCTTGCCACACCCAAGCGGTTGAACGGCATATAAAGCTGGTAACAGAGGCTTCGCTGCAGTATGCGGTTCAGAGGCAAGGGATGGATTTATCAGAGCAAGATTAGAATCCAGAAAGAAAATGCCAAGAATGGAAACAAAAAGTGACTACAGTGTTTAACTAGCCTAAGTCCAATAATGGTAGGGTGGCTGGGTCGGGCAGGAAGGAACTCTAAATGCAGCCACCTCCACGTGGTGAGTTCTGGGTTATTTTGTCAATATAGTACATTCAATATTGACGAAATAAGCGAGGAGCTGCATGCATATTACATAATAAGTCATCAAAAATAAACCAAGCATATGCAAAGTAAACTGCATTGGTGGACCTAAATTATTTAATTGCTCAAATATATAAACTTCTTAAATTACTAAAATATGATATAATGAATTGTTAATTGCATTACTTAATACATAATTAACGAATAAACTATGGTGTAGGGCCGAAGTTGACCATAATAGTGTCATTTAAAATACACTATTTATGTAAATTTTCCCGTATTTTGGAACGTTTGCGGAGGCAGAAGAAATTATCGCAGGACAAAAATATTTACAATTAGTCTAAAATAAACCCTTAGGATGCTTTTCCTCGCTATTACAAGAACGTAGGATGAAAATTAAAACTATAAGAAAATATTGAAAAAATATGTATTTTGGCGCATTTTTTGGATTTTCAACGCGCGTGCGGAGTCAGAAGATATTATTGCAGATCTCTGAGATTTTACACACTAACTTTTGACGTGGAAGAGCCACTTTTCAGCACTATTACAAAACGAAAATCGAAAAAAGTGTAAAAACGCTCCGCCCTAATATATATACAGTATATATATATATACATATATATATATATATATATATATATATATATATATATATATATATATATATATATATATATATATATGAAAATTATTTCACGAAAGTAACACGTAAATAATATTTATGACGAAAATAACTACAAAGGAAAGAGAAAACACGAAATAGTGCTCAAGCGCTTTCGTCTAATGACATCCTCGGGAACACTGAAATTAATAACAAGTTCGAGATATAGGTCACAAAGAAAAAAAATAATGTGATTGGTGCACACCAAAAATTGTAGGGGGAGAATACAAATTTATATGGAAAAGCTACCAGAGTTTTAGTTTTAGCACTTTGCCCTTATTTAAATCCGTTCTGAACGAATTCAAAACAACAGGATCGAGCGAAAAAAAGGCCCTGGCTAATGTTGAAATTGTTTGCAGACTCAAAAACACTTCTATTAATAGTCGTCCAGTGCCCTTTTTGTCCATTTGTCAGAGTTATCCCATCGTATTGATTGGAATAATGCTTCAATTTTTTTTCTCTCAAGCAACATTGTTAATAGAAATATTCTTGAGTCTGCCGTTATTCAACTTACGGTTACACTAACATAAACATATATTTACTGTAAACCAGGAATGTTCGCCTGCAGGAAATTTTCGAGTTTTTCGAGCTTTTCCGAAATTTGGACTGTTTCTGATTTTGTTGAAAATAAGATATTTAATGTAGATTTTTATGTTGATTTCAAACATGTAAGTCTTTTTTTTGGAGAAATGAGCAGTTCAAAAGTTATGTTTGTTATTGTAATTTTGTATTAGGTCAAAAACTATAACAATACAACTGAAAACTAATACAAGAGTTATTGTATTCTTTAGTAATATTGGCTTATGTCACTAAGTATTTGTGTGAATAGATTTCGACCGTTATTTTTCTGTCGCCATATGAATTCGCACAAGTAGGTATCAATCATTTGCCGGTGAGTAGGGCCCTGACTCTCTTATTCCTTCGTTTGGCCTTATTCCACATAGATTCAACGCCTTGTGTTAGGTTCGGTTAGGTTAAGTTATGTTAGGTTAGGTTACTTACCTCGCTTAAGTAGTTGTTGAAGTCTACAACTGTGTTGTGGCCAATGTGCAAAATATTTTTCTACAGTAACTATAGGTAAACTAGTACACCATGTAACTTTTAAAATAATAACTATACGTAAACTAGAACACTGTGTAACTTTTAAAGTAATAATTTCTTCCAAAAAAGACTTACATTTTTTAAATCAGCGTAAAAATCTACATTAAATATCTTATTTTCAACAAAATAGGAAACAGTCAAAATTTCGGGAAAGGCCCTTACGCGAAAATATTTAGCAGGCGAAAATTTGACAATTTAAACTAATCTTTGGAAGATAGAAAATAAAACTTAGATCATTAAAATACTTTATTTGAAAAGTAAATTCGGTATATTGTAATAAAACATTGTAAAGTGAAAGCAGTAAAAACATTTAAAATTATATTGTATTTTTACTGTGTAACAAAAATGCATGAATGCCGCTAATTTCCCAACCTTTCCAAATGGTTTCCCTCATTTTGTGTAGGTTATCCCATGCACAGACAATCCATTTAGCATGAATAGGTTTCGTGTGGAGAGCTTCAAATCTATCTTACCGAGAGATTCATTTAAGTTGAGTGCAGCTAAAACTTACTATGGCATGTCAGGGGGGGGGGGGTTGACTGGAGACCAGCAATACAGAAGCAGCTGAAGCTCACGGTCTCGGTGTGTAACATTATTATGTGATTTTGATAATCAGTTACTGTTATTTGGATCGAAACTCTTTACAGGTAGTTTGTGTAACAATCGATAAGCCATTTACCAATTTAAGTATCTGTTCACTCACACTCTCTGGCCGTTTCCCTCCCTCTCTCCCTCTCTCTCCCATCCTCTCCTCTCCCTCTCCAGCTGCACACGGACTCTACAAACAGCTTTATTAGTATTGTTACATAATAATTTAATATACGCGAGACTGGTGGATGGGGAAGCTGTTCATATATAGTCTAGTCAAAATATGGTTTGACCCACCACAAATTGAAACAGAATTTTTTTTCTTCACAATATCTTTCAGAGAGGCTCAGAGAACAACATATTAAAAATGCACTCGAATCTACCTTGGGGAAATATGCCTAATTTGCATAAATCCAATATGGTCGCCAAATACGATGACAAAACCTATTTTGTTATAATTGAGCTATATCTAAGCTTTTGTAGTGGTTTAAAAGCCTGGAATATGTTTTTCAGGGCTGGAAAATCTTTTAGAAAAAGTCATAAATTTATTGATCATATTAATTCGCATATATAAATCCAATATGGCTGCCACAATGTCTGTGCATTGCAATACAATAAAACCACAATGAGCCACAATAGAATAACGCTTACCATTATTGGCCAGTAACAGGACAAGGTTATATACAAAGAAGCGATATGAATAACAATTCAGTGTTCTTCACTGAATATGTTGGCACACACGCCACGGCATTCTCCACATGCAGGAACAATCAAGATCTGTTTTGCGACAGGAGCACCTCATCGTCGAACAACCTGTTTTGCAACTGCATCTGATTACTTCCAGTAAATCTGTTGGAGCTATGCCTTTGTCTGTCATTATAAGAATGAGCCTTGAAGCAGAAATTTTCCAACCCCAGTCACCAAGTGGTAGGTCATACCCTCTCCACGTCTGCACTTGGTGGTAGACTCTGAAGCTGTGGTAGCTAGCAGCTGCAGATGTGGGAGGTAGCATCTGAGGTTGAACATAAGAAGTGCTGGAACCAACCTTCTGACAAACTTTTGTAGCCTTAATTGGTCCAGCCCTTCACCCCGTTTACTTCCTCTGTACATGGTTACCAGTGCATTTCCCCAGCTGTTGCGATCTCCTCAGCTGTAGCCAGTCTGTTATTGAATACCTCAGCTTGAACATTGAAATATGCACTGGTTCTAAGCTGCTTTAGAGCTTCACCTTTGCCATTGCCGTACACTCTTGATGTGGTGTTACATCCTAATAGTACATGGGCAAACAAGATGTTTTCACATACATGTGCACCTAGAACCTATTTTGTGAGTTTGATGTTCCAGCATCTTGGCAGTGTCTTTGTACCCATCTTTCCTTCAGGGCAGAAGTAAATTTCACATTCATCAGCGTGTGCATGGTAGCACAGAAGAATCAGAACATCTGTATCATCCCCAACAAGCACAGTATTGGAAGTTGATGCACTTTTAATGGTGGTTTTGACTATGAGTACATCAGCATCACCTCTGGCTTGTTTTGTTTTGGACCCATTTTGTTCCATTTTGTTGATTAGCATATTGATGAAATTTTGTTTGTTCCTTTTGTTTGAAAGGAAGATCTCTTTCTTCATGTTCATGACCATCGGGCCAGTGAAATGCACTTCTGTAGTTTGTCCTGTTCTTCTCAAATGTGTGCTGTCTTTCGTGGATGGTCCGCCCTCATACCCATCAAAAACTATAGTAGATTTTCCATATCGTCGGGTCACATAGTCTACATACCTCTGGCAGATGTTGTCATACGTAATTCCTTTCTGCCATGGAATACAATACAACAGTGCACCACCATCCAGAACATACTTCCAATCATCTCCAGTAGGGCCTGGATTATCACGAGGCATAAGTGCCCATATAGCATCTGCTAGTGCTGGTTTACTGGCAGCCTTCATCACATTTCTCATGTCAAACAAAGCAGATGGGTAGCTGGACAGCTCATACTTGAATATATCTTCCAGTTATTCATTACGTGTGCCAGCTGTGACCAGTCTCTGGAAGAGTAGTGTGGATCAATATGGACTGTTTCACCACTTATCTTGATGGCATTATTGGAATCCATTATCACTAGCTGATCTTTCTTCCTGAAAGAATGATCCATCGCATTCTTGTCAACCATAGACTCCACTATCATAGCTCCAACAGGTTTTGCGTTGTCAGCATTCACACTGCCACCAACTGTTACTCCAGTTGCAATGTTATGCAAAGAAACGTCATCACTGAATGAGCTTCTTTGGGTGAGAAATTACGTATGGTGTTGAGTGTCCTTTAGATCTCTCTCCTGCCTTGCTGGTGTTGCCTCCTTGTGCTGGTCGCTGGTACTGTATGACACAGAGGAATATTCCTACATGGAGTTGTTTATCTCCAGGCAGGTGGGGCGTGACATCAGCCATATAAGACGGTGGGCCTCTGTCATACCTCTTTCTCTTGTCAACCCACCAGTTGTCTTCATTGACCTCATAAGTATTTGCTCGATAGCTAGATCAAGAGAAATTCCAGCCCAGAAGCGATTGGATCGGCGCACTACATGATTCCCTTGTAGGAAATGATTGTATATCTCTGGATGTTGTTCCTGGAGCTTCATCATATTCTGGAGGTACACATACACTGATTTGGTATGCAAGTTGTAGCCTGATGCTGCCAAATAAGGCATCATGTCATGTATGGCTTCCAAATGTAATTGCCAATGGCCTGTCCTTTCTGCTTTTAGGAACTTTCTCAATATACCTATCATATCCATGTATTGTAGCCATAAGTTTGCATTACGTGATGTTCTCAGAGAATCCTTCACTCCTAATAGGTGATCATTGCATTGTTTAATTTCAAGTAATGTATTGAGATCACTGATTGGAATGACACCCGCAGTAACCTCATCATAAACCTGGCCAAGTTTTTCAAGATTTTCTGTTTTTCTAGGAATGTCTTTGTATCAACTGCATCATCTTGTTTTGCTGAGTGTGTTTGCTCAATGAAAATGGTTTAATCATCTCCATTATATTGTTCTTGCTCCTGGGACTGAGCATTGAAAGGAAAATCAACATTGAATGCTTTGGAAACCAGTATGGCATTAAGTGTTGCATCAAGCAGAAAGTGCCCACGTACAGCTCGCTCCAAAGCTTTCCCAGCGAGCATATGGCTTACAGCATTGCTGGCATAGATTTGCGCTAGTACATCATGAAGGCCTGACCCTGCCACTGTGTGTCCAATACTTCCTACGAAACTCATTTCTGTGTGGAAACCACAAACCGTAGTACAATGCAGCGAAATTCACTCTCTTCTGGCTCACTCCCTGTTATCTGAAGTGCCTTCCACCAGAGTGGCTGGTCAAAGGTTACAATGGGTGTAACGTTGTACTTCTTAGCATGGGAAGACACAAACTTCAAGGTGGAATAAATACAGCTGAAGTCACTGGGGTTCATATCAATCATCGGGAGGTACATCACCGATGACTGTTCTGGGTGGCTGCCTTTCTGTACCATTTGCATTAGACATGACCATCCAGGCCTCTTAGGACGCACTGACAAAGAAGCTTTCCAAAGGAAATCAATACCAGTGGTTGGGTCTTCTGCATCTGGTAAAGAAAGTCTGTGATATGATAATGATCTAATGCCCTCAAACACCGATGTGAAGTAATGAATGTTCACTTGTCCATACCTGAGCCTCGTCACTTTCAGACACTGCATTACGTGATCTCTTTAAGCTCTCTTCGATTCTTCTTTTGTTACAATGCCTATGACGGCATTCAGTATGCAGATGCTGTCCAGGAACTGTAGTGAAGCTGATGCCTCTGCTATTCCTTGACATCCTTTGAATCCCAGTGTGACAACTGTTCGCCCGTCGTCCAATGAGGTTTCACAAAATAGACATTTATCCATCATACGTAGTGTACCTGAAACAATAAGAAAAATATTATTAGCATGACATGGCTTTCTCATATCTATAAAACATTAGCAAAACATGAACAAAACAAAACAAAACAAAACTCTTAATACAAATTTTAACATGTTTTTATTATAAAAACTGAGAAACAATAAAAAATAATGGAAAAAACATTATAAGAATTATTTTAGTATATATATATATATATGCAATAAAATCACAGAATAACACGTGATCTTATTAATAAGCAAACAACCACAGGGAAAAGGAAAATGAAACACGAAATCCGAGCGTTTTCGTGATATATTCACATCTTCAGGGAAAAACAAGTAACAGGCAGATTTTACAAAGTAAATGAGTTAAATACACACGCGAAAAATTCCCAATCGGCAACTCAATTTAAAAACCATAAAACACTCTAAAGATTTTTTTCAATAGATAACTTAATCTGAAGGAAGCTAAATTATTGAATATAAAAGAACTATATAGATGAAATTATACAATTAACATCTACAGAGAACAAAAATTATTATAACAGTTATTAGAAATAGTATTTAATTAAAGCAGGCAATTAAGTGGCAAGAATTTAATGAAAACAAAAGGAATGGTGCCAACATCTTACAGAATATTCCAACTTCTACAAACAATCTGAAAAACTCTCCAATAGCCAACCTGATCAAAATCTAACAAACCCCCAAGCACACAAAGATTATATACGAAAGAAATATTAAATGCACACAAGAATGTTAACAGTTCTTAAATAATATTTAACCAAGCAAACCGTTAAGGGGAAAGAATGCGGTCAAGAAACCAATAGGCCCTACGCCAACTTTCTAATTATGTACGGGTCTAATTTATACAACCCAGGGCTTATGTTAAGGACCAAATCCACATTATTCTTGATCACCCTAGATTCAATTATATTTCTGCTAACAATAGATTACTAACCTTAATTTGGAGGCATTTTTCCAGTCAATGGGGTGATTAGTATCTCTTACGTGAATGAAAATGGTGTTAGATTCTTGGCCAATCTTATATGTATTGATGTTGTTTAATACGTAACTCAAGGGACTTACCAGTTTGGCCTATGTAAAATTTATTACATATTGTGCATTGAATATTTACGCAATATTTACGTGCATGGAATATTTACGCAATATTTACGTTAAAATTCCTCAGCAGATAAGGCAGATCAAGGAAATTTTTCCTGAATGTAACACTAACAATTTTTTGTGTTATAAGGAATCTTGTCCTTTACTTCGTAAAAGGTTTTCTTTGCATTTTTAAGGATTTATCTATGCAGTTCTTTGGATAATTTAAATCAAACGCAATTTTGTATATTTTACTAATTTCGTCATCACTGAACTCTGGGCTACAAATTCGTAAGCCTCTTAGGAACAAAGCAGAAAGAACGGATCGTTTACGTTAATGTGGTGAGCAGAATAAATGTATATAGGAGCAATTATTAGTGGTTTTCTGTAAATATTGTACTTAAACTTTTTCCAGACCTACAGTATATATTAAACATCTGAAAAAGGGATCGAAGATCTGTTTCTATTTCAACTGTAAAATTGATAGAGGGAATTAATTTATTAAGTTTGGGTAAGAATTCTTTGAGATTTAAAGATACTGGCCAAAGACAAAGAACATCATCTACATATCTAAACCATGGAACATAATTTGGCAGAATCTTCCTTAATAACTTACTTTCAAAAAACTCCATATATAAGTTACTTAAAATGGTGGGGGAGAGGGGGTTTCCCATCGCCATACCAACCAATTTCTGCCTAAATGGAAAAATATACTTAACCAATTCTTTCGAAAGAAACACTAATAGATCCTCCACCGGGGCTCTTGTAAATAAAGCGGTAACATCAAAGCTTACCAATATAAAATTTGGCCAGTATCTTTAAATCTCAATGAATTCTTACCCAAACTTAATAATTTAATTCCCTCTATCAATTTTACAGTTGAAATAGAAACAGATTCTTCGATCCCTTTTTTAGATGTTTTAATAAAACAGGTCTGGAAAAAAGTTTAAGTACAATATTTACAGAAAACCCATTAATAATTGCTCCTATATACATTATTATTCTGCTCACCACATTAACGTAAAACAATCCGTTCTTTCTGCTTTGTTCCTAAGAGGCTTACGAATGTAACCCAGAGTTCATTGATGACGAAATTAGTAAAATAACAAAATTGCGTTTGATTTAAAAATATCCAAGAACTGCATAGAATAAATCCTTAAAAATGGCAAAGAAAACCTTCTACGAAGTAAAGGACAAGATTCCTATATAACACAAAAATTGTTAGTGTTACCATTCAGGGAAATTTCCTTGATCTGCCGAATCTGCTGAGGAATTTTAACGTAAATTGCGTTCAGAAATTTAAATGTAATTAAGATTCATTGATTAAGAACTCCCTTTAAGTGAACAGGGTTGTGTATAAAATCCATGCACAATATGTAATAATTTTACATAGGCCCAAACTGGTAAGTCCTTTGAGTTACGTATTAAGCAACATCAATACAGTATAAGAATTGGCCAAGAATCTAACGTCTTTTTCATTCACGTAAGAGATACTAATCACCCCATTGACTGGAAAAATGCCTCCAAATTAAGGTTTAGTAAATCTATGTTAGCAGAAATATAATTGAATGTGGATTTGGTCCTAATATAAGCCCTGGGCTGTATAAATTAGACCCGTACATAATTAGAAAATTGGCGTAGGGCCTATTGGTTTCTTGACCGCATTCTTTCCTCTTAACGGTTTGCTTTGGTTAAATATTATTTTAAGAACTGTTAACATTCTTATGTGTGCATTGTAATATTTCTTTCGTATATAATCTTTGTGTGCTTGGTGGTTTGTTAGATTTTTGATCAGGTTGGCTATTGGGAGAGTTTTTTCAGATTGTTTGTAGAAGTTTGGAATATTCTGTAAGATGTTGGCACCATTCCTTTTGTTTTCATTAAATTCTTGCCACTTAATTGCCTGCTTTAATTAAATACTATTTTTAATAACTGTTACAATAATTTTTGTTCTCTGTACATGTTAATTGTCTAATGTCATCTATATAGTTCTTTTATATTCAATAATTTAGTTTCCTTCAGATTAAGTTATCTGTTGAAAAAATCTTTAGAGTGTTTTATGGTTTTTAAATTGAGTTGCCGATTGGGAATTTTTCGCTTGTGTATTTAACTCATTTGCTTTGTAAATTCTGCCTATTACTTGTTTTTCCCTTTGGATGTGAATATATCACGAAAGCGCTCGGATTTCGTGTTTCTTTTTCCTTTTCCCTGTGGCTCCATAAATATTAAATCTTCCTTTTAAAATAAAGAACTAAGAATTTATTTTCGATTTTTCGAATGCGCGGCCTAATCTCTGACATACTTGGTTAATGTTTTTTTCTTGAAATCAGGCACTTTTTGTCTATTGTCTTCAACCACCTGTAGCAGATATTGTTTTTGTTTTTCATCTCTAGTGATCGAATTAGCCTAATCTTCTATTAATTTAACACCTCGTTCGGCCATGTCATTTACTACTTTCATATAGTGTACAAAATTATTCATTCTTTTGAAATCTTCATCATCTTTCCATTCGTTTGCAGATTTTCTATGCCAGTTACCAGAATAATTGAATAAATTCAAGAAGAGCCATGAGTTTGGCCCAGCTAGATCCGGAAGTCTCGTGGAAGGGTTAAGTGTAGGAAATGTTGGTGGTCCTCGTCGGTTAGAAAATCCTCGCTTCTCAAATTTCGATATTGATTTAGCAATTTTGGTCTTCAATTCACCACTTAATTTTTCTGAAAATAAAGAAAGCAGTACCATTTCTTTAGTAACATACCAGAGGTGGCGATCAAGGGCCTTAATAGCCTGGTTTGCTACTTCTTCAACGATTTTCTTATATGCTTGCAAGTCGTGATATAACTGCAGGTCATTTTCAGGTGCTTCAACTCCTTTTGTAGATGACACCCAAACTTTGATATATATATCATTACTATAAATTTGCGTACTCTTTCCAGCTTATTCACCATATTTTCAGTGTAACCTGATTGATCACTAAAGGCAAACATTTTTATACAATATATGATTGTAGCCATCCATCTAGCACGATGCGAGGCTCCAGGATGAAGCCAACGAATTCCTTTTGGTGGAGTTTGATTCAAAATCTGTAGGCATAACTCAGCACTTTCTCTATAATCCCCGCGAAGCAATATATTGTTATCTTCATTTTGCAGGATTTCATAAAGATATTTTGTTACATCTTCAATTTTATTCTTTAGGTATCCGTTTATTGTTTCCAATGTTTTATGTTTCTTGCTCGTATCTAAATTCTTCCATACAGTTTGTCTAAATTTTTGAAAAATTTCATGATCAGGTGATATTGATTTGCCAAATGTTACTTTAAAAACATCATTCAAAAATTCTTTCAAATATATGATGCCTGCATGCGCACCAGAGTATCCTCTGTCCTAATAAGTCTTCTAGTCTTTGCAGGCACCATTGATCCAACCAGAATTCGATGCGGTGTATCGAAAACCAACAAAACCACTCTTCCTTCAAGGTTCCAATCCATAGCAGCTTCAAAAGTGGCCTGGGCTTGAGAAAATCCAGTAGCATCAGGGATATCTGGAACCGCTAAAATTTTGCCTTCCTTCGCACTTGGCATTCCCGAAACTAAAATAGCCAACCGTTCTTTCTTTCCACCTCTCAATTCTGTAACTATTTTAGAATCCCAATGGAGCGAAGAGAAATTTGGAAGCTCAAAATCAATTTTCACTTTCTTAGATGTGTTCTCCCTAGTTTTCTTTCCTGCATTCCAAGAAGTTGTTCTGGACAGGCTGACTGTTTCTAAATCTATATCACAGGCAGAAAGCACAATAGCAGCAAAAGCTGTTCTTTGATTTAATGACAAGTTTAATCTGTCAGCTATATTGCTAACTTTAGAAGACTTCATAATATTTTGACGTTTAGGACCTTTTTTCGCACTCGAAAGTTTAAATTCTGGATCATCTTGCTCCGATTCTGAAGACGAATTTTCTTGATAGATCATATTCATTTTAGATGTTCCAGGCATTTTCCTTGTGATTCTTTTAGTTCACGGTTTTTTATTTCTTGGATTCTTTCAGCTTTAGCTTTAGTCGTTTCATATTTTTTATCTAGACCTCCTAAGCACATTTCCCTTTCTCCTCTCTGATCTTCCAGAAATTTAACATCACAAATTTTCGTTTCATTACTTCTTAGTGGATCTTTCATTATAATTTCTTTAGCGTTCTGAGAGCTGATGTCAAAAAGAAGTGCCCCTCTGTGTGGTTCCAAATGAGGAAGGAGATCTCCAAGAACAGAATCACCACGTTCCTTATCTTTTCTTAACTTTCGTTCATTCGAAGCCATAGTTAATCATTAGGTAACTAGTTGACTAGCTAAAATCCTGAAAAAAATAAGAAAAAAGTAAATAAAAACAAAATGTTTAAGCCAAACCTATATATATTTGGTATCAAATGATTCGTTTTTTTAATATGCATCGGATGAAACCATTTATAAGTGTCTAAAATTGAATTTATAGGCATAAAATCGAAAAAACTAAAACATTTTAAAAACTTTTAGCCTAAAATTTTCGAATCGAGTGCTCGGGGATCAAATTTTATGATTTCGGTCTAAAAATTGGTTAGCATATTTAAATCATCATTTGTCACGATATGAGAGGGCTGGACATTAATAACTTTGAGATTCGTTCAAAACGGGACACCCTAATATATATATATATATATATATATTTAAATATATATATATATATATATATATATATATATATATATATGGGAATGAACTCAGAATGGTCCCCTGAGTTTTTTATGATACACATCTTGAAACGGACATGTTATGTGCCTTGAAAAGTGGACGCTCAATTCTACCAGTTGAGGTTTAAGTTTTGGTTTTTGGCTAAAAATATAATAGTTACCCCTTTTTCTTTTATGTATTCAATCTGACGTGAAGGCAGCGAGTCTTTTGCTTATATTGTGGTTCTAAATGTAGTAGGGCTAGGCTGCTTTAAACCCTAAATCCATGTCCCAAAGCTGGATCCTGTCTGCTTTGCAGATAGCTGGTGAGGGAAGCTATATTTATGGGACCTCTTTGCGAGTGACCCGTTGCCCACGTCGGGCTAGCATCATGAAAAAGAAAAACTATGCTATTTGTCATTTACCATTACTTATTCGGACTATAGTGGATTTAATTATCCCAGAAGAGTTCCTTGTTCCATGCACTGTCTGTGTGTGTGTATATATATATATATATATATATATATATATAATAATATATATATATATATATATATATATATATATATATGGCAATGTACTATCCGAGTGTTTTGGCTCCTCTTGCGGGATGAGACAAGGTTCCTTGCTCTCCCCTATGCTGTTTAATGTGTATATCGACGGATTAATTGCTTCACTTAATGAGGCAACTGTGGGATGTTGTATAGATAACGCAAGGATAAATAACGTAGATTATGCCGATGATATGGTGTTAATAAGTCCTTCTGTTAAAGGTCTGGATCGGCTACTAAATATCTGCGAAGTGTATTCACAGAAACATGATATTCTTTTTAATGTTACAAAAACTAAGGTTATGCAATTTCATCCGAAAAGCTGTAATCAGCCAGCTGATATAAAGTTTAAAATGAGTGGTGAAGTAATTGAGGAAGTACAAGAGTTTAAGTATTTGGGTCAAACTATTACCAGCTCCTTGAGTGATGACTCGGATATAAGAAAACAATCTCGAAGCCTGTGTGCTAAAGCGAATATGACCATAAGGAACTTTCGTTTCTGTACAAGTGAAGCTAAAGAGACACTCTTTCGTACTTTCTGCAGTAATATATACGGTCAGCAACTCTGGGTGAATTATAAAAAAGGTTCTGGCAGAACCCTAAATTTGCTGTACAACAGGTCTTTTAGACTCTTACATAAATTACCCCCGAGATGCTCAGCTTCGCAAATGTTTGCTACCCGCAATGTCCCGAGCTTCCCGGAGGTAACAAGACGTGCTCAACACAGTCTAATGCAAAGAATTAAAAAATCAACCAACCCGATCATCCAAGCTATCCATGAGTCCTGCCATTTATCCTCTAAGCTATGGACTTTTTGGTACGAAAACGTCTGTCTGTAGCTCCACTTAACTTCGACAGTGCAGTATTATTTCTAATCAATTGTATATATTTCTATCCTTAGTGTATGAACTGTCATTGTATTAATAATATTTGTCATATGGACTATAGTCTGCCAATAAACCTTTTCATTTTCATTTTCATTTTCATATATATATATATATATATTAGTATGCATATATCCATTGGGAACACATGTGCCTTGTATTTTTTATCAGATGTTAAATGTACAGTAACTATAAATAAAATCAAAATGTGCAAATATGTTGTTATAACTGAAAATGTGGGAAATGTTAGTTTTTACACCCACTCAAAAATCATTGCCAAATTAATTTCTATAATACATTTTTACTTGCTGATCATGAGTACAATCTTTATTTTTTGTGTAAATATATAGTTTTTTTTTTAAATACTGATAGTTCAATGCCTTTGCGTTACCAATCTCGATTTTCCATCACCAAAAACTTTATTGCAGACTTTTATATAATTACACCAAATCGTTATCTAGAGTATAGAAGCTGTTACTTGGCAAAAACTAGCTCCCGCGGAGTATTGTGACGGCCATATTAGATTTAGGCAAATTAGGCACATTTCTCCCAAGGTAGATTCGGGTGCATTTTTAGTATGTTGTTCTATGACCCTTTCTGAAATGTACGGTGAAGAATAAAATTCTCTTGCAATTTGTGGTGGGTTAGGCCTAATTTTCTCACAGATGACTAGACTAATAGATATGCAGTAATCATAATGGAATCGTATTACTGTATAAGACTAGTAAACTACATGGAGGTCAACGCTGTTCACGATCATATTAATTGTTTATCTTTATGAACATAGACATTACATTATAATTACCTGTATGAAGTGATGGGCATCGATACATGAAAATCGCTAAAGCGATACCGATACATCGATACATGAAGAACGTCTTAGGCGATACCGATACGCCGATACTTTCTAGATGTCTTAAGCGATACCGATACCGATACATGCATCGCCGGTACATTTTTATAATTATTCATTTAATATGTAGGTATTAGATATTATTGTTTATACTAGTAATTTGTACGCACTGTAAGTAAAATCAACGACATTTTAATGGGTTTTATAGATGTAAATAAAAACAATTGCTTTATTTAATGAAAGTATGTTTTAATTTTGTAGGATACATGAATGACTGAAAATATTACACTAACAATTAAAAGTAATTACTATTACCCTTCAAAAATACCAGCTGGCTAAACATCTGGTAAGACAGTCTATTCCTTTTTGGAGCGTGAATGTGACCAGCCAAACTAAACAACCGTTCTACAGGAGCAGAGGATGGTAGTGGTGTGTTATACTTCAGGAAGACCCGTAGAATTCCTGGGTACTGCCTCAGAGATTGGAGAGAATGACTTCCGTCACACAGATACTGTAAAACTTCCATCTCAGTGGAATCTTGGGTTGCAGAGACATTAGTGGAAGCAGACTCATAACAGAAGAAATCATCTGCACTTCCGTTAGATGCAGCATCACTTAGTTGTTGCTGGGGGGTCTGCTCGCTGAGGCTCTTAACAGCATTAACCAACATTTCTTGAACCCTCTTTTTGACAATGTTAGTATTAAATTTGCCTTTATTGTCATCCACTTTAACTTGAACAGAGGATTTGAAGACGATGCCAGTATTGCTGCTTTACACTCATGCGACGCATCAAGGCACAGAAACTTTCAAACCGTTTAGTGAACCCTACTGTGACTGCATTGAGAAGTGGCTGACAATGACGCAATGCCTCCGAATTCAAACGCTCTAGCTTCTTCTCTACAGCTAACAATGTCGGAAGCAGGCAACCGTAAAAACATTCTTTGTCGGACTGCAACCTATCAAGTGCTGTTGCAATGGGTTGTAGTACGGTTAGGTATTCCTGGAGAAAATAAAGCTCATTTTCACGAAATGTTGGCAGTCCTAGTTGTTTCATTGTTTCATTTAGGACACTTTTATGCTTCAACAGAACTGATAAACTGTCGAACAAGGAGTTCCATCTTGTGACGCATGGTAATGTCAACTGACATTTTAGAGTTTCCTGGATTATTTCGGCTGTTTTAGGCTTTTCTATATTATGGTTAATTAATCTCAATAACACAAGTACAAACGTGTTTAAACGTTGCGCCGTACTGTGTGACGTGACCAGTAGAGTAATACTGTCATTAAATAAATATTTAATAATATTATTATTTATGTATATTCATAAATATAACTCAGTAGTGTCATATTATAACATCTATTTAAATATTTAAAAATTCTTATTAATGTATCGATGTATCGAAGTATCGATTTTTTTCGATACATTTAAGAAAATTGACCTTAGCGATACCGATAAATCGATACTTTTGTCAAGTAGCTAAAGCGATACCGATACCGATACAAAAGTATCGATCGATACGTATCGGCGATACATGTATCTAGATACTGCCCATCACTGCCTGTATGTCAATGACTGCACATTCAATTGTCCTTTAGCTATATATATGTCTGTGTTATATGTTGCGGACTCGGTTGTCTCCCCTTCACCCCACCTTCCCCCAGTTGGGGTACCTCGACTAACACTGCGGCGTTGCCACATGTACGGAGTCGCCTGTGAGGCGAGGAACATTACATATGCGGGCAACTGTACATTATATGCATATGTATATATATGTGTGTGTGTGTGTGTGTGTGTACACATTTCATACCAAACTGCTTGTGGTCTCGCTTAACACCGGTATGGAAACCAGCCACGTAAACGACGCTGCCGGGCGTCTGAAACTGCAATAAGCGCAGTCAGTGGTTAACGATCAAGAAGACTGAAATTTAGATTTTATTGTTCTTCTTACCTTCGTGCACGCAACGTGTTTTGCTCTTAAAGTGATTCATTTCGTTAGAATCTTCTCGTTTTTCAAAGTTTGAATTTTGTACTCCTGTTTGAACTTGATTTATTTGCTCTATTTGAAAAGTTACTTTTGAAACAGATTTTACAGCTTAATTACGGTTTAATTTTGCTATAAGATTTAATTTATTTAACATTATTTTAGGCTAAGTATTTGCTTGCATTGAACACTTATTTTTTCACTGCATTATTAATAACCTGATTCCTTATAAAATTCACGGTAGGTGACTGAGTTATTCATTTGATTATGGTAAAGGTTTAATTTACTTTACACTTTGGGCCAACTTAGTTAAAGGACCGGCTTGAAGATTTACTCCTATTAATCTTAAAGTAACCTTATTTACCAACTTATTCGATAAAGTGTATACTGTATATACCCTCTAGTGTATATTTTGGGTAATAATCTACTTAAGCTCCCGTCTCTCCGATTTTCATAAATTATACATCGGTAGCTTCGTTTCTTCATTAGGAATGCGATTTAGACACTCTAGTAAGGAAAATGCTCCAAAACCTAACCTAACCTAAAAAAAATCTAGAGAGTTTTAACCAAACTTTTCTAGTCAATTTTGAGGTGCTTTGCACGAATCTGCCATTGGTTTCCTTTGCAAATGCGTAGTTTTTGAAATATCGTAACATAAACATATAGGATATGTTCATGTTACGAGATCTCGTAAACGACGCATTACCACAAGAAACGTGCAAAACACCTCAAAATTAACCAGAAAAGTTTGCTCTCGTCATTTTCGTTTAAACTAATCAAAATATCACGACTTAACCTAACCAATCATCAAGAGCGTACAGTTGACCTAACCGGGCATTCAATTGACCTAACCGGGCATTCAGTTGACCTAACCGGGCATTCAATTAACCTAACAGGTTAATATTGGCTATTTCACCTAAATATCGGTTCTTTGGCATTATCCTCCCAACACTAATTTTTTTATATAATGTTGGTTTGGTTTTGGTTATGGTACTTTATTTTCCTTCCATTATAAAAAAATTAGTGTTGGGATTAGGTTAGGTTAGGTTAAAAACAGCCCGCCGCAGGCGTTAGCCGTAGTTAGCCGGCTTCAAGTTAGGTTAGGTTAAGAATATTTATTCATATAACTAATGATGTAATTTCAGAATATTTTGCTCCCAACACTTATATCATTTTCCTTTTTTTATTTCAGAATTTGTTAAAAAATTAGTGTTGGGAGGATAATGCAAAAGTACCTAAATATCTTCTGATCTTTTCGTATTAGGCACTCACTGTAATTAATAAAAACATCCAATGCTTTGTCTTCATCTAGGGCACATGACGAATCAAGTCCTCAAAGTCGAAATCACACGAACGGCACGTCATAATTCTATTGCAAACACTACCAAACTGAATCCAATTAGAATTTACACGAATACTAATGTTGTCAATGTGGTGATTTTTTTCTAACTAAAAAACACACTAGATTTTCATTAAAAATCCTGTAAAACTACAAACTCGCTAGACTTTGTTTTTAAAAACTCTAGATTTTTTTTGGGTTAGGTTAGGTTTTGAAGCATTTCCTTTACGAGAGACTGTCTAAATCGCATTCCTAATGAAGAAACGAAGCTACCGATGTATAATTTATGAAAATCGGAGAGACGGGAGCTTAAGTAGATTATTACCATATTTTATTATTTTTCTTTATTTACCAATTTATTCAGCGAATCATATACATATATTTTAATGCATACAGTATTTATTTTGTGATTACTAGAGCCCGGATGTTTAGGCACTAAAAACCGTTAAAAAAGGCAGGCAAATAGACAAAATAAACATTCAAAATAGGCAGTAAAACCCCCAATAAAGCCATTTATACGCATAATACATATTACACTGCCCTTAGTGAACAAAACAGTAGGTAATGCAAATGTAAGTTACACATAATAGCAATGGTTTAATTTCCCCAAATAAAGTTTAATATAGAATAATACTGTACCATTACACACTATAAATAATACATATTACACCGTCATTATAGTGAATAAAACAGTAGGTATTGAAAATGTTCGTTACACAAAAATGACAAGGATTTAAATTTCAAAAAATGTTTAATATAGAATAATACTATTATGCACGCTCAGTTTGTTATATATATATATATATATATATATATATATATATATATATTATATATATATATATATATATAATTTTTTTTTTTTTTTTTTTTAATTGGGGTTATTTAATCTCCTTCGCAACATGTAAAGTTATATGACGGAGGGGACCTACAGCTTTACGTGGGATCCGCACCACGGGTCGCTACATAATGTGGGCGCATTTATGGCATTTTGCCTGAACATCCGGATTTCATACTTCGGTTATAACTTTAAAGTGTGTTTATATCTTTAATAAAATTTAGCTTCAACTCGTATTGAGTTAGAATTTTGGTATTAATATTATTATTAAGATCACTCTATGATCTTTACGTAACGAAAGATCAATTGGTGATCAGTTGGTTATCTTAATTCACTTATTTTTTTGGAGTTAACGGTAACTTACGCTGCAGCCAGCTTTTACCGTGAAATTTATTATATGTTGCGTGTCATTTCACGTGCCCGGAACTTTTTTTATGCAGGAAGGAGGGGCCAAAGGTAATGGCCACAAAAGCACTTCTCCCATAGAAGAAGAGAGCCAAAATCAAGGTCCAGGGTTTTCGAGATGCCTAGACACTCTGCGTTTGAAAGATGGGAGGTCATAGACAGGAAGAAAGATGGATTGAGGAAAATTGTTCCAGAGTAGACCGGTTGAGGACGAAAAATTGAGAATACCGATTAACTCTTGCGTTAGAGAGTTGGACAGAAAAGGAATGAGGAAGTGTAGAAAGTCTGGTGCTGCGTGCTCTCCTTAAAGGAGGAGGCATGCAGTAAGAGAGTTCAGAAGAGCAGTGTCCGTTATAATAGCGACAGTAAAGAGAGTGAGGCAACATTGTGGCGAAGAAAGAGAGATTGAAGACGGTGAGTAAGAGGCGGGGAATTGATGGGACGAAAAGCCTTTGATTCCACCCGGTGTCAAGGACGGCTCTGTGGGTTGAGCCACCCCACCCATGAGAAGCATACTCCATACAGGGGGGCGAACAAGACCCCTGTACAGAGACAGCAACTGAGTGGGGGTGAAGAAACTGCGGAGGCGGTACAGCACACTTAACCTCTCAGAAGTTGTTTTGGAAAGAGAGTATACGTTATTTTTCCAGGAAAGATCACGAGAAAAGGAAACACCAAGAATGTTAAGAGAAGAGGAAGGATTGAGTTGTGCGTTGTTGAAGGTAAGGGGATAGTCTTGTGGAAGATTGTGACGAGTAGACAGATGGAGGAACTGAGTGTTTGAGGCATTGAAAGCTACAAGGTTTTCTCTGCCCCAATCAGAGACAGCAGAAAGATCAGAGGTCAGGTGCCTCATAGCCGTCCTACGCGAAACATAAAGTGACTGCTATGAGAGACGCTTTGGGAAGCGGGTGGAGAAGTGAAGAGTGGAATCATCGAAATAGGAGTGAATAGGACAGAAAGTGCGAATTAAAAGATCATTAATAAATAAAAGGAAAAGAGTGGGCGACAGGACAGAACCCTGAAGAACATCACTGTTGATAGCTTTAAGAGAAGAACTGTGGTCATCTACAACCGCAGCAATAGATCGGACAGAAAGAAAATTAGAGATGAAGGCACAGATAGAAGGATAGAAACGGAAGGAGGGCAGTTTGGAAATTAAAGATTAGTGCCAGACTGTATCAAAAGCTTTTGATATGTCAAGCGCAATAGCAAAAGCAGCGTAACAACCTTACAAGAGGCCCGGGTGTGACAGATGACGGAGGCCCTTGGTGGAGCTGAAAATTTTTCACTGTTGCTCACTGAATTAGTGGCTTAAAATTGTCAGTTTTAATAGGGAAAAAACAGACAAAGTTCAATATAATATAATAAACCATCAACCATTATATTAAAACAAATAGGTATCCAAGTACGTTAGGACCTACACAAAATGTAGGTATATAAGCAGATATACAATTACATGTGGGTATACAAATTGAGTACCAAATTTCAAAATTTCTCTCTTCTTTTTTGAGAAACTCGTGATCGCAGATAGTTCTTGATCAGCTTAAATTTAGAAAGTGAACGCTCGCACTGTGCAACTGTCACAGAAATTGTAAGGAACATTGTACACGCGGTGATGATATCCAGAAAACTACTCTTCACACTGTTAAAGTCTACAATGATACACGTAATTAATTCATGTACAGTCGACAGTGATTTTAACTGGACAGGAGTCAGGAGGGCCGTGTGCGGCTGCACCCCCTGCACCCTGCTAGTTACGCCCCTAGCAAAAGTTTCACCGAAATCCCGAAAGGAGGTTAACCAAGAGTCAGAGAGATATGTAAGAAGATCGGCAGTAGATCGTCCCTTGCGAAACCCATTCTGACGAGTTGAAAGAAGATTGTGAGAAGGAAGGTGTTTAAGAATCTTCCTGTTAAGGACAGATTCAAAAACTTTAGAAAGGCAAGAAATCAAAGCAATTGGACGATAGTTGAAGAGTTGAGAGTCGTCACCCTTCTTTGGGACAGACTGAATGAAAGCGAACTTCCAGCAGGAAGAAAAAGTACCATATGAAAGACAAAGACGAAAGAGTTTGCCGAGGTAGGGTGTCAGCACAGAAGCACAGTTCTTAAGAACAAAAGGAGGAACACCATCAGGAACGCGCGCCTTCCTGGAGTTGAGCCCAGATATGGCAGAAAAAACTGAGAATTCTTTCAAAGGAATTATTCACTGAAAATAGAGGAAAGAAAACAACGAAATAAATTTACGAGTAAAAATAAATTAACAGACAGATATTCTGACCACATTTCCCACAGCAGCCCAAAGTTTATAAGAACACGTATGGCAGCAAATAGGAATTTATATAACAGCATATTTCATTTGTTTGATCTTTTTTTATTTTTTTATCTTAATTTTAAAAAGCACTCCTCGCTTTTGTCTGGATGTAAGCACGTTCTTCTAAAATACTTATACAGATAAATGCATCTCGATATAAGAGTGTCACCAATAATTTTTTATATTTTTCTCACCCACCTTACTACTCAGAAATTAATGGTGCCAATGAGCTCATCATATAATTTAGCCTCCTTCATCCTAATTAAATTGTTACTCTTATCTCTCCTTCATATACTAATTAATTGTAAGTTTTTCTTCCCTCTTTCATATTTTATTGTTCTTTGAATGATCTCGTTCTCCCAAATCCACACCAATCGCACATTCTTACAAATCCAATACGTGCCCATCCCCTTGGGTCAACTGATTTTATAGGTACGAATTTCAATGATAAAGATTCAAAATACGGACCTTTTCCAGTTTGTGTACCGTTTTTCATATAATTTATTTCTGAGAATATTTTTGTTAAAACTAACGAAAATATCACGACTTAACCTAACCAATTATCAAGAGCGTAAAGTTGATCTATTAGTAAATAGTAAATACTATTCCAGAAACAAACCATGTTATAATTAATAATAGATCAACTGTACGCCCTTGATAATTGGTTAGGTTAAGTCGTGATATTTTCGTTAGTTTTAACAAAAATATTCTCAAAAATAAATTATATGAAAAACGGTACACAAACTGGAAAAGGTCCCAAAATACAGTAGAACATCTTTTATTCGGAATGGTCTGAACCAAGGGTGTTCCGGATAAAGATATTTCCGGTTAATGGATAACGGATAGGTTGTTACGAAGCATAATTCATGCCCCCAGTAATGATTAATAAGTAGTACTTTGGACGGGATCAAGGGTGTTCCGGATAAAAGATATTTCCGAGTAATGGATATCGCATAGGTTCTATTACGAAGCGTATTTCATCCCCCGAATAATAATAATTAATAAACGGTAATTTTTTTCTCTTAAAACATCTTGTTCATGCTCAACATCACTATCGTCACTTTTATAGTTTTGGGTTCAAAATTAAATCAATAATTTCCAAATCAGTCAAAGTTTGATGAACCGGAGCACTGACGTCATAATCAATCCATTTCACGACGTCATCTTCATTCAGGGCAGGAACATCATCATTCAATCCCTTCGCATATATCAACAGTTCGGCAACGCCCAACATTTACTGTGGTACCTTCAATTCTTCGAAATCACCATTAACATCATCAGAGAACATCGTAGCAGGCCAGATATTGCGAGGTTGGTACTTTCAACAATCACGAGCAGTTTACACTTCGCTTTAGCACACGTCAACACAGTAAGTCTTTCCTTTAATTCTTTAACCCCAGACGCCGAATTCTTGTCATTACAAATGAGTGTTCCGTTGCAAACATCGCCAAAATAATCCTGTCTCGTCGGCGTTGTAAATTTACTCGTCAGTATGGTCATTTTCCGTTACCAACCGGACAAAATCTTCGAAATACTTTCGAAGCCCCATGGTCAGCTAACAATATTTCACCACTCGCCTTGAGGTGACGAATACCATGACGATTCTTAAATTTTTTAAATTATCCAGTAGAGTTATTGCAGTCAACTTTCTTGCCTTTCTAAAGTTTTTGAGTGTATCCTTAATAGTAAGATTCATCTCGCCTCTACTCAGTCTTCTTTCAGATCATCAGAATAGGCTCGGCAAGGGACGCCATACTGGTGATCGTTTTGCATATCTCTGAGTCTTGATCATCCTCCTCTCGGAATTTCGGTGAAATCTTGGTATTGCGCTACGTACATCAAAAAGTTTTGATAATTTTGCACAAATCGTTAATTTCCAAACTGCCCTCCTTCGGTTTCTATCCTTCTATTTATGTCTTCCTCTCTCATTTCCTTTCTGGCCGATCTATATCTGCGATTGTAGATGGACACTGTTCTTCTCTTCAACTATTAATAGTGGTGTTCCTCAAAAGCTCTGTCCTGTCACCCACCCTCTTCCTTTTGTTTACCAATATCCTTTTAAGTCGCACTTTCTATCTTATCCACTTCTCTGCCGATGATTCCACACTTCACTTCTCCTTCATAATGTGTCCATTTCAACAGTCACTCCATGATTAATGTGAGATGGCTATAGCGCACCTTACCTATCTTTCTACTATCCGTATCTCTGATTGTGACAAAGAAAACCTCGTGGCTTTCACCGTCTTGAAAACTCTGTTTATTCATTTGTCTTCTCGTCATAATTTTCCACACGACTATCCCTTTATCTTCAACAATACACAGCTCAATCCTCCCTCTACTTTTAACATTATTGCTGTTTCCTTTTCTCTTTATCTTTCCTGGAAAGACTGCATATACTCTTTCGAAAACAGCTTCTAAGAGGTTAGGTATGCTGTACCGCCTCCGCAGTTTCTTCACCTCCACTCAGTTGCTGTCTCTATATAGGGGTCTTGCCCGCTCCTGTATGGAGAATGTTCCTCATTTGGGGGGTGGCTCCAACCCACACAGCTCTACTTGACTGGGTAGAATCAAAGGGTTTTCGTCTCGTCACTTTCCCACCTCTGACTGACTCTCTTCAATCCCTCTCTCTTCCAGCGTGAGAAGTTCCCACTGGCCTGTTGGCCCGAGGTCAGTTGTTTTCACGTCGAATCAGTAATTTTCATAAGACAACTGGTCCGAGTGGCCAGCGACGTTTTAACTTAAAACACTCGGACCAGCTGTCTTATGAAAATTACTGATCCGATGTGAAAACAACTGGCCTCGGGCCAACGGGCCAGCGGAAATTTCGCACGCTGCTCTCTTCACCATTGCTATTATACCGGACATTGAGTTTCTGAAGTCTCTAACTGCATGCCTCCCCCTTTAAAGAGAGTACGCAGTACCAGATTTTCAACACATTTTCATTCCTTTTCTGTCCAACTCTCTAACGCAAGAGTTAATCGACATTCTCAATCTTTCACCTACGCAACCGGTCAACTCTGGAACAACGTTCCCCAGTCCATCTTTCCCCCGTCTATGACCCTCAGTCTTTCAAACGCAGATTGTCCAGGCATCTGGAAATCTCTGGAACTTGACTTCGGCTCTTTCCTTCTTCCATTTGGGGGGGCATATTTATGGGCGTCCGCCCTTGGCGCCTCCTTCCTGCATATGTATATCTGTACAGTTGCGGCTGAATGGCAGTCCCTCTTACAACCTTTGAGAGGACGCGAGCCGGAAGGAATGCGGAACCTCCTCTCCATCGTACGGGAGATGTTCAAACGACACGACCATAATGCCATTCCCTTGCTCGAAGTTATAACTGAGGAATGTTTGGCAACAGAAAAGATTCTAGTCTGGTGGGTGAATACGCGGGTGGCACTTCATTCTGGCAGTTCTGGTCATGGAGGGAAAAACAACGTAAACTCAAACAGTCATGGCAGTCAGTACGCTTGTTCCTCCCTCTGCGATGAAATTGTCGTCCTATGGAGGCTTGCTGCCCTAAATCCAACCCTAAGGGACATGCTCATGAGGCAGTTTAAAGACTGGCATCTTAAACTATTGGAAAAAGTTGCCAAGAGCAAAGAGGCAGGAAGCAACACCAACATCAATAAGGAGGGCAAAAAGGGGATATAGATGTCTTTCCTGGATTCAAACCGGCGGTGGAAGCTTGTTTGTTAGACTGGGAGGATTACCCTCTACCGGGCATCACCTATTTTCCCGCCGCTTCCCGGTACTACTGCCCAGTCATGTGTTGTAAACATGACCCCAACCACGAGTCTCAGGCAGCGCCCATTTCGGCTCCCCAGGTACGGATGCCTCCCAATTTGTTGGCCTGAAAAGGAATGTGGAAAGAAGAATCACGAGAGTGAAAGGGGATGCCTATTGGGTGGCTATGGAAGGGGCTGGGGGAGTGATGGGCCCCAGCAGGAGTCAGAGAAGCAGTAGTGTTAGTAGCGAGGGTTTCTGCGACAATGACATTGGAAGAGATAGTAACTCCTCGCACGAACAACACACTCCGGAACAGGACTCGGGACAGGTGTCAAGACAGGACTCTCGCGACGACTCAAGAGGCAGCAACATCTGTCAAGATTACACGAGAGAAAGGAGCCTTAATTTTGGAGTTCTCCCCCCACGGTTAGTTGGGGATGACCAGGATCAAGGTTGCAGTCTTGATGACATGGACACTGAACAGAGAGGAAGGCAACCACAAGAGATTAGGAATGAACACAAGATGGCCATGGATGGGTACAGAATGTACGTTTACAATCCTCACCCACCCCACCAATATATGCCTGTACTTGCATGTGCTTGTCACGTATGGTTCCTGTTGCACCTGATATACCTTATCAGGACTTTTAAATACAATAGGAAACTGTAATATTGATATTATTGTTATTTTTGTTACAATTTAACTTGTTATATTGTTATTGTACTACGCTGTGTGCTTAGGAACGCATTATTTGTCGCACTATCATATGTTTATATGTGTACGTGTTCGTATATATTATTCTTTTTACATCCATTTTATGCCTTATACATGTAGGGCACAGCAATAAATTATCATTATTATTATTTTCTATTTCTATTTATTTTGTTTCTTTAGGTCATTAAAAGTAGGGCTGGGAAAATAATGACCTTTTTGGAAATTGCCAACAAAACGAGTGGTTTCTATGGCCATTTTCGCTGCTGAATACGAATCTGGCTGGTTCTTCGACCTGAAATGAAGTTTTGACCTGGCTCAGTGGATTTTATTTCAAAATGGCGGGCAAAAAAATAGTTTTCTTTTTTTATGCTTAAGAAAACTGCTACCCTTCATATGTAATATCTCTCTTCATACGTTTTCAGGGTCGCTGAAGTTGAAAATTAACAAATCAGAGACATTCGATGCGTGGTTTAGCGGTTATAGGCAAAAAATGGAAAAGATAGGTATTTTATTAAAAAATCATGTACACATGACATTCATATCAGTTCCGTGATATAATTCAAATAATGAAATAATCATATTTACAACACATTGTTCAATAAACTATCACTAGTAACATTGTCTCTGGTCGTAAGGCATTCTTAATAGAATTTCTCAGTTCATCTACACTAAATTTTTCCATTTTGAATTTCGTCTCTCACTTTAACACGTCTCATTTAACGAATATCTGGTGTGATGGCAGGTCTCAAATAGGCAATTTCTGTGAGGAGCTGCCTTTCGTTCAGTTTGTACAGAGCATCCAGGTTGTTTGGAGTCATAGGACCTCCATGTTTCTTGCAATTTTCCAAAACTGCCAATATTTTGCCAGCTTTTTTCTTTTTGAGCTCTTCTTTTTTCAGTAGGGACAATTTCTTTGCAGCATGCACAGTAGCTAGAAAATCTTCCTTTAATTTCTTTACTTTCTTGTCTTTTTCTGAATCCCTGGCGCATTTCCAGGATGCCTTCCTATCCTCAAGAAACTTTGATTCGAACGAAGAGTCTATCAGAAGTCCGTTAGTCACAATAACATTTTTTCTCGAGTGCGTTTGAATGGATGTTCTACCGCCACTGGCCCTGATTCGGTTGTCAAGTTTTGAAAATTCTGATTCGCATCCTAAATTTGTCAGAGGGTATACATCAAGTCTGGATTAGCGTCATCGTCTGATCTTCTTAAATAGTCCATACAAGACAGCTGATTATTTACAGTATCATTGACTTCCTCTAGAACTAGAACTCCAAGTTTATATTTACCAGATCTGGCTTGTTCCTTCCTTACAGCCATCAAGTCATTCAATTCAACCGTCTTACCTTCAAAGAAACGTTTTACTCCAGACCAAGTTCTTTCACTTTTCTCGTCACCCTTCTTGTCAATTCAAGAAGCTCCACCATAGGGAAAATCATCACTTCACCCATTATTGTGTAAATTTGGGAACAGCACATGAACCACTGACTTTGGATGAAAGTTCACACTGCGAGAACTAGCTTGTTACTGTTGACATCTACTACGGCATCAAAGAAAGCTTGGATAGAGTCTCGCCTCGCCAAATATTCTTTTGCTAACTCGGCGATTCTCCCAAACCGCTTTGCTACGAATCCTTTGAATCCATCACATTTGAGTCCATTACACTGTACAACAAATTTTCGGTTCAGAAAAAAAAACGTGGGTAACATTCGGTCATTCTTAATATTTCGAGTGTGCTGATTCCAAATCTGAAAATAGTTTTTTTCTATCACGTCACGTTTTTTTGTAATGACTGCTTAAAATCTTCATACCAAAAAATAAGAATATATTGATAAACAGATAGGCTTTTATCGGTGACAGGACAATTGCGTCCTGGTCAAGTGCGTCCCGGACAAGTGCGTCCCGGACAAATGCGTCCCGGTCATTGGCGTCCCTGGACAATTGCGTCCGGTTTTATTTCGTCCCGGACAATTGCGTCCCGGACAATTGCGCACTTCCCCAACTACTATATGAAATTTATTTATTAGAGAAGTGAATAGAAAGTTCATTGTGACTTCACCTACGCAATTGTCCAGGGACGCCAATGACGAGGGACGAGTATGTTTGTTATTGTAATTTTGTATGGGATATAATGCCCGGTTAGATTAATTGAATGCCCAGTTAGGTCAACTGTATGCCCTTGACGATTGGTTAGGTTAAGTTGTGATATTTTCGTTAAAACTAACGAAACTAACTATCTTAAGTGGACGTAACCCATAAAATTTGACAATGATGTTGCTGATGATGGATAAAGTTTTAGAGAACAGTTTCGAACAGAACTTATGAACATATAACAAGTTTAATAGGTTAAAATGAAAAGTATATTTGAAATTCCGATACTAACTTTCTATTCACTTCTCTAATAAATAAACTTCAGATAGTAGTTGGAGAAGTGCGCAATTGTCCGGGACGCAATTGTCCGGGACGCAATTGTCCAGGGACGCCAATGACCGGGACGCATTTGTCCGGGACGCACTTGACCAGGACGCAATTGCCCTAGTACCGGCTTTATCATATGGAACAGTTTAATTATTGCTATACTTCAACATATATGCACAAAATTAACATAAAACTCTCGTATTATACTGTTTTCAACTCATTATTTGTATTTATGCTGGCGTTTGTGTGATGCTTCTGGTTGGTCACGCTTTAAATTCCAGCAGAAATCGGCCAGCATGGCAGGACTCCACTTACCTTTGTATCGGCTCTCCATTGTGGCTATATCCTGGTGAAATCTCTCCCCGTGCTCGTCGCTAACAGCAGATGCGTTTTCCGGAAAGAATGAGAGATGTGAATGCAAAAAATTAATTTTCAATGACATCTTACATCCGAGACGTTGGTATGAATTGATAAGTTGATCCACAAGTGCAGCATAGTTGTCGTATTTAGTCTTTCCTAGTAGACCGCTGCACACGTTTTTGAATGCACGCCAGGCTGCCAACTCAACTTCATCCATCACCGCTTCAAAGTGTTAGTCTAGCATGAGTTGGCGAATTTGAGGGCCGACGGATATGCCTTCTTTAATCTTGGCATCACTTATTTTTGGGAATTTTTCCTTTAGATAGTTGAAGGCAGGCTTATCCTGTTTCAACGCCTTTGCAAATTGTTTCATCAGCCCTAGTTTCATGTGAAGTGGCGGCAAGATAACCTTTTCCTTTCGTACTAGTGGTTCGTGGATAACATTGTGAGAGCCAGGTGAAGAATTGTCTCGCGGCGGCCATACTGAGTGTGTGTAGTGTTCAGACCTTGCTCGACTATCCCACTTGCATAGGAAACACATGTATTTCGTATAGCCAGTTTGCAATCCATTGAGAATAGCCACAACTTTCAAATCTGCGCAGATAAACCATTCATTTTCATTGTATTTTATACAGTCCAGAATAAAAGCAACATTGTCATACGTTTCTCTCAAGACGACTGAATGAGCGATCGGAACAGAAGGCATTGTGTTCCCATTGTGTAGCAGTACACCCTTAACACTGTACAGAGATGCATCAATGAACAATCTCCACTGATTCGGTTCATAGCACAAACCCAGAGCATCGAACAGACCATGTATATCAATGCAATAACAAAGATTGTTCTTCATTGTGAAATATTCCTGCAAATCCAAGGAGCGCTTTCGGAATGCTGTAATTCGTACTTCTTCCGCCAGCAGATTCCATTCTTGTAGACGTGAGGCCAGCAGTTCACTTTGTTGTTTGGTAAGTATTAAATCACGGACCAAATCATTGAGTTCAGGCTGCGTGATGAGATGTTGTTCTTTCTTGGACTCGATTTGAGCTTCATAGCATTCGCCGTCTGATTCCGATTTGTCAGAGTCTGTGCTATCGGTCGGCATTTCAGCTGGAGGACGAGGGATGGGTATATCTGTAGAATGTTCCACAGGACGCATAGCAGAACGAAGATTTGGGTAGACTATAGCCTTTTTCCCTTTTCTGTTGCAACCTGTAATGTGAGACAATATACATTGTTGACTACTTAAGATAGCATAATTGTGAAATACATTATGTAGAGCAGGATATGCTAAAATGTGCTAAAAACACCAAATTTGACGTATATTCAGAAAAATAAAAGATTCAAACCTGTGATGTTCGTTAAGCAGAAATAGCAATCAGTTGAATGGTCCAGCGGCTCTCTCCATACCATTGGGACACCGAATCCCAGACCAGGGCCGGTGCCTTTGAACCATGCAGATAACGAGCTTGTACATCTCACACAGCAGATATGAGGCGCCCAGTGCTTGTCCTGATCACCAACTTTGCATGCGAAGTATAATTCATAAAGCTTTTTCACATGAGAAGTCAACTTCCTTTTATACTGTTTTAACGTTTATGTCCCACAAATACCGGGTGTACATAAAGTCAGGATCTATTTTTGTGAAGCACTTGGAAATTATATGGAATTCAATCATAAAATGATAAAGTGGTAACATTTATTAAATAATTAAGAGTAGGATTCGACGTGACGCCCATCAGTATCCCTGCACAGCTCAAATCGTTCCGCAGCATTTCTAAACACATTCTGGAGCATTTGCGGGGTTATGTTATCTGCAGCAGTTCGTATACGTGTACGTAAGTTTTCAAGACTCGTAATCTTCGTCTGATAGACGTGCGATTTGATAAAGCCCCATGCAAAGAAATCTAAAGGCGTTAAATCTGGTGATCTCGCTGGCCAAGGTCTGTTGCTTCCGCGTCCGATCCAGCGATTTGGAAAACGTCCATTTACAGTAGATAATCCTGAACAATTTTGGCATAGTGACAAGGAGCACCATCATGTTGATAGACGACGGGGATAGGATTATTAGTACCGTCGTCTATCAACATGATGGTGCTCCTTGTCACTATGCCAAAATTGTTCAGGATTATCTAAATGGACGTTTTCCAAATCGCTGGGTCGGACGCGGAAACAACAGACCTTGGCCAGCGAGATCACCAGATTTAACCCCTTTAGATTTCTTTGCATGGGGCTTTATCAAATCGCACGTCTATCAGACGAAGATTACGAGTCTTGAAAACTTACGTACACGTATACGAACTGCTGCAGATAACATAACCCCGCAAATGCTCCAGAATGTGTTTAGAAATGCTGCGGAACGATTTGAGCTGTGCAGGGATACTGATGGGCGTCACGTCGAATCCTACTCTTAATTATTTAATAAATGTTACCACTTTATCATTTTATGATTGAATTCCATATAATTTCCAAGTGCTTCACAAAAATAGATCCTGACTTTATGTACACCCTGTATAACAAAAACTGTCTGGCGAATTTTTGCACTCTCTAGGCATTGTAGCATAACATCAATAAAAACCTGTAAAATAAGAAAATGATAGATCAATTTGCAATTTCACACAATATAGACCTTGTCGGTGAAATATACATAATTTGATAGCTGTTATTCAATAATACTCATTATAGCACCGATTTATGATAAAATATGGCTGACAAATTTGTTTTAAATGATTAATGAAAGAAATTTTTCATAAAATCAAAATGGAAACACAGAGCCGAACACCACCACCACAGCATATTAGGCCTGTTCAAAAATCAACTTTTTCTTATTTTCAAGGTTTCTGTACATTTTCCCATGCTTTTTGACCTGAAAAAGCCGAAAATTACAACTATTTTGACCTAGGATGTTAGGAAGCATTGCCGCATGGAGCTTTAAATTTTCTGCCTTGAAATCGGCCAAAGCGCCAATTCCGGGGTCCCTTGAATTATGTTTTGCACTTTAACTTTTGATCTAAACAAGATAGAGCAACAAATTAGGTATCAAATGAAAGAGCATAAAATTAATAAATAATAATAATAATAATAAATAAATAATAATTAATAATAATAATAATAATAATTATCTATCATTTTTCAGGAAACAACAGAAACTCAATCAGAATCTACTAGAAAACCATCTAGAAGTTACAACTTCACAATGGCATTAAGCAAGGAGCTGAGGGAGCTCCGTGGGCGCACAGTTGATATCTCAGAACCTCCACGTACTGTCCACAGGCAGGTGTCAACTGGGCCATCTACCAGATCTCTCACTGAAACTTTCCTGGTTGGATACCCTTCAGCTTTTATCAGTGGTTCCCAGCTTCCCACCAACAGACAGGCGTTCCAGTATTTCCTTAATCTTCAGAATTTACCGGAAAATGCAGGGAGGCCCATGGTTCAAGACCTTGCATATGAAACAGTTGAATCTATCATCCCATTCTGGCAGATGGCTAGGATCAAGACAATGACCAAGTACAACGCAATGAAGCTCTTCATGAAACTACATGAGAAACATCGTGCTCTGGTGAAAAGCAAAGGAAGAGCAAGTAACCCTAGAGGAAAAAGAGGAGCATTTGTGCTGGAATTAGACAACCTGTTCGATATAGGAGCTCCAGATGCAATCCAGGAAATACAGAACAACAGACTGTTATCCAGAGAGAAGAAAGATGAGGATATCAGGTTCTACGAAGACCAAAAGACTGAGAGGAAAGGTCATATGTCTGGTCATGACAAGATTTTTGAGACAAGATCCCTGCAGCAAGCAGCGAGGAATGAAAGACTGCAGCAAAGACAAGAACAAGGTAAAACTAATTACTTTGAACGTCACAAAAAGTTTTAAGTTTTACTCCATTGCGATATTTAGCATGTACTTAACAATTACTGTCTTAACATGTACTATTTTACAGCTGCAGCAGAACAAGAGGCAGTTGTTCATGTGGATGACATTACCTGGGGTGACTCAACTGACAACGACGCTAACACAGAGGACATGGATTACCATCAGCCTCGTCCTGGATGTTCTCACCATCAAGACACTGTGACTAGTGTGACTTTGACGTTTCCAAGGAAGGTCATGGAATGTGATGTCATCTGCAATACAGCTGATCGTCTTGGTTTATCAGACAATCAAGTTACTGCCATGGTTTCTGCCACCTTGAAAGCTGGAGGGGCTGATCTGGATAACTTCGTCATCTCAACCTCAACAACACGTCGCAACAGAATGCTGTCCAGGTATAATATCAGCCAGAGTCACATGTCCAAGTTTTGTGAAAACCCCCCACAGTACGCTGCCTTACACTGGGATGGAAAGTTGCTCAAAGATGTCTTGGGCAGTGAACCTGGAAGTACCTCAGAGACTTTAGCTGTGCTAGTGTCTGGTCCACCTTCATACACTGAAGGAAAGTTATTGGGAGTACCTGTCATCGACAATTCTTCTGGCACAGCTCAGGCTGAGGCTTCAATGGATTTACTGGAGACATGGGAACTTACGGATAATGTTACTGCCCTTGTTTTTGACACTACATCCAGTAACAGTGGAGTTCACAGAGGAGCTGCCAAACTGCTAGAGAAAATGCTGAACAAAAAGGTGTTTTATCTGGCCTGTCGACATCACATCCTGGAAATCCTAGTAGGAGCAGTTTGGGAGAAGCTGTTTGGGAAGGTGAAGGGGCCAGATAATCCCTGGTTTGAGCATCTGAAGGATGTTTGGACGGACTTGTCCAAGGAAAACCCAAAGATGCTGGCTATCAACAGCAAATGGCTGAAGGAAAAGAACAGTGAAGAAATACTCCAAGACATTCTAACAGCAGAAAGGCTTCCAAGAGCCGACTACAGGGAAATGGCTGAACTGACAGTCATTGTTCTTGGAGGAACGCCTCCTCGAGGTATTCACTGGAGTCGACCAGGCGCCATTCATCAGGCCAGATGGATGGCCAGAAACCTGTACTCCATGAAAATGCTGATGTTTGCAGATCAACTTGAGTACGACGAAGACACTGTATCAAAGCTGGAAAGACTCAACACCTTCCTTGCGCTGTTCTACACTCCTGTATGGATGATGTCAATGTCTGCTGCAGATGCTCCCGTGAATGATCTAAGTCTAATCCAGGACATGTTGAAGTACAAGAAAACTGACCCAGAGCTTGCTGATGCAGTACTTAATAAGATGGAAAACCACAAATGGTACCTGACGCAGGAAGTCGTGCCATTTGCCCTGTTCAGCAGTAGATTGAGTGACACATTGAAGCACGACATTGCTGCCCAGTTACATGCCACTGAGAAGCCAGACAGCTTCAGAACAGGAAAGCCTCTATTCCAGAGAGTCACAGCTAAGACCACCCTGGTTGATCTCATTGGCCCAGAATCACATTTCCTGCTGGACACACTGAACATTGGATCCGAGTGGCTTCTGGAACCTGTCACGTCTTGGCCACAGAATGAGGACTACAGAAAAGCGTTGGACTATGTTGAGAATCTGAAAGCGGTGAATGACATTGCTGAACGTGGTGTCAAGATGATGAGCGACTTTGCAAATGTCATAACAACAGATGCCAAGCAAAGGGACTATCTCCTTCAAGCTGTGGAGTTCAACAGACGCCGCTTTGACAGCTTCAAGAAACAAACTCTCAACAACTGACTGTGTAAATGTCATTATGAAATTAATCATCATGTAATGCTTTCACTTCTTGATCGATTAGACTTGTGACAAAATGTTAATCTTAAATTTGTGTCATGAATAAGGCGCCTTGTCTGCCTTGAGTGTGAGAAAACGAATTTTGTGATATTTCTGAAATCTTTGTATGTACCAATGTGCCATTTCTTGTTCCAAGACTATCATAATTGTATAAGTTAGAAAGAGGATTAAAAAGACTTTAATTTGGTGCCTATTTTGTTGCTCTATCTTGTTTAGATAAAAAGTTATAGTGCAAAACATGATTCAAGGGACCCCGGAACTGGTGCTTTTGGCCGATTTCAAGGCAGAAAACTTAAAGCTCCATGCGGCAATGCTTCCCAACAACCTAGGTCAAACTGGTTGTGATTTTCGGCCTTTTCAGGTCAAAGCATGGGAAAAAGTACAGAAACCTATGAAAATAAGAAAAAGTTGATTTTTGAACAGGGCTAACAGCATATGCATGACTGAACAAAATGTAAAAGATGAGTTCAGAAAACCAGTGGTTCTCAAAATGATACAATGAAATATGGTCATTTTTATAAAATCGGCGGGTGATACAAATAAATGAGTGTTATTTTCGTAATCTACGCATATAATTAGCCATAAAAATGACGATCTCATTTCCGTTTTTTTTTTCACTGTTGTACAGTGTTATCCACCATCCAAGATTTATAGTTATTAATATAGGGATACCGAATGGGAGGCGTGGCTGGGAGAGAGCAATTTAGAAATTGCAATGGGCCCCAAAGTATGAATGGAAGAACCAGGAGAACAGAAAACTTTTTCTCCTGCCGTAACTTGAAGTAGATTATGTACTCCGATTTTCTGTTCCATGTTTTTAAACACTTTGTCTATAGCGTGACCTACTCCTAAAATGATATGGGCGCAGCACTTCAAGATCTTGTTTGATTCGATTCCAAGATGCTGTAAAAGTATTCCACATTCACTAGCTCGATCAGACATCCAGAAGTCTATTTGAGATTTGAGTTCGTCAGTGGTAGAATTTGCTAGTACGGCTAGACAACTCAATTTGAATTCGTAAGCTCTGGCTCCATCCTCTCCGGAATGGCTGACGTTTTCCAGATATCCACTTGTCAGCAACTTTTTCATGCCAGATGGACCAGCGATGGTGATGTGGCCAGCCTTCACGTCGTACAGCCGGTGGCCGGCAGCCTTGGTCGTATCGTCAAGTCCTACGCTCACAACGTTATCCTCTTTGTTGAAGATTTGTTGAGCAACATATTGCATTATTGATCTGCGGCTCGGAAATACGTCAAATCTGAATACTGGTGACGGACTTGTAACTCTTCGTCTTCACTCTCCATCTCACCCTCACATTCTTTCTCATTATTATCTGCCTTCAGTTTCCAATCTTGATCAAAAACCATGTTAGTTACTCTTACTATCACTCTCGAAAGCTCTTCAGAAGTTCTTGTCTCGGCAAGACACTGGACTATATACCGCATCAAGTTTTCGTTCAGACGTTTTTGCCAGTTCTGATTTTTACTGTCGGAAATGTAGCTTGTTTTCTTTACTCTTCTCCTTGTTTAGGTCTTCTTCCGATGAGCGAAGTTTACGATCAGTAGAAGGAACTATCTTTGCCGTTGTTGACTTTTCAAAACTCGGATCGTTTTCAGAATCGACTGAAGTTGGTAACATTTCAATAATTTCTGATCCCTCTACCTCCCTTTGCTCTCTCAAGCTGCTTTCTGTTGCTTTTCGCTTTTTCTCTGCTGATCTTTCACGAGTTTCTTTCCTCTTTTTCTGTCTCACCCAATCTCTTAGTACTGCATTTGTACATATGGCCTTAAACGCACCAAAGCAATTATCCCAATAAAAAAACTTATCCTCATCAGTCATTTTGACCCCCAGATTCTTCTGAAAGTTCTGCTTCGTAATCCTCATCGTCAGTTCTAATGTTGTAGGCGTTCTTAGTGAGCTGATCATTAAAGCCGCTCGCTTTTTGGTACCATTCGACACTTTTAGGTTTTTGTTGGCAGCGTTCATTCTTTCTCAGTTTGTTAAAATGTTCATAATCGTCTCTTATTTTTTTCGCCACTGTTTTTCCATGCATGGGATACATTTTTATTAATCCAATCTCGTCTTAGTTCATTTGCAACTATCTTGCTGGCATCATCTCGAGCCATTGACTTTTTCTGTCCTTTTACAATCACAACTGTCCCTGGTGGCAACTTTCCAGTCGGTTTAAATTCTTCCACTTCTGTGTAGGTTTCCCCAAAAAGTTCTTTTCTGGCGGCACTGCGTGATTTCCTTTCACCAGCCATCATTACCAATCAGCAGTCACTAAGCATTAGGATCTGCAAGTACAGTAAAACCCCATTAGTTCGGCATATAACACTGAAATATGATGGGTAATACAAATTATAGTCGTGCTAGATGTATCATATATATTATTATTATTAAAGTATTATTAAAGTAATATATACAATTTTTATTAAAGTAAATTAGAACAATATTGATAGTACAAGAAACCACAAAAGAGAGAGCAGCCGAACACCAGAACAAGCCAAAACACTAAAGTAAGCCTAAATAAAACATCAGTATTACGACACACTAGATACTTAACAACATTGAAGAATGAACATAACCATGATTAAAAATATAGCAAGCATTTATCAACTATATTTTTTCTATCAGTTATAAAGGTTTGGAGGTGGAAGGTCTCATTCATCTTTTACGTTCGATATGAATTGGTCATTTTTTCAAATTTTTCGTAATCTATCTGCTTAATCACACTCCTAATGTCTCTCATTTGTTCATTTTCGAGTTCAGCGATCATGAAAACATATGAAAAGACATATTACATGTGAAGGGTAGCGGTTTTATTGATCAAAACAAAAAATCGATTGTTTTGGCCGCCATTTTGAAAAAAAAACACTGAACCAGGTCAAAAATTCACTTTAAGTCCAAGAACTAGCCGGATTCGTATTCAGCAGCCAAAATGGCCTTAGAAACCACTCGTCCTAAAAAAAAATGTTAGATTCCCCCACCCCTATTAAAAGCCATGAGCGGATTAAAGGGTCTCCTGGAGATTAGAAGAAAAAGTTAAACACTTGTAATGCCTTTTATAGTACCACTCCCCTTTTTCCCTTAGTGCCAGTGTCACCCCTCATCGCCACACTTAAACCCCCTGTGGGGACTCGAGGGGCTACCCACCCTGACTCGATTGCCAGAATTAACTAGCCTTCAATCGAGACGCGCTCTGACCTCAACTGCGGTTCGGAGCAGTTTGGAGGTCCCACACAAAATGAGCGACTTAGCGCCTGGGTGGAACTCTCTGAACCAAACCTCGGATGAACAGCCACAGAATCGAAGGGTGATAGCTCTTCGAGTAATGAAGTTTTTGATGCCAATCACCACCTCGACCCAAGCCGTACCCGAGTTAAACTCGACTGAGTCTGAATGACTCTGATCGAGTAAATAATGTTCAGCAAGTTAACCACTCCTAGACCTTCTACTAGGGTGGCCAGTAGCGTGTAGCGTCATTGGGCAAAGTGTAACGGATCAGGAGGCACATTTCAAGTTTTGTACAATTGACCTCCTTAAATTCAAAAATGAAAACAAAATGTTTTTGTGACAAGTGCAACACCTCCTTTTTCGCATGTGAAAATCGTGAAAATTGCTAGTTACCCATAACTTTTGGACACTTGCTTTCCTAGGGTTTGAGCTATCATTTGACCCCTTACAATGTACTGCTTTTCAGGAAAAATAGAAAAATTTATTTTTGGAATAAACATATACACTGTAGGTAGGTAGGTAGGTAGACTAGATAGTTTTATTTAGTAAATGATACATTAAAATCTTGTTTAGTTTTGAATGACGGCATAAAGTCACGGGATTTAAGTACTGCTCTAATGTAACCATCTCTTGAATCCTTTCCATACACTGCCCCAGACGCTTCAGTTACCATCCTAACACAGCGTTCTACACCTTGAGAGTGACATGGTATCCGGACAACAAGGGGCTCTTCAGTGATCTTATCGAGTTGTTCGACAGAGAACTGCTTCGTGAGTGGTGGTTCCATTGTGCACTCCTCCACTGGTGGAAGTAAATCTTTCAAATTCTGAGCACTTTGCTTGAGCTTTGGTGGCCGAAATTCTCTGACTTGCTGTTGAGCAGGTTTGGGAGCTCGTCGAATGGTCTTGATTACATCGATGGCCAATTTCCGGTTTGCTTGATCTGCATCTGCAAGCATTGCCAGTAGAACATTTTCAGGGTGAGCCCAATATGCATTTATTTGGATCACAGGCCATGTGACAGTCTTGCTAGCTGGTGGCAGTAATCGTAGCAGCTTCATTGGCTCCAGGAAATGTTTTGGGCCATCTGTGCACCTTGGATGGCACTTGATGCTGAACCACATGGGTCCATAGTGGCACACGACAAACTGTGTGAGTGAATACAGTTCATCACTTGGCTGCGTCATCGCTACATATAGCCGACAAATTCTGCTGGCAGTTGTAACCCATCTTGCATGGGAGATTGGTCCAGGCTTCTCTCGTTGAAGATCTTCATTAATGACACCAGTCCTTATCGCTTTCATCATTCTGTAGAAGTAGGCTTGGTCACGACTCAATTCAGTAAGGTCAGCATCCGGGAGAGTGTGGCCATCAGCAATACATTGAATTCCTCTAGAGGAAAGTGGCAAACTTTCACATGTGGCCAAAGCTTTGCCAATTGGTCCTTTCCATTGAGCAGATTCTGTTGGGCCGATGAGTTCCTTGCACAAGTGGCGCAGTGGGAGTCCATTTAAATGCAGACTACAGATGAACCAGTGCAAAGGGCGACCCAGGCGGCACTCTAGCAGGTGTATTGCTCCACTTCTGTGCCCTGTGTTTGTGGCTGTGCTGTCGGCTCCCACTGCAATTATCTTGTCTGCAATACCCATTTCTTCAATCGCATTTTGAAGCCCATCCGCAATGACAGTGCCAGTTCCTCGTTCCAGTGTCAGATGGCTTAGATAGAAGGTTCCAGGCTCTCCGACCAGCACATAGTGGTCCTCAACTTTCTTTGTGCTGTGCCATTTGTTCCCCTTTTTCTCTTTGACAAGTGTCATGTCTTTCCGCCCATCAAAAAATAAAGCAGTGACTTCCACATTGTGGTAAGTTACTGCTTCCTTCAGATCCCTCCGTACCTTCTGCCGTGTTCTCCATACTTTGTGGTGGTCAATTACGTTTATCTGATCATCAGAACTAATGATGCCATAGTCAACCAATGTTGCAGTGCTGATAGCAGCAGCAGCCCTGTTCGATACACCATACCGGTCAGCTTCCAAAGCAACAGTGGGAATCGGTGTGATGTTCCTGTCCTCCTGGGCACTATCACCCATCCACTCATCACCAACACTTTCACCACTGGAGTCTGCTTCTGCTTGAGCTGATTCGACCACATCTGCAGAGGATGCTACCTCTTGCCGTTCCGTTTTTCTTCTATTCTCTTCTTCTTGTCTTTCTTGCATCCGATCCTCTCTTGACTTCCTTCTCTCCATCATCTGAGTCACATTCGTATCCACCCGACTGATCTGCATGATCCGCTTGGTTCTCTGGTCGATCAGAAAGGCATGCTCTCGTCGTGGAACTTTCATTTCTTTTTCACAGTGGCATGCAGACAGATCATCGCATTGGCAGACAGCTATATGGAGAACCAAAGACAATGTGGCTGTCAGATCCCCGTGTTCTTTGCGTGCTCATTGTACCAGCAAAACTCAACAAGTATCACACAGGAACACTGAAACAAAAACACAAACGTATAAATAAAAAATATATATGATTATGAGTATATATATATATACGGCTTGGTTTATTGGTAAACAATAAGTTTACCAATATATATATAAAAATATACTGCACACACATATGTATTATGTATATAAATATCCATAGGTATATATATACCCTAAGGCATATAACAAACTTATAAACAATGTAAAACAACAAAACAAAGAAATGTGTATAATGTATATATCACAAAACGCACCTTTCGTTAGTACCTTGGGGTTTTTGAACACCCCATCCACAGAAAAAAACACTTGTTTTTTTCAAGCGAGCTAGCGTACAACTAAGAAATTCCAGGGGATGACTCACTGAGAATAATTAGAAAGCTGCCAGAAGAACCATGTCAGTCAGTGTTGCCAACTGTAATTAACAAGAATTTTGTATTTTTTACATGCGAAAAAGGAGGTGTTCTGCTTGTTGCAGAAAATTTTTGATTTCTTTTCTGAAATCAGCAAGGTTGATTGTACAAAACCTGAAATGTGCCTCCAGATCGCTCATGACGCTACACGCTAGTGGCCAGACGTCCGGCTTTAGGCGGACAGTCCGCCTTTTGAGCACTCTGTCCTTAGGGTGGCCATTTCCAAATTTCCAAAAAGGGAGGACACTTCGTATGTGGCCGTACGTTAACATATATATATATATATAATATATATATATATAATATATATGTTAACGTACGGCCACATACGCAGTGTCCTCCTTTTTAAATGGCCACCCTACCTTCTACTCTTAAATCCATTCCGAGGATAAGAGGAATCTAAATTATCAAATCCAGGACTCCACAGAGCAGACAAGAGGGGGGTTACGTAACCTAATACGTAACGGTCAGTTTAATCCCACGGTTATACCTAAGGTAAATTACCGTTAGCGATTTGAACTTAACTTAAATTTAATACAAATATTATCAGTTATCTAAATAATTATGTTCATAGCCCAATTAAATATTCACAATATATACACAAGGAGCAGAATGGCTCCTGGGTCCGAAATAGGACAAACAACTTAAAATTAAATTACCAATAACTAGTGGCAATAGTAGCCTAAACAAATTATTGATAACTCCTTTTAATGGAGAGATTTAAACTAAGTTTAACGAAGATTTCAAAGAGAATGAATCGCAATCTAAAGCAGAGCACAACCTTACAGCAGCAAACCTGAGGGATCTTTTCCGTTTGGGAGCTAGCAGCGAATTTTAATGAAAATCGGTATACTAATGTATGATAGTTTTGGTCACTGATTTCAAAAATAACTCTTTTTTTGGAGAAATGAAAAACAAACATGTTAGAGCATTTTAAATAATTAATGTGTTGTTAACGAAAATATCATGACTTAACCTAAACAATCGTCAAGGGTGTACAGTTGACCTAACCGGGCATTCAATTGACCTAACCTGGCACTCAATTCACCTAACTTGTCATTCAATTAACCTTAATCATTTAATTGGTGATAATTCTTGATTTTTTTCTGCTACTTTTACAGATCTGCCGGGATCCTTCAAAAAACGTATTTTTCGTTAGGGATAATTTAAAGTTGCACTTTTTGCCGTTTGACCGACGCTTTTGGCAGCGAAAGAACTGGGTATTCTTATCAAGGGAATACACTTTTCCACACTTAGAGCACTTTTTCATAAACAGTAGCAGTTTGTGACTCTGGCTAAATTTAACACAATCTTCTGTAACTAGTTTAAGCTAGTTAAAACACATTAATTATTCGAAGTGCTTTAACATGTTTCTTTTACATTTCTCAAAAAAAAAAAGTTATTTTTGAAATCAGTGACCGAAACTACATTAGTATACCGATTTTCATTAAAATTCTCTGCTAGCCCCCAAACGGAAAAGACCCAAACTGAGGAACAAGTCACCATAATTTTTTACAACTACGAGCTCCCAGATTCAAGATGGCGCACGATGGGCGGAGCCTACCAATGTTACATGTCATTCCTCAAGGGAGCGTTCTCTTGGATTAGAAAGTAGTATACAGATATCTAAATTTTACACCATATAAATTTAAATACTGTGGGAAATAATTGCCACACACCCCTTCCCCCAATCGGCACTTCTGCTACCAGACTACTGCCGTCTATCATCGGATGAAATCCACGCTGGCTGCTTCCAGCAAGTTCGTGCAACAAGTCACACGTCTCGTCAGACAATGGCGAGTTGGAATTAATGTTTGGTAATCGCATAATTTCTAAGGGATTATGGTCTCCATGCTCACCGGTCCATTTTTTAAAGAATTTTTACTGCTGGGACAAAAGTCAAAAGGGCACCTAATTCTGCAATAAAAAGGCATTCCCAGTAGTTTCTATGTAAAAAAATGCCCTGACGCTCACCTGATTCATCATCATCGGATTACTTCTTGTTTTTACTCTTTGAGAGTTGCAACAAAATATTACCAACATCATTGCCAACATTCAGACAGAGGTGTTTGTCTTTGTCCAGTAACATGCTTCGCCGTGCACGCTTGTGAACTGAACATGGCGGTGAATACTTCCAGCATTTGTTATGAGTGTTTCGACTGCTACCGTTATTGTTTCTAATATCACTAAGTTTGATGCATGTCTGAATTATACTTCCTTTTATTTTGTTTTTTATTCGCAGTTCTTTGGGTGGGTTGACTGTACAATGAACAATATATATATATATATATATCAGTGGCGACTGGCGTATAGGAGCGATGGAGCGGTCGCTCCCCCTTGCTTGAAACGATAAATATTAATTTAACAGATAAAAAATATATTAATTTTAAGATATTAAAATAAATATTCTTGAAATATATTTTAAAAATTCATGTGGCATATCTTGATTCATGAAGCATTTTGAGTAAGCCTTCATACAGTACATAATATTCTAAACTTATAGCATAGCTTCAAACAGCAATACAAAATAATATTGCAGCCGAATGGAGCGATAGATTTTTCGCTCAAGTAAATATAAATTATATTTTACTGTTGTAATGAAAATATAAGTACAATCGCGAATTTTTTTTATAATAACAACTTTATTTTTACTAATAGTTACTTCAGTAATAATGATATAAGCCATTTATATGTATTTTATTGAAATTATTACTTATTTGTAATTAACTAGAATTGTACGTCTGGCATAGCCGCATATGTTAATACAAGTACAGTACGTACTCTTGTGAGCGGCAGTTGGATTCGCGCTAGCCTATTGTGAGTCCGTGTTGTCGTACAATTTTATGAAATCGCACCCCCATACATTTATACCACGAGTCGCCACTGATATATATATATATATATATATATATATATATATATATATATATATATATATATATACAGGGTGTTTCAGGAGGAAAGGTCAATACTTCGGGAGGTGATAGTATCGGTCATTGTGAGAAAAAAAGTTCATATGAACATGTGTCTAATTCTGAATAGTTACGGAGATAGAGCTGTTTGAATCTACAAATACAAAAGCATTGTTAATGGTAATCAAGAAAGAGAAACCAATTACTGTTTCTAACATTTAATGTTTAAACATTGGCATTTTGAATGGTATCAGATACAGAAATGACAAATTTGTTACAGTTTACAATACGTTTTCGAAAATCCCACCGTCAACCTCAATGCACTTTGCAACTCGTGTGCGAAGATCGCGTGTTGTTCGTCTGAGTTGATCTTGACGTTCCTTCATGCGGGCAGCAGCATCCAAAATGCGCGCGAGCAATTCGTCTCGTGTATCCACCTTTCTTTTGTAAACTTGACTTTTCATCCACCCCCACAAACAATAATCTAACGGAGAGAGGTCTGGAGACCTTGGTGGCCATTGAATGAATGGGACCACCGCGGCCGATCCATCGACGAGGGAAAGTTTGATTTAGGTATTGCATCACCAGACGGGTAGAATGTGGAGGAGCTCCGTCATGCTGAAAGTACATACCAGCGCGTTTCGCCAAAGGAACATCCTCCAATAGTCCTGGCAATTCATTTTTCAGAAATTCTAGATAACTTTGTCCTGTAAGACGATTCTCTAATCAGCTGATCATCCATGATACCGCATCACACATTGGCAGAGAAGCGATGTTGAAAATTTGTTTCCACAGTGGCATTTGGATTTTCGTCTGACCACCGATGAGAGTTACAAGTGTTGTTGATACCGTCACGGGTGAAAGTAGCTTCATCGATGAACAGTATTAATCGAAGCAATCGGCGATTAGCATTTACCCAATGACAAAATTCCAGTCGCATGGCAGCGTCTCCTGGTTGAAGGTGTTGTACACGCTGTACCGCTGTACATGATATGGATGCAAGCCTTCCTCACGTAATGTTCGCCATACTCTTGTGTGTGGTACACCGAGACGTGTAGAAATTCTTTGTGAGCTAGTAGTAGGACTACGCTCTACCAACTGAAGAATGTTTTCCACTTCATCCACATCTTGTTGACCGTCACGTTCAGATGAAACATGAGCGCTGGGAAGTGTACCAATCTCACGCAGTGTGTTGAAAACCCTGGTAAACACACTTCGATCCGGAATTCTGCGGTTCGGAAACCGTCGACGGTATTCCGCAACAGCAGCTGTTGCACTTCCATCGCAAAAACCGTAGACATACACCATATCTGCATATTCGGCATGTGTGAAGGTGTGTGGCATTCTTAACACTGCTTCAAACACCAAACAATGTCACTCACAAGTCAGCTGTCGATTGGCTTATGTTACGTGCTTACATTACAGCTTACATGGTTCAAGGTTATAGGGGAGGGAAGGGGGAGGAAGAGCTGCGCGCGCATCAGATTCAAACAGCTCTATCTCCGTAACCATTCAGAATTAGACACATGTTCATATGAACTTTTTTCTCACAATGACAGATATTATCACCTCCCGAAGTATTGACCTTTCCTCCTGAAACACCCTGTATACATGAAATGCACAGAAATAAAAATCAGTTATCATTATCGACAATTTTTTTTTGTTTTTTACCGAAATTAAGAGTTGATACGAAAAATCAGAAATTCTTTGATAAAATATAAGAATTTACCAAAATTATAAAACGGCACGGAAAATCTACTGAAAATATATGGTAATGATACCATCTAATGATATTTACAGCCTTGTTTGAATCTAAAATTTACTCATTTTAGCAATTATAGGTGCAAATAAAGTAAGCGAGATCAAATTATTTCCTCACAAAATTTGTATTTTTTCTCAAATTTTTTTTACACTTTGTGAAAAAACTTTATATTTACATTGAATAGCTGACTTTTTTTTTTATATCAAATTGTTATCTATGTGTCAGTGTGCTTTCATTGCTTTCGTTTAACTTATAACAGGCTCTTCTTAAAGGAATAATAGGCAAGGAGCACCTCCCAATTTATTCCGCTCTGAGGGTGCTATCCCGCTTCCCCAACCGTTGGAGGAGTCCCTTTTATGGAGGACGTGGCAGAACTCTCCCCTAATCTAGCTTTAGATTAGACTTGAGAAAGTGAAAGCTTAAAAATTTACAGTTAAGATTTATCGCCTGTGATCGTTGATCGTGGGTTTGGTTGGTTATTTGTTACTTTATGTGAATTTGAACGATGATTCAAGATCGACCTGCGGTCGACCCCTCTGCAGCATCCCGCCTCATTTGCGATGATTATACTAATTATTTAATTTTTATTATTACTGTAATTACTGGGTTTATTAAAGATTATCATTTTGTTAAATAACGAAATGAGGAACCTGTTGAATATTGCGGTTTCCCAAAGTTGTTAATATCCAGTCGGTCTACCTTCCACAGCAATCGATGGAAACATCTATTCCAAAAATGATTTATTTACATTTTTATTTTAATTAATACAGGTTGTAATAAGCATAGATATTAATAAAGAATTAGAGTATTAATAAGTAGCACATTGTGAAACAAGAATTAAGGATTACTATAAGTAATCCTTAATTCTTGTTTCGTTCTCTAAAGAGAAAGAAGTGTGAAATAGAATTTTCAGCAATAAATTTACCATTCAAGAGAAGTCCCGTGGTAGTATACAATCATCTGAGGAGGGTTCAACCTGTGATGGAGTCATGAGGTTCATGAAGTCTAGAGCGGAAGCAGTTGAATAATATGGTGAATGGGGGTCCCATTCTGTTTACAGTGAGACAGCCTGCGGGCCCAAAAGGACGGGGATAACTTTAAGCCAAACAATTCTCCAAAAATTCTCCAAAGTGTGAAATGAGATAATTTGTATCTGTTTCAAAGTTTTTGCTTTAAAAGGGTTTACCCATCAGTTTTGGAATCCAAAGAATTTCGTCCCACAGAGGGCACTGTGGATAAAAGTGGTAACAGTAGTGCCATGAACTGTCCGGCATTTGCATCGTATAGACTATAGGGTACAATCATGACCCTTTGGGGAACAATCAAGGATTTTAATAAAATGTTAGATTTTAATAAATTGTCGGACTCTTCAAGATGTATAAAAGTAGAATCATTTCTGTATGAACACGGTCTGACCTGGAAGTATTACTCTGACTATCGGCAGGAAAACTTCCTCTCATACTTCTGTATACTGGTTGATGTTAAACCTCCTCTCCTTTCTCCGGCACCATATCCACACATCCATCCCCAAATATTCGCCATGGCGTGTCACTTATAGATTTTTCAACTAAATTTTTTTTTGTGTTGATTCTTCAAAACTGACTACAGCGGTGATTTGTAGAAGTAAATGGTTTTTCATCTATAAAAATAACGTTGTTTCAGAAATCCACATCTTTATTTCCGTGTCTACTAGCCGTTCTTTAAGTACCAGAGATCGGTGATGTGACTAGTTCTATATTAGAATAGTAAGGCAGAACTGGGTATACAGTCTGAGTGCTTTGAAATGACGCGATTCATGCAACGAAAATTAATGTATTTCAAAATTAAGGTATAATTAAGGTATTTTAAAAAGCGTATATATATGATATATATATAATACGAACTCCATTTATCGGGTGTTTCAGGTCGACCCTAGAAATATAGAAATTGGCGGAATTACTATGACAAACTTCAAATACCAAATACAAATTATTTCGAAATACCAATACCAATTTCCATATTTCTAGGGTCGACCTGAAACCCCCTGTATATAACTATATAACACTATTATTTCGAAATAATATTAACACAAGCTATAGCATTTGGAAAAAATGCTTCTGTAAACAAATTATAATTTCGTACAACAGGCCTATCCTTTCTTAAATAATTTGAAACACCTTAGAGCCTTGGGTAGGCTAAGGTAAGGTAGGGGAATGGCGCGCAGCAGACTCCGCGCACGTGTTTTTCGATACTGGGTAGCGTGACTCAGGCCATGATAGGTGCTGCCACCTACCATTATAAATAAGAAAGTGCCAATCACAGCCGTCAACAATTTCGTTTGTTTGTTGGATGAGAATGACAAAGATTTTCATCCATTTTCACCTAACTTTTGCCGGTGCTTATGGTAACAGGTATGCACACTGGTCTGTTGATTTTGTGTTTTGCTTCATAGTGTTTTATACTGTAGTTCCTGAAGATTATTTTATGCATGAATAGATGTTGATTGTTTTATTTTCTGGTGTCCGATAAATGGAGTCCATGTGCTTTGGGGGAATACCGCGCAGCTGGATAATGCACAGTATTCCCTCACAATGTTTTGTTTATTATCTCTTTCTTACAGATGCCGAGAAAGTACACAAGAAAAACCAGCAAGGCTAGCTGGTCCGCAGAGCAGCTACAGGTAGTTATGCGCGCCATTGAATCAGGACGACCTACTGTATACGTGAAATAGGTGATGGGGGGGGGGGCTTTTTGTATTCCTGAATCAACTCTACGCGACAGAGTGAAAGGTAGGAGTATAATGCTGCGAAGTTAGGACGAAAGCCGATATTTACCAAGGCACAAGAGCAAGAATTGGCTGACCGTGTCCTTAAATTGACAAATATTTTGCCGAAAATAATAACATCAAACACAACTTCAAGAAGGCGTACAAGCAAGCCGGAAAAGACTGTTGGAGTTATTTATGAAGTACTCTCGGATCATTTTCAGAAAACCAGAGGGCACCAGCATTAATAGGATTGGTGCCTTTAATGAAGCTGAGGTTCAACACTACTTTTCTAATCTTTGTTTTTGATATATTTTTAGTGTGATGTGACGTTTCACATATGAAATGAAATGAAATGAAATGAAAAGGTTTATTGGCAGACTATAGTCCATATGACAAATATTATTAATACAATGACAGTTCATATACTAAGGATAGAAATACAGTGCGTTCGAAAAGTCTCTCCGCAGTGCTATGTTAAACGCATAGGAAATTGAAAAACTACAATGTTTTCATTCAACCATGATTTAGTGATTTTATTACATAACCTTTTGATTTTACAGCGTGTGTTGAAAGTGTTTTTCACCATTTTGCAGGCACAGAGCAACTCGGCTACACTTGTTGTCAAACACTTTTTTTAAAGTGTTGGCTGACTGCGGAGAGACTTTTCGAACACACTGTATATACAAGTGATTAGAAATAATACTGTAATGTCGAAGTTAAGTGGAGCTACAGACAGACGTTTTCGTACCAAGAGGTCCATAGCTTAGAGGATAAATGGCAGGACTCATGGATAGCTTGGATGATCGGGTTGGTTGATTTTTTAATTCTTTGCATTAGACTGTATTGAACACGTCTTGTTACCTCCGGGAACCTCAGGACATTGCGGGTAGCAAACATTTGCGAAGCTGTGTATCTCGGAGGTAATTTATGTAAGAGTCTGAAAGACCTGTTGTACAGCAAATTTAGGGTTTTGCCAGAACCTTTTTTTATAATTCACCCAGAGTTGCTGACCGTATATGTTACTGCAGAAAGTACGAAAGAGAGTGTCTTTAGCTTCACTTGTACAGAATCGAAAGTTCCTTATGGTCATATTCGCTTTAGCACACAGGCTTCGAGATTGTTTTCTTATATCCGAGTCATCACTCAAGGAGCTGGTAATAGTTTGACCCAAATACTTAAACTCTTGTACTTCCTCAATTACTTCACCATTCATTTTAAACCTTATATCAGCTGGCTGTTTACAGCTTTTAGGATGAAATTGCATAACCTTAGTTTTTGTAACATTAAAAAGAATATCATGTTTTTGCGAATACTCTTCGCAGACTTTTAGTAGCCGATCCAGAACCTTTAACAGAGGGACTTAACACCATATCATCGGCATAAACTAAGTTATTTATCCTTGTGTTATCTATGCAATATCCCACTGTTGCTTCGTTAAGTGAAGCAATTAATCCTTCAACATACACATCAAACAGCATAGGGGAGAGCAAGGAGCCTTGTCTCACCCCGCAAGAGGAGCCAAAACACTCGGATAGTACATTGCCCCACCTAACAGTGAAAGATTGGTGGGAATACCAAAATTTCAATAAATTTAATATGTACATGGGAACCTTCCTGTTTTCTAGTTTTGCAAATAAAATATTGTGGTTCACCCTATCATATGCCTTACATATATCTAGGAAACAGCTATAAATAGTTGAATTACTGTCAATGTATTTAGATATTGTTTCTTTAAGTACATACAGTAGATACACAGGTCAGTTGAGTGGGACCTTTTAAAGCCAAACTGATTAGGAGATGTCCATAGGAAATCATTTAATCGGAGTAACAAGGGTTTTTCTAGTAGTTTCAATCTAGTATTTCATTTGAATTACTCATGGTTAGGTATGTATTGTAAGATAATAAAAGGTTTTGCAAAGTTCTTTGGATGATCCAGTATGATCGTTATTGCCCCGCACGTATAACGGTATTACCCCACAGGGTGGGGAATACCTCGCTTACCTCAATTTTTGGTTTTATATGTTTTATCCTTTTTTGGCTCAGCTAATCTCAAAAAACGAAAGTTATTTGCAGAAAAAAGCCTGACGAGAGAAAATATAAAAATGTTCAGGAATATATCTTGAATACGATAGTGGATATTAAAGTTTATCCTTATCCTTAACTACCTTCCCCTATATAGCGTAAATGTGTTCGTGACATTAGAGGTTCTCTTCTAATATAGTGCCTTAGGTATATCATTTTCTTTTCATAAAGGAAACCCGTCTTGGTGTAATATTCAGATTTAGATTCTGACTCCATCTCCGCTGCATTTATAAAAAGATTTTTTCAGGTTACATTAGCGATGGTCAAATCTTCTCTTGCGATACCTTTTTCATTCCTTCCAAGTTTTAGGACGATCTTTTAATTTTTTCCTTCTCCCATTTTCGAATATATCTTTGAACAGTTTCTGTGGTAACAGTCAGTCCTTCTGCTGGTTAGGGATCGTAGTCCATGACTGATACAGCCTGGTCAGTGGTCATCCTTCTTCTCCCTGTAACTTTTTCCTGATAATAATTGGTTTTTGTAACGATTAATGCAGAAATAAATAAATGCGTCATGACGTTCAAAAATAAAATCTTAAATGATGCAGCTTAGTCATTATGTTGAATAACAAAACTCAAATTTTATTGGTTTCATTATATCATTTGGGTAAACAGAGGTACGGAAAATTTCGCAGTAGATAATAAAACTAGAAGGGAGAATAGGTTATCAATAAAAACAATCTTTCTTCATATAAAGTCGAGAACAGTTAACTTGCCATGTCAATTAGAATGCCATTTTCCTTTCTTTAGACGATAGGAACAATAAATATCTGTGAACACTTTTTATTAATTTAAACTAAAACCTAACCTTTGTATTATCACTGTTTCGCTCAAAGAATCGATATTCGCTAATCACAAAATGCTGAATACAAACATGGCAGTAATATTCGCACTGAAGATAAACAAGAAGACATGCTTTCCCCTGACCTGGCTTTGAAGTTAGGGTGGTTGGCTGATTCATTTAAACAGATAGTTTAATATCAAAATTATTGTGAAAGAACTTCGAAGAAAATTTGCCTGATGAACATTTCTGTTCATATTAATTATTTATAACGTTAATTTTTGTTATTAATAATACTGTACCTTAATTCGTAATAATTATAATAGCGATTAATAATGGTTCGTTACTAACCTCGCGTAATTTTGCTACGATTATGTCGTGACAGGTTATACAAAATGGCAATAGTTAGAGATAACATTGTTCATCAAAACCACCACACACACACACACACACACACACACACACACACACGTTCGGCTATCTTAACAAACAGCAATATTTTTACATTTTCAATTGTGGATAGCGACATTTAACCCAATCTAAATAACTTAATTAACTTAACCTACTGTAACCAAACCTAGCGTAACCTAACCTAACCTAGCCTAATCTTTAGTACATCCTCTTTTTTCAGGATATGAAATGAGTTTAATAAAAAGTAAGTTTGAAACTATGGCAACACTGCTAATGTCAAGATATGCACGTTCGTGTCGCGGTATATATATATATATATATATATATATATATATATATATATATATATATATATTTTTATTTATCCCAGTTTCATGTTTTAATTTGTTTTGGCTTTATTTTCATTTCTAATTCCCATTGTTTCATTTCCTTCCTCATCTTCCTCATCCCCAGTCTCTCTCTCTCTCTCTCTCTCTCTCTCTCTCTCTCTCTCTCTCTCTCTTCACCACTAACCCCTCATAGCCGTGATCCTTCTTTGGCCAGACTCCGTTGAGCGTCTGTCGTGAGAGCTTCTTCGGTCCGCGATTCCTAAACGGGAATTTCACGTGTTCGATTCTGGTTCGCAAACGCGTCTCTCGTTCGTCTGTTTCGTCGCGTTTCGGACGCGATTTTATCCGTTAAAAAACATAATTTATCGCGACATCCAATGTAAATATAAGGAATCTTTTTTTTTTTGGTTGCTTTTAGTGCTATCCGTTATAATTGTAATACGTTAATCACTAGTTCTAACGGCTACTTGGATTTTTTTCAAGTTTTGCCGTTATAACGAGCCTTTTTTTTCTTTTTTAATGAAAACTGATGTGGAAAAAGTAAAAAAGGTTTAGCAAAATTGATTTAAAAGTCTTTGCGGTGAAGTGAGGTGAAAAAAAAGGTTTAAAAAACGCAAAGAAATTTTTTTCTGAAAGAACGTGAAAAAAACGTTATAAAAGTTAAAAACGAATAAATAAAAAATGCGAAAATGTGAAAAATAATTAAAATAATTATTATCGGAATGATTTTGTTCAGGAAGAGAGAAAATGATCAACAATGAAATAATACTTGTATATAGTCAGTGCTCCAATACAGAAATTGTGCAAATTTAGTATATATATATATATATATATATATATATATATATATATATATATATATATTATTACTTTTACCTTGAGTACTCATATATAATTCAAACCCACAAATAAAAGGAAAAATTATTCAAAAGCCTTTCATGCTAAATACACAAAAGGCCTGGGAATCATTTTTCCTTTCCCTTGTGAGTTTGCAACATTAATTTATTTCACGTGTTTAAGCGTGTAATTGATTTCATATATATATATATATATGTATATATATATGGAAGACGAGAAAGAAAATGAAAAATTTCGAGCCATAATTTTTGCAGGATCGTTTAATTGCATTTAAGTTGATAGTCGAAAGAGATTTATTATTTCATTAAGATTTTCCAGAAGATAAATTAAGAAATAAGCAAATTAAAAAATACACACACACACACACTCACATATATATATATATATATATATATATATATATATATATATATAATATATATATATAAACCATTTAGAAAATGTTCATTTGACACTGTTTTCTTGTGTGTGAATGAGTGTCACTAATTCGTACAATTATTCGAATTGTGCTAACATAATTCGTACACTGACGAATATATGTGAGTGATGCAGGTTTCAAGGTGTATATACATAAATATGACTATTAATTATGAAATTCTGCGTGCAATTCATAATTAAAAATGTCTGACAGCAGATTTTATTATTGGTGTCATTATTATTATTATTTAAAGAATCTGCGTTTCAGCTTCACGTATGTATGGAGAGACGTCCCACCTCTCAGCCTATTTGTTTAACGATGGTCGTAGTTCATCACCATCGGAAGGCCCCCATAAATGCCCAGAAGTGCCCTGGAATGCAACGGGGCAGACACTTTATAGAGTGATTTAAATAAACTACAGTTCCACTAGAAAAAGAACTTGCTTATTTGATGTGTTTCAAACAATTTAATTGTTTCGCAGTGTCCAAACTCAATATTGAAAATACAGGAATTAAAACTCAATTAAAAAAATAATATTAAACATTAGCGGTTAAAAGTAATAAATGTAAAAAAAAAAAATAAAGATAAAAATTAAAAGAATAAAAATTTTAAAATAAAAATATAGTGAATGAAGAAGCCATTCCAAATTTAAAATATATCAAATGCAAAATGTTGAATAGTGAAAAAAAGTCTTCAGCTTTTACAGAGGTGTAAATAACGCAAAAATCGCCTCTACGGAAGCAACGACCAAGGACCAAAATGGCTCATCATTCGGTAAGTTAATCCCAAATTAATTTTCTCTTACAATCTGTAAGAAATTCAAGGCTTTTTCAAAGTAAAAAATTCCTCTTGGGACCAAATTCACTTTTATGCATCGTCAATGTTTGAATCCTTTGGTCGGATCGTCTTGTGATTTTTTGAGAAAGAGAAATTTCTTAATCCTTTTGGCTGTTTCTTGATCACTCATCTTCCTTCCTCTATCTGGTTACTCGTTCTAGTTTAAGGTCACAGCTCGGAACGTTAATTAGCTTGGCAAGTGGTTTTCGTTTTTTCTTTCAGAGAATGAACAATTTATTATACGCGTCTCAAATGATGTGTTATCGCTTTCTTCTTATATATATATATATAGGGTGTCCCAAAAAAACCATATACTCTTTATAGCATCATATATTTTATAATTTAAAAAACCAAACAATATATTGTTATAGCAATTGCCAATGAAAGGTAAATTAGTAATCTAAGTGATCAAAATATTATAGCGAGTTGTTTGCATATAAAATTTAATTAACTACGCCAAGTGCTCAAAATGTTCTCCGGCGGCATGAATGCACTTTTGAATGCGTCGACTAACTGATTCGCAGACATGGACTAATGTGGATGCTGTGATGGTCCCGCACTTTTCTCTAATTGCACCCTTAAGGTGTTCGAGTGGTGCGGGTCATGTACCATAAACTGCATCCTTCAGGTAGCCCCACAAGTAAAAATCAAGTGGAGTCAAGTCCGGTGAACGTGGAGGATACTCAACGCTTCCTCTTCGTCCTATCCAACGGTTAGGCAACGTTTCATCGAGGTACCTTCTGACATCACAATGATAATGAGGAGGGGGGCTCCATCTTGTTGAAAGTAAAAGTCGTCGTTTCCAAACAACTTCCGAACTGCAGGTATAATTTCTGTCCGCAGCATGTCGAGATATGCGGCACCGGTAACTGTCCCATTAAAGAAAAATGGTCCAACCAAACCCCTGGATGATAAACCACACCATGCTGTTAATCCTGGTAAATTAACATGTTTATCCACATAAATGTGTGGATTATCAAGTGACCAGTACCTGCAGTTGTGTCGATTTACTGTGCCATTCAGCTTGAAGGTAGCTTCATCAGACCACACGATTTTGTTGTATTGAAAGTGCATTCATGCCGCGGGAGAACATTTTGAGCACTTGGCGTAGTTAATTAAATTTTATATGCAAACAACTCGCTATAACATTTTGATCACTTAGATTACTAATTTACCTTTCATTGGCAATTGCTATAACAATATATTGTTGTTGTTTTTTTTAAATTATAAAATATATGATGCTATAAAGAGTATATAGGTTTTTTTGGGACACCCGTATGTATATATGTATATATGTTAGGGCCTACCGATAGTATTCCCAAAGTATCAGTACCGATTAGTGATGAAAGCCGGTATTGAAAAACCGGTATTTATACCGGTATTGGACAAGAGACACGATACCGATATCGTGATTTATCGATACGGGTTTACGGTATTGAAGAACTGTCTATTGTCTTTATTGTGGGAGCAATCAGCAAATGTCAAGTTAACAAAGATTTGTTTTTTGTAGGATTTTGTGGCCAATGTGAGTAGAAATAATTATTTATCTTCATACATAACTTATACATGCAGTATATCTTTAAGGGGCGTCATTAGTGTATGTCACAATTTATCATTTATAATATTATGTTATTGACGTTATATGATGTGTCCGTTTTTCTGAAAAGGGAAACTATCATCCAGAACTCTCGCCTTAAACATTTGAAATCGTATAAATACGTAGCGAAACGATCAAAAACGTTACTCAAGACAAGAATGGAGTAGATGATCCATTGATGTGTGAATACATGAAAGAAATAGAGAAATTAGAAAAGGTACCATTTGAGAAGCAATGCAACTAATTTTGATCCTACTAATGAATTTAAGAGTTTCGAAGTTTCTTCCCAAAGAAGTGAAAATTTAGAGAAGCTGTACAAGGCATTGCTTTCCATTAAACCCACTAGTGTAGAACCAGAAAGAGCTTTTTCTGCTGCTGGCTTATTTCTTACCGAGCTAAGATCAAATCTCTCTGAACAATCATTAGATTGTCTTTGTTTCCTCAAAACTCACTTCCAAAACCAAAATAAGAAATAAATATGCAAAATTATTAAAAAACTTTTTTTTTTTAAATTGTTATTTTTCCATTTTACCTTTTGGTTTATCTGATATACTTAATCATTATAAATAGTCCTTCCTTTTTCCTACCTTTCCCTAGGAGCTGCTGTTCAAACTTTTTTCAATCAATGGTATTTTCCCTTTGGTGTCGGTGACAGAATTTAAAAAGTAACTTCAGTTTTTATTGTCGTTTATGTGGTGAGTACTATAGGTTCTGCAGGCTTGTGGGAGGGTTGACACTTGGCAGGGTGACACCAAAAAAATCATTATAAATTATTCTCTGCATAAAACCGGTATCAACACCGGTATCAGTAAAATAACTGTTCAAATACCGGTATTAAAAATTGTCGGTATTATTTCATCCCTAGTACCGATACCGATAGTTAGAGCAAAGTATCGGCCGATACCGATATCTGTCCAAAATATCAAAATAGGATTCAAAGAATGTAATTCGACACATGCACTGTAATTCAAAACATATATTTGAAGAAATGGAATTCACAAAATAAAAGTCGTGTAATGGAAACAATATGTAATTCAAAAATTGTAATTCAAAAAGTGTAATTCAATATAACAGTTCACTCAATAATCAAAATTGAGGAACTTCAGATTTTTGGAGAGGATGATTTATTCCTCAGCGTTGATTGGGGTGATGTTGGCTCGTTTCGCATTGATAACATCTCCAGTCGTTGAGAAAAGCCGTTCAGAGTCAACTGATCCAGAGGGGCAGCTCATGCACTTCTCAGCAACTTTGGCAATCTCCGGGAAATCAGCAGAATGTTCTCGCCAGAAAATGAATGGATCCCAATCCCCAGCGATCTGATATATTGATGCTGTTTTACACGCGTGTGCAAATCCTTTCCCGTCTGACCAATGTGAAAGGAATCACATTGTTTACAACCAATTTTATAGATAATGCCTGAATTATTGGTAGGGCTATTTTTTACTATGATATTTTTCACAATATTGTTATATGAAAATACTACATTAATATCCAAAAGTTTAAGTACATTAGCAATGCCTAAAAAGCCCGGGAAAAATGGAAGTACTAAAATATTCTTTGACAAAGTGCGAGTGTTATTACTCACACGATAGAAGGTTCGTTTTGCCTTGTTAAGACAAGATTCCATAAACGCAGGTGGGTAGCACAAATCACTTCCAATACCGTTGATTTTTTCCAATTCGGCATCGATATATTCGGACTGGCGATCCTAAGAGCGCGTAGAAACATTGAAGAAAATATGGCCTTCTTAATGGGGGTATGTCCAGAGTAAAAGTGTTCGTAGGACAAATTGTTTGTTTTTTCCGATAGATACTAAACTTAAAACCTGGGCTTTCCCTATGTACATGCACATCCAAAAACGGGATTGAGTTGGCTTGTTCACTTCTAAAGTAAACTTAATGGAGGGGACTTGATCATTTAACTGAAGGAGGAAGTCATCCAGGTCACGATTCATGAGCCAGATACACAAAATATCGTCGACGTACCGCAACCATGGGATGCCAACCCCGAGGATTCTCGGAATGTAAGTAATTTCTTTGCATCAAAGACTAAATTCACTTTCAATAGCGAGTATTATCAACAGGTTTTTGGGATGGCCATGGGCAACCCCTTGTCGCCCCTCCACTCCAATATTTATATGGAGTTTTTCGAAATTACTTACATTCCGAAATCCTGGGAGTTGGCATCCCATGGTTGCGGTACGTCAACGATATTTTGTGTATCTGGCTCATGAATCGTGACCTGGATGACTTCCTCCTTCAGTTAAATGATCAAGTCCCCTCCATTAAGTTTACTTTAGAAGTGGAACAAGCCAACTCAATCCCGTTTTTGGATGTGCATGTACATAGGGAAAGCCCAGGTTTTAAGTTTAGTATCTATCGGAAAAACAAACAATTTGTCCTACGGACACTTTTACTCTGGACATACCCCCATTAAGAAGGCCATATTTTCTTCAATGTTTCTACGCGCTCTTAGGATCGCCAGTCCGGAATATATCGATGCCGAATTGGAAAAAATCAACGGTATTGGAAGTGATTTGTGCTACCCACCTGCGTTTATGGAATCTTGTCTTAACAAGGCAAAACGAACCCTCTATCGTGTGAATAATAACACTCGCACTTTGTCAAAGAATATTTTAGTACTTCCATTTTTCCCGGGCTTTTTAGGCATTGCTAATGTACTTAAACTTTTGCATATTAATGTAGTATTTTCATATAACAATATTGTGAAAAATATCATAGTAAAAAATAGCCTTACCAATAATTCAGGCATTATCTATAAAATTGGTTGTAAACAATGTGATTCCTTTTACATTGGTCAGACGGGAAAGGATTTGCACACGCGTGTAAAACAGCATCAATATTCCGTTAGAACGGGACAGTCGTCCAGTGCCCTTTTTGTCCATTTGTCAGAGTTATCCCATTGTGTTGATTGGAATAATGCTTCAGTTTTGTTTCTCTCTAGCAATATTGTCAATATAAATATTCTTGAGTCTGCTATTATCCAACTTACAAATAACTTTAACATGAGCAAAGGTCTTTTTCAACTCGATCCCGTTGTTTTGAATTCGTTCAAAATGGATTTAGACAAGAAGGTCAGAGTGCTAAAACTTTGGTAATTTTTCCCTTATAAATTTGTATGCTCCTCTTACAATTTTTATTTTTCAATTTATTATTTTTTTTTTGTAACCTATATATCATTCAGGCACTATCTATAAAATTGGTTTTAAACAATCCATTTGATCCTGTGTTGAATTCGGGCAAAGTGCTAAAATTGGTATTTTTCCTTACAAATTTGTATGCTCCTCCCACAATTTTTATTTCTATATTTATTATATATATATATATATATATATATATATATATATATATACAGTATATATATATAATATATATAATATATAATTTTTTTTTTTTTTGTAACCTATATATGACGCGTTCGGTGGAGAAGGGGCGAACGCAACATTTTCGAATTATACCACAAAATGCAGTTAAAGTTTTTGTAAACTTTAAACCTTTGTATTTTTCCGGTTTATTGAAATGTTGTATGAATTTGAACACATATTTGAGTAAAATATTGTTGTGTAATATGTCGATATAAAAAACGCCAAGAAATTTTACAATATTATTTATTGATAGCTTCTGATGTTAACTGGTGTAATCCATTATTTGGTCCTCTTCGTCGAATGTTGTATTACCTGCTTCAACTGTTTCGGTTTCTTCCAGTTCCTTTAACAATCTTGTATAATAGTTCACTGCAGTTGCAGGCATTAGGTCTGATAATTCTTTGAGATCTTTTATTTTTTCCTTAGTTATTGGCAGCAATTGGGAATACTTTGGTTGCAGTGTCTGCTGGGCTAGATTGAATAAACTGACACTGTAGGATTTTTTCCCTTTCTGCAGTCTGACGGGATGGCTATTATCTGGGGTTGTGCGGTATGCAGTAGATATTACGTAGCCTTCTTTGTATTGAAAGTCAAATATTAACTTTCTTGCATCTGTAAATTTAGTAGTTGTTGATTTCCTAATGACAATGCACGTTTTTAGGACGTCAAAATCGAGAAAATCAGCCTGTTTCATTTCTACAACAGGAAGCGCTGCGAAACGGCTGTAGTTATGGCCGTAACATAATCTTTTTTGGTGTAAATAATATTGCTGTAATTATTTTTTATATTTTGTTCAATTTGGCCAAATTGAGCATCACAGGGCATTGTCGAGTGACCAGAAAGTAGATAGATGTGTTCAATGTGAAGCAATGATGCGAACTGAATTTCTCTGAGATACATTAAAACCTAAATTTTACCATGAAAGAGTGCAGACTAACATCTAATTTGTTGCATAGGTAAAGCAAAGGTTTTAAAGGATAATTATACGACAAAAAACTCATTTTTCGAATTTTGTGGCGTTCGCCCCTTCTCCACCGAACGCGTCATATCGTCTTGAACTCTTTATTTACTTCAGTGTTCCTGAGGATGTCATTAGACGAAAGCGCTTGCGCACCACTCTGTGTTTCCTTTCCTTCGTGGTTTTAGTCATCATAAATATTTTTCACTTGTTACTTTCGTGAAATAATTTTCATATATATATATATATATATATATCATGCATCCCCACGCATGATTTTTCATGATGAAATGCCTCTGAACGCGAAATTGTTATGCGTTTCCTTGGTTGTTTAAATGTACGAGAGGTTGTGTTATCTGTTATCCCGTCGTAGTGTTAGTAAGTAGCGCCCTCACCATCTACTCAATAGGTCGTGGATTTGAACCCTGATGAGGTCGATTTTTTCATATATATATATATATATATATATATATATATGCATACACACAGGGTGCTTCAAGAAATTGTTACCATTTATATGGCGCTAATATGTCATTGCTTACCACTTGAAGTTTGTGTGTTTTTTTTTTGGTTTATGTAAGTATTTGCGTGTTTATTTGCTTGTTTTCTAATAATAATGTTTTTTTCAGGGATTGTGTGAGTGATTGAAGCACTAAGTGGTAAAATTATTTTGAAGAACCGCCCTGGTTTCACAATTAAACACGTGAAATAAATAAATGATGCACATTCACAAGGAAAAATGAATGGTAATTCCAAATCTTTTTATGTATTTGACAATGCACCTCATCAGGGAATGAAGGGGGAAGGCAAGAATCAAATATTATATATATATATATAGTATGTATAAAGGAAGGGCCAAGGGCGGGCGCCAGCAAAAATGCCCCCTTTTATGAGAGAGAGAGAGAGAGACAAAATCAAGGTCTCCGAGGCTCAACGATGCCATTTTATATATATATAATATATGAAAATTATTTCACGAAAGTAACACGTGAAAAATATTTATGATGAATAAAACCACGAAGGAAAGGAAACACAAAAAGGTGATCAAGCGCTTTCGTCTAATGACATCCTCAGGAACACTAAAGTACATAAAAGGTTACGGCCTATATATAAGTTACAGGAAGAAAAAAATAAATAAATAACATACATACACACAAACATATATAATATATATATATATATATAATATATATATATATATATATATATATATATACTGATATATATATATATAATCATACATATCTACACACACACACATATATATATATATATATATATATATTATATTATATATATATATATATATATATATATATGCAATAAACGGAGAAGTAAAAATAAAAATTAAAAATTAAAAATTAGAGGATTAACAAAGAGGCATACAGATTTGTAAGGAAAAATATCGATTTTTAGCACAAGATCAAATGAATTATAAAAATACAAATTTATACTGGAAATCTGCCCGGGTTTTAACACTTTGCCTTATAGAGTCAAGTTTCGATATATATAAAAATAAAATGAAGATTAAAAGTTAATAAAGTAGCATACAAGTTTACCAAAGATTTAGCGTCCTACCCTTTTTATCTAAATTTGTTTTGAAGGAATGCAAAACAACAGGATCGAGTTGAAAAAGACCTTTGCTTACGTTGAAGTTATTTGAAAGTTGGATAATGGCAGACTCAAGAATATTTCTATTAACAATGTTGCTAGAATGAAATAAAACTGAAGCATTATTCCAATCAATACAGTGGGATAACTCTGACAAATGGACAAAAAGAGCACTGGACAACTGTCCTGTTCTAACGGAGTATTGATGCTGTTTTATACGTGTGTGCAAATCCTTTCCCGTCTGACCTATGTAAAAGGAATCACATTGTTTACACCCAATTTTTATAGATAATGCCTGAATTATTGGTAGGGCTATTTTTTTACTATGATATTTTTCACAATATTTTTATATGAAAATACTACATTAATATCCAAAAGTTTAAGTACATTAGCAATGCCTAAAAAACCGGGAAAAATGGAAGTACTAAAATATTTTTTGACAAAGTACGAGTGTTATTATTGACACGATAGAAAGTTCGTTTTGCCTTGTTGAGACAAGATTCGTATCCGACGAAAGTTTCTTACTAACTGTCTAGAGGAGCAAGTTCTTCCCAAATCCCTGCTTCCGATTCGCCTCAGACAAATTGATGACCATCCGTTCAACAACTTCAGCTGATTAATTTTAAAGAAACATATTGAAGTCACCAGACAAAATGAGTGGTCCGCCTTCAAAAATTTAAACATCGCCAAACATAATTTTGTAACTGTTATTCCCCAACCGTGGATCCAACCTTTGTTTGATGAAATTTACAACGAGTTGCGTCGGAGAACTACTTCACTTCGTAACATTTTGGATCGGAAAATTAAAAGTCTCATTCGAAATAGTCAGTGGAGTAAAAAAGCAAGCTCAAAGTGTGTTTTGAACCTTTCTTCGAAAAACATTAGTGACGATGCAAAAAGTGCCCTTGGATATGGTATGTCCTTTTTTATTGTTAAAAAACCTTCGGCTTTACAAATTTGTTACAGTCTCGCGTGTTTTGAAAAACAGTGTAATCTCCCTCAGTATTTGTTTAACATAGTTAAAGGCCTCGTTTATAGTGCGGCGAATGGTAATTACGAAGATAACTTTCCTAAACGTTTTCGCGATGGCCTCTCACAATTAAAAAAAGATGGGGAGCTCCATATTACTAAAGCAGACAAGGCTAACACCATAGTTATTATGGACAAAGTGGACTACATCGGAAAGATGAACGAGCTTCTCCAGGACCCCGCCACATACAGCAAACTTAGCAAGAACCGCTGGATGACGTCATCAAATCATTTAATAGTGGCTTGAAACGCATTCTCAAAGATCATAAGGACTTAATTCCGCTTTTCATGTCCACTTCACCTTCTCTGCCCTACCTTTACGGTCTTATTAAAACCCACAAACCTGGCAACCCTATGCGCCCTATTATTAGCTCGTGGGCTCTATTACTTATAAACTCTCCAAATGGCTTGTCAAAGTCTTGTCCCCCATTCTCGGAACTATATCTGATTCACATGTAAAAAATTCCATGGATCTTACTGAAAAATTGAATAATGCACGTACTGAAACTAACGATAGATTGATCAGTTTTGACGTTTGTTCATTGTTTACAAAAGTGCCGATTGATGATATGCTTGACTTTCTCTCCCAAGAATTACATAAGTATGACCTGCCACTACCTTCACACATTGTTTTGGAACTTATTAAGCTTTGCATCAAAGACTGTAAATTCACTTTCAATAACGAGTATTATCAACAAGTGTTTGGGATGGCCATGGGCAACCCCTTATCGCCCCTCCTCTCCAATATTTATTGGAGTTTTTCGAAATTACTTACATTCCGAGAATCCTGGGGGTTGGCATCCCTTGGTTGCGGTACGTCGACGATATTTTGTGTATCTGGCCCATGAATCGTGACCTGGATAACTTCCTCCTTCAGTTAAATGATCAAGTCCCCTCCATTAAGTTTACTTTAGAAGTGGAACAAGACAATTCAATCCCATTTTTGGATGTGCGTGTACATAGGGAAAGCCCAGGTTTTAAGTTTAGTATCTATCGGGAAAAAACAAACAATTTGTCCTACGTACACTTTTACTCGGGACATGACACCCCCACTAAGAAGGCCATTTTTTCATCAATGTTTCTCCGCGCCCTTAGGATCGCCAGTCCGGAATACATCGATGCCGAATTGGAAAAAATCAACGGTATTGGAAGTGATCTGTGTTACCCATCTGCGTTTATGGAATCTTGTCTCAACAAGGCAAAACGAACTTTCTATCGTGTCAATAATAACACTCGTACTTTGTCAAAAAATATTTTAGTACTTCCATTTTTCCCGGGCTTTTTAGGCATTGCTAATGTACTTAAACTTTTGGATATTAATGTAGTATTTTCATATAACAATATTGTGAAAATATCATAGTAAAAAATAGCCCTACCAATAATTCAGGCATTATCTATAAAATTGGGTGTAAACAATGTGATTCCTTTTACATAGGTCAGACGGGAAAGGATTTGCACACACGTATAAAACAGCATCAATATTCCGTTAGAACAGGACAGTTGTCCAGTGCTCTTTTTGTCCATTTGTCAGAGTTATCCCACTGTATTGATTGGAATAATGCTTCAGTTTATTTCATTCTAGCAACATTGTTAATAGAAATATTCTTGAGTCTGCCATTATCCAACTTTCAAATAACTTCAACGTAAGCAAAGGTCTTTTTCAACTCGATCCTGTTGTTTTGAATTCCTTCAAAACAAATTTAGATAAAAAGGGTAGGACGCTAAATCTTTGGTAAACTTGTATGCTACTTTATTAACTTTTAATCTTCATTTTATTTTTATATATATCGAAACTTGACTCTAAAAGGCAAAGTGTTAAAACCCGGGCAGATTTCCAGTATAAATTTGTATTTTTATAATTCATTTGATCTTGTGCTAAAAATCGATATTTTTCCTTACAAATCTGTATGCCTCTTTGTTAATCCTCTAATTTTTAATTTTTAATTTTTATTTTTACTTCTCCGTTTATTGCATATATATATATATATATAATATATATATATGTGTGTGTAGATATGTATATATATATATATATATATATATATATATATATATATATATATGTTTGTGTGTATGTTATTTTTTTTTTTTCTTTCTGTAACCTATATATAGGCCGTAACCTTTTATGTACTTTAGTGTTCCTGAGGATGTCATTAGACGAAAGCGCTTGAGCACCTTTTTGTGTTTCCTTTCCTTCGTGGTTTTATTCATCATATATATATATATATATATACATTATATATATATATATATATATATATATATATATATATATATATATATATATATATAAATTTTGAAAAGATTGTATAGCGTGTAAAATGCATACATATGTATTGAAGAATAGAGGGAGAAGTGTGTGTTTGAGAGCATGCTGGATTGCTCACACAGTAGATGAGTAGATGAAACACGGGAAAAAAAAAATCAGCTAAATAGGACAATAACAGAAGAAACGAGAGTTCCAGCACTTCTTATCTCCTGTCTGTCGATTAGTGTCTACCATCTCGTCACATATATAGGAGGGATTATCCAAAAATTAACACCTACTGGTTAAAGTAAAACGGTATTTTAAGATGTAGTTCATTGTACAAGTTCCTTAAGTGTTATTGAAATTAATTACAAATTATATGAATGTAGATTTTAAAATATCTTTACAGTTGTCTTTATTTTTTACTAGAAATTTGAGCCTCCCCAATTACTACTAGTATTGTTATGTTATAATGTTTCAGACCAACAAAGACCCTAGGATCCACTCATGGCTGGTCTACCTAACTGTGTTCGTAATTGTGTATTGTGCATGTCCTCCGTGGTGGCGGAGGGAACCTACAATTTTACGTGGGTTCCGAACCGCAAAGAACATAAGAACATAAGAAATTTTTATAGTGGGCACACTAGGGGCCACTTCGGCCCATCGAGGTGGCTCCACTATGGCATTAGATTTATTCGTGGTTCGTCAAACATCTAAATTATTTTCCGTTTCACCTATTATAAACTGAATCGCAGTTTATGATCCTTTCTATTACGGATAGTATTAGAACAAGTAAAGTTAAACCAAGGTTTCTTTTGCATCATTTGTACGAATGGAATACTAAAAAATAAAGACGTAACTGAAAGAAATATTCTACGAATGTGTATTCATATATTGTAGACACCAATCGACAGGCAGGAGATAGGAAGTGCTGGAACTCCCGTTTTTTCTGTCATATCTATTCTGATTCTTGCCTTTTCCTTCATTTCCTGATGAGGTGTATTGTTAAATACACGAAAGACCTGGAGTCTCTCTTCTTTTTTCTTGTGGGTGGGCCTAATATACTAATATATATATATATATATATATATATATATATATATATATATATATATATATATATATATAGTGTGTATATATGAAAAGACACTTCGTATGAGCATTTCGTTATATGTTCCTATGCATATAAGGGACAGTTCTTACATATTTCATAAATTCTGAATCTATTTTGGGTAAATAAAAACATTTTCAAATTAAAAAAAATAGTTCCATCAGAGTTCTTGTTCGTATAAATACATCATACCCGGCTAAATTTATATTTAGGACGAAAGTACTCGTACTTCCATCGTTTAAATTTGTGTGCGTGTGTGCTGGCGCGCGCGCGCGCCTTAGGAGACCCAAACTCATCTAGGTATTGTATTTGATCATTATAACAAAGAAGGAATCATGCGAGAGATTTTATGGTGAGAAACAAATTTTTTTTGAGAGAGAGAGAGAGAGAGAGAGAGAGAGAGAGAGAGAGAGAGAGAGAGTTATCTTTTAATTGTCCCTCTCGTAACGTTATAAAAGAATTTTCTTCTTCCTCCATTGATTTTCGTCTTAAAACGATCGACGATCGCACAAACAGAATAAATGATACCAAATTCCTCGACTGTAGTTCACCCGTTCGGCAAGGCCATTCCAATGTTACCAATTCAGCAGTGGAACATCGACCATTACTGTCGATATAAACGCGATATGTGATCAGTTTCGACTTCATTATCTTAACGCTTTAAAGCCTTTGGCATGAAATTTCACAGATTCTATTCTCGTTAATACTAAATGATTTCATTCAGTCTTAGAGAAGACCCCTCTGCGCATTAAAGAGCGTGTATATAGATAGAGGTCCAGTCAATAAATATGCGGAAGTGTTTCATTAAAAACGCAGTAATGGTGATTCCGCGAATTTTATATACAGTACATATGATCTAATGTTGGCTTTGAGTTGCTAAGAAGAATCGCATGAGAGTGCGATTTGTTGACACCTTTATATTACGTTATATTTTCAAGATACACGGTAACACTTCATTAGGTTATTTAATTAATGACTATTGTTTATATTCTTTGAGTTCCACAACGATTATAAGATTATTTAATAAGAATGTTTTATAAAGAATGACGTAGTTACTGTGAGTGAAAGTTAATTGCCCTTATTTTACACAATTAAAGTTGAATACCAGTGGCCAAATAAGCTAAAGTGCCATTCAGAGCCACACCGGGATGTATTCCACTCTACAGATACGATCCACATAATGTGCCAAGTGTGTTCGCCTAAAGTAGTTCGCCTGAAGTATTTCCTCAGAATTGAATAACAATCAAGGAGTGTCCTCTCGTTACAAAGACGAAGACGAGATGAAGTGTTATTTCAATTAGTAATTTAATAAACAAAAATGGTCTCTGAGAAACTTTTATATTAACCAAAGACCATGCATGAAACAAGGAAATCTTCTGGGAAAATGAAATCCACTATAGTCCGAATAAGTAATGGTGAATGACAAATACTAAAGTTTTTCTTTTCCAAGATGGAAGGCCCAACGTGGACAACGGGTTACTCCCAAAGAGGTCCAGAAATATTGCTTCCCTCACAAGCTGCCTGCCAAGCAGATAGGATCCAGCTTTTTGAGACAGGATCTAGGGTTTAAAACCGCCTAGCCTACTACATTCAGAACCCCAATATACGCAAGAAACTTATTACATTCATTGAATACATCGAATAAAAAGGGGTTACTATTGTATTTGGTGTTTGGCTAAAAATACAATAGTTACCCCTTTTTCTTTGATGTATTCAATCCGATGTCAATGCTACGAGTTTCTTGTGTATATTGGGGTTCTGAGCGTGGTAGGCTAGGCGGCTTTAAACCCTAGATCCTGTCCCAAAGCTGGATTCTATCTGGTTGGCAGATAGCTGGTGAGGGAAGCTATAATTTTGGGTCTCTTTGCTAGTGACCCGTTGCCCATGTTGGGGGCCTTCCATCATGAGAAGAAAAACTTTAGTATTTGTCATTTACCATTATTTATTCGGACTGTAGTGGATTTAATTTTCCAGGAAAAGTTCCTTCTTCGATGCACGGTCTGTGTGTAACGTAAAAGTTTGTTAGGGGACCATTCTGAGTTACATTATATACCGTATGTACCCGAGTATAGGTCGATCTCGTGTATAGGTCGACCCTTGATTTTTGGCCAAGAAATCATTAATTTATCATATGCCTCGTGTATAGGTCGACCCCAGTTGTTGAGGGTAATGGAACAACAAATTAGGGTAATAAAGCACCATATTTTATCTTTCTATAAATAAACTTTTAAAAATGTATTCATTTTATGTTTTATATCATCCTGTGCTACCATTCTGTAATTTTAATAATTAGTAAATATTTTATGTTTTCATTGTTTACTGGTACTAAATGGTAAATATTTTTCATGTCTGAAGCTAACAGTAGCTCTTAGCCCTCCCTATCGTGCACGGATTTCAACCCCACGAAAATGTTACCCTTATGTAGGTCGACCCCCTAATTTTTGCCTAAGAATTCAATCTTAAAAACTCGACTATACACGAGTGTATATATATATATATATATATATATATATTATATATATATATATATATATACAGGGTGGGCCGTAAGTTTCCATACATAGGAAAAATAAACATTTTTTTATGGACAACCATTTTTATTTATATAATATGCTCTACATGGTTGCCATTGTTTTGAAAACACATTTCAATACGTGTTCCCCACTGTTGATGAACACGCATTAGCACAGTTGACGTTATGCTTGTAATGGCGTTGGTGATACGTTCCTTTAGATGATTTATGTCTCGTATCTTTTCCTGATACACCATGGCCTTCAAGTGCCCCCAAAGATAGAAATCAAGGGGGGTGAGATCTGGGGATCTGGGAGGCCACTCCACAGGACCACGCCGACCAATCCAAGCATCCGGAAACTGCTGATCCAAATACCGACGCACGTGAAGACCATAATGAGCTTTCAAAATGCGCCTGATACTCGATCTGCTGACACCACTTTCTGCAGACAACCGTCGTGTACTTTTTCTGGGACTCCGTGTAAGCGCTGTAAGTATCGTAGCTGTTGTGTCTTCATCGGTGGCTGTACGTCTTGGACCACTTCGCGGTTGATCTGCAACATTTCCAGTTTTCTGAAACTTGTTAATAAGTTTTGCCACAGTGTCGTGTGTGATGTTCGTTCCATGTTGTCTGTTAAAGTTCATTGCAACCATGCGACTGCTTCCCGACCCAGCCATCAGTATGATTTCAATTCGTTGCTCTTTCGTCAAACGCATATTCTTAGGGTATCTGAAATATAAAAACAAACGTTTAAATTTTCCTATGTATGGAAACTTACGGCCCACCCTGTATATATAAAACATAAGACAAACGAGGAGAAAAACAAGGTAGTAGAAAACATAAAAAATAACTCAAAATACTTCTACACGTTTGCGAAAAGGGATAATGCAGTGTAAGGAGAGTATTGGTCCGTTGATAGAAGGAGAGGCTGAATACACAAATGACCCGAAAAAATAAGTGAACTGCTTAGGGAACAATTTAACTCCGTGTTTAGCACCCGTGAGTCCGAGATGGAAGTGGAAAACCAGACGAATTTTTCGACATAAATACAAATCAACCAAGAACAAATTCCGGCACAAATCTATTAATGGACTTCGAGTTCATGGAAGGAGATGTAATTACGGCCTTATCACAGATGCGAGACAATTCAGCGCCAGGGCCAGACACATGGAGTGCCACGTTTCTGAAGAAATGTAAAGAGAGTATTGCAAACCGCTATACTTACTATGGAGGAAATCACTCGACTCAGGATAAATTCCACTCCCCTTAAAGAACGCGAACATTGACCCCTATTTAAAGGTGGTAACAGAGCAATGCCCAAGAATTATCGGGCAGTGGCTCTCACCTCACCTTATAAAGTGCTTTGAACGTATAATTAGAGGCAAAACTACCTTCTACCTACAAGAAAAGGACTTATACAACCCAAATCAACATGGCTTCAGAGCTGGAAGATCATGCCCATCACAGCTACTAGACCACCAGGAGAAAATATTGGAAACATTGTGTCGAGGAAAAACATAGATGTAATATATACGAACTTTGCTAAAGCCTTCGATAAATGTGGCCATGGAATCATAGCACACAAACTTAAGAATACAGGAATTACTGGAAAGCTAGGAAGATGGATATTTAATTTCTTGACGCAAAGAACACAAAAAATGGTGATAAAATATATTGAGTGGCCCTCGTGTGTGTATATATATATATATATATATATATATATATATATATATATATATACACACTTTGTGTGAGTTCGAATGACGGTTCAGGATCGACCTGCGGTCGACCCCTCTGCAGCATCCCGCCTCATTTGCGGGATTTGGTGAAGGAGGGAATGTTAGCACTATCATAATAATAATGATGGTTAAGATTAATAATAATTATAATTGATTGTTAATGATTGATGCTGATGAGGCTGGGGTCATCATAATCTTTTCAGATCAAATAATGTTATTAATTAGATTGATTGATAGAATGAGTTTCCTTCCTTTATTCAACAAAATAAATGATTTATGAATTAACTGGTCTAGATTTATGAGGTTGTTGTTGTAGTTGTTGCTGGATGTAGTGTATGGCGGTCTCTCTACCTTTCCGGTAGTTCTGGCTCGCTAAGTCTGGGTAATGTTCCCTTGTTTATTTATGGCTTCGCTTACTGGTTTGTCAGTATTTAGACACTCTTGAAATTTCTTTTTAGGTGCTACTATTAGGTCTCTTTGCTGTGAAGTGAATGTAATGTTGCATGCAATTTCTGCGGCTCGGAGGGCTTCTCCTACGAGTTTGTGTTCGTGTAATAAAATTATTTAAATCTTCGTGTTGTTCTTTCTTCCATTTAACTTGGAAGACAGCTTCTTATGCGGCTAAAGATTGTGCGAGTGTTATTTCCTTGAAAAATTCAAATAAGGGTTTTTTTAAATTGTCCCAAGTTGTAGCTTCGCTAATGGATGGGACATATGTGACTGTATCATGGGCATTCCCCTCTTTAGGGTCGATAAACCTTTTAGCTTCCCTAATCTTTGTCATCATCTGTGATGTTTTCACGGAAGAAATGCTGTTCTAGAGACTCAATCCAAGGTCTTACGCGTGGTTCAACGAATTTATTATCTATGGTTCCCTTAAAAATTAGGACAATATGGAGAAGGTTTACGAGTCTACCTAAGTTAATGTATGCTGGGGAAGCGGTTTGAGATATGTTGGCTCGTGCTTGATCTGAAGTTTGCGTGTTTGGAAATATGTTTGAAGGGCGCGGGGTAGGTGGAAAAATGGGTGTAGGGGAATTTTCAATGTCAGAAAGCGCACCGCCTGAATCGCTCATACGTGAAGGTACCGTTAATGCATTTTAATTTGGTTTGCTTAACCGATCTCAATCTATGGAATGATCGCTTGAGTGCCTTTCCTAACTACTCTATCTAAGAAATACAAATAAATGGGCAACAAATTGCCTAACTGAAGAAAAAAATTGGAAACAATGTAAACAAATGTAAAAAAATAACCACTCGAATGTACGTGAATGTACGGTAATATTATGATTGGCACATTAAATAAAATTATTCTATGCTAACTATAATAGTAGAAATAACTCGGTTTCAATAAAAAGAGGTGTATCACTGGTGTGTGAAGTGTTCACTGTGTTTTGTGTTAATTCTGGCTTGATACTAATTATTCACTGTTAATTATACTGACTTCTCAAATGTTTAGTAATTAATTTGAAAAAGAGATCCGTACTAAACAAGATTCCTACGGTGAAATCCTGGAAGATGCGTGCTGAAGACGTTTCTTGCTGGTCACTTGTTCCTCGAAGCAGAATGGGCATGGAGAACTTGATGGACGTGAAGAACTGGAAGTCGTGACACTGTGTGTGTGTATATATAATATGGTCCCCCTTTTGAATATCTGGTGTGACGTATTCGTCTCGAGAATGCCAAAAAATGTTACGCACAAAAGACCTTTCACAACCGACTTTAAATAATTGGAAATTTTCACTTTAGAAACAAAAATTCAGTTACTATATATATAATATAATTATATATATATATATATATATATTATATATAGCACCATTCTGACCTTTTTGGAATTCGTTTCAGTCGCTCTTTATGCCCTCAAACAAAGGCTACCCAATCTATTCCAAATCCGACTCTAGTCCGATTATTTCTAAACCTTATTTCAGTTCCAAATGAAACAAATATTTGGATTCCATTTCCGGTTTTGATTTCTTCCGGCTCAAAATACTGAATTGAATCCGATTTGAATCTGAAAAAATAATAAACTCTCATCCTTTTAACTTCATTATTTTGACCTCCGAACAAAATCCAGAAAAATATTTTGCTAACTTTAAAAGTTGTTTCGATTTCAAATTGTCTCTTGTTGATTTCAACGTTAAGTTCTTCGATTAAATATCTAAAATCTAAAAGCTGAAAATGAACTTTTTTGATCGATTTCGAAAAGAATCCGATAACGATTGACCTTCACTCGGTGCCAAAAGGAGGAGAATCAAACCATTTTGTGGTTGATTTGAAACTTTGAATTAACAGCATGTACTGTTGTGTTTCATAAATGTTGAATACTTTATGCAGTTTCGAGTTTAATTCGAACCGGAGAGAAACTTCGTGAATCCGGACTTGAAATGACTCACTCACTCCGTGTCTACGAAAATGAATCAATAACGCAATGTCATTGATGTATTTCGGCAACCGATTCGTTCAAGAAGTTTCGTCGCTGCATCGTCATCAATGAGACAATTGATGAATTGAGAATCGTCGCTCACAGTCAATTTTGCTGTAGATTGTTTTGGCTTTAAAAATATACTTTATTTCTTGCTTTGAAATTTTATTGTTGTCTTCAGAATATATAATATATAATATATATATATATATATATATATATATGTGTGTGGGATGAATTTCACAATTAAACACGTGAAATGAATGAATGATGCAAACCCACAAGGAAAAAGAAAAATAATTCCAAGGCCTTTCGTGTATTCAGAAGTACACCTCGTCAGGGAATGACGTCATTCTCTGACGAGGTGTACTTCTGAATACGCGAAAGACCTTGGAATCGTTTTTATTTTTCCTTATGTGTTTGCATCATATATATATGATACACACAGACAGTGCATGGAACAAGGAACTCTTCTGGGATAATTAAATCCACTATAGTCCGAATAAGTAATGGTAAATGACAAATACCATAGTTTTTCTTTTTCATGATGCTAGCCTGACGTGGGCAACGGGTCACTCGCAAAGAGGTCCCATAAATATAGCTTCCCTCACCAGCTATCTGCAAAGCAGACAGGATCCAGCTTTGGGACATGGGTCTAGGGTTTAAAGCAGCCTAGTCCTGCTACATTTAGAACCTCAATATAAGCAAAAGACTCGCTGCCTTCACGTCAGATTGAATACATCAAAGAAAAAGGGGTAACTATCATATTTTTAGCCAAAAACCAAAACTTAAACCTCAACTGGCTAAAAATATAATAGTTACCCCTTTTTCTTTGATGTATTTAATCTGACGTGAAGGCAGCGAGTCTTTTGCTTATATTGAGGTTCTAAATGTAGCGGGACTAGGCTGCTTTAAACCCTAGATCCATGTCCCAAAGCTGGATCCTGTCTGCTTTGCAGATAGCTGGTGAGAGAAGCTATATTTATGGGACCTCTTTGCGAGTGACCCGTTGCCCACGTCGGGCTAGCATCATGAAAAAGAAAAACTATGGTAATTGTCATTTACCATTACTTATTCGGATTATAGTGGATTTAATTATCCCAGAAGAGTTCCTTGTTCCATGCACTGTCTGTGTGTATCATAGAAAACTCAGGGAACCATTCTGAGTTCATTCCCATATATATATATATATATATATATGATGAATAAAACCACGAAGGAAAGGAAACACAAAATGGTGCTCAAGCGCTTTCGTCTAATGACATCCTCAGGAACACTGAAGTATAAAAAGGTTAAGCCTATATATAGGTTACAGAAAGAAAAAAAGAAAAATAAATAACATACACACACACACACATATATATATATATATATATACATACATATCTATATATACAAATACATACATACATACATACATATATATACAATAAACAGAGAAGTAAAAATAATTAAAAATTAAAAATTAAAACCTTAAAGGATTACCAATGAGGCGTACAGATTGTAAGGAAAAATGTCGATTTTTAGCACAAGATCAAATGGATTATAAAAATACAAATTTATACTGGGACTCTGCCGGGTTTTAACACAATGCTGCCTATGGTCAGGTTTCGATATATATAAAAAAAAAAATAAATAAAATGCAAATTAAAAGTTAATCGATTTTTAGCACAAGATCAAATGGATTATAAAATACAAATTTATACTAGAACTCTGTCCCGGTTTTAACACATTTCTGCCTATGGTCAGGTTTCGATATATATAAAAAATAAAATGCAAATTAAAAGTTAATAAAGTAGAAGACAAGTTTACCAAAGATTTAATGTTTTACACTTCTTATCTAAGTCTGCTTTAAAGGAATTCAACATAACAGGATCGAGTTGAAAAAGACCTTTGCTTATGTTGAAGTTATTTGAAAGTTGGATAATGGCAGACTCAAGAATATTTCTATTAACAATGTTGCTTGAATGGAATAAAACTGAAGCATTATTCCAATCAATACAGTGGGCTAACTCTGACAAATGGACAAAAAGGCACTGGACAACTGTCCTGTTCTAACGGAATATTGATGCTGTTTTATACGTGTGTGCAAATCCTTTCCCGTCTGACCTATGTAAAAGGAATCACATTGTTTACAACCAATTTTATAGATAATGCCTGAATTATTGGTAGGGCTATTTTTTACTATGATATTTTTCACAATATTGTTATATGAAAATACTACATTAATATCCAAAAGTTTAAGTACATTAGCAATGCCTAAAAAGCCGGGAAAAATGGAAGTACTAAAATATTTTTTGACAAAGTACGAGTGTTAATATTGACACGATAGAAAGTTCGTTTTGCCTTGTTGAGACAAGATTCCATAAACGCAGATGGATAACACAAATCACTTCCAATACCGTTGATTTTTTCCAATTCGGCATCGATGTATTCCGGACTGGCGATCCTAAGGGCGCGGAGAAACATTGATGAAAATATGGCCTTCTTAATGGGGGTATCATGTCCCGAGTAAAAGTGTACGTAGGACAAATTGTTTGTCGTTTTCCGATAGATACTAAACTTAAAACCTGGGCTTTCGCTATGTACACGCACATCCAAAAATGGGATTGAATTGTCTTGCTCAACTTCTAAAGTAAACTTATCGCCCCTCCTCTCCAATATTTATATGGAGTTTTTCGAAATTACCTATATTCCGAGAATCCTGGGGGTTGGCATCCCTTGGTTGCGGTACGTCGACGATATTTTGTGTATCTGGCCCATGAATCGTGACCTGGATAGCTTCCTCCTTCAGTTAAATGATCAAGTCCCCTCCATTAAGTTTACTTTAGAAGTTGAGCAAGACAATTCAATCCCATTTTTGGATGTGCGTGTACATAGGGAAAGCCCAGGTTTTAAGTTTAGTATCTATCGGAAAACGACAAACAATTTGTCCTACGTACACTTTTACTCGGGACATGATACCCCCATTAAGAAGGCCATATTTTCATCAATGTTTCTCCGCGCCCTTAGGATCGCCAGTCCGGAATACATCGATGCCGAATTGGAAAAAATCAACGGTATTGGAAGTGATTTGTGTTATCCATCTGCGTTTATGGAATCTTGTCTCAACAAGGCAAAACGAACTTTCTATCGTGTCAATATTAACACTCGTACTTTGTCAAAAAATATTTTAGTACTTCCATTTTTCCCGGGCTTTTTAGGCATTGCTAATGTACTTAAACTTTTGGATATTAATGTAGTATTTTCATATAACAATATTGTGAAAAATATCATAGTAAAAAATAGCCCTACCAATAATTCAGGCATTATCTATAAATTGGTTGTAAACAATGTGATTCCTTTTACATAGGTCAGACGGGAAAGGATTTGCACACACGTATAAAACAGCATCAATATTCCGTTAGAACAGGACAGTTGTCCAGTGCCCTTTTTGTCCATTTGTCAGAGTTAGCCCACTGTATTGATTGGAATAATGCTTCAGTTTTATTCCATTCAAGCAACATTGTTAATAGAAATATTCTTGAGTCTGCCATTATCCAACTTTCAAATAACTTCAACATAAGCAAGGTCTTTTTCAACTCGATCCTGTTATGTTGAATTCCTTTAAAGCAGACTTAGATAAGAAGTGTAAAACATTAAATCTTTGGTAAACTTGTCTTCTACTTTATTAACTTTTAATTTGCATTTTATTTTTTTATATATATCGAAACCTGACCATAGGCAGAAATGTGTTAAAACCGGGACAGAGTTCTAGTATAAATTTGTATTTTTTAATCCATTTGATCTTGTGCTAAAAATCGATTAACTTTTAATTTGCATTTTATTTATTTTTTTTTTTATATATATCGAAACCTGACCATAGGCAGCATTGTGTTAAAACCCGGCAGAGTCCCAGTATAAATTTGTATTTTTATAATCCATTTGATCTTGTGCTAAAAATCGACATTTTTCCTTACAATCTGTACGCCTCATTGGTAATCCTTTAAGGTTTTAATTTTTAATTTTTAATTATTTTTACTTCTCTGTTTATTGTATATATATGTATGTATGTATGTATGTATGTATTTGTATATATAGATATGTATGTATATATATATATATATATATATGTGTGTGTGTGTGTATGTTATTTATTTTTCTTTTTTTCTTTCTGTAACCTATATATAGGCTTAACCTTTTTATATACTTCAGTGTTCCTGAGGATGTCATTAGACGAAAGCGCTTGAGCACCATTTTGTGTTTCCTTTCCTTCGTGGTTTTATTCATCATATATATATATATATATATATGGGAATGAACTCAGAATGGTTCCCTGAGTTTTCTATGATACACACAGACAGTGCATGGAACAAGGAACTCTTCTGGGATAATTAAATCCACTATAGTCCGAATAAGTAATGGTAAATGACAAATACCATAGTTTTTCTTTTTCATGATGCTAGCCTGACGTGGGCAACGGGTCACTCGCAAAGAGGTCCCATAAATATAGCTTCCCTCACCAGCTATCTGCAAAGCAGACAGGATCCAGCTTTGGGACATGGGTCTAGGGTTTAAAGCAGCCTAGTCCTGCTACATTTAGAACCTCAATATAAGCAAAAGACTCGCTGCCTTCACGTCAGATTGAATACATCAAAGAAAAAGGGGTAACTATCATATTTTTAGCCAAAAACCAAACTTAAACCTCAACTGGCTAAAAATATAATAGTTACCCCTTTTTCTTTGATGTATTTAATCTGACGTGAAGGCAGCGAGTCTTTTGCTTATATTGAGGTTCTAAATGTAGCGGGACTAGGCTGCTTTAAACCCTAGATCCATGTCCCAAAGCTGGATCCTGTCTGCTTTGCAGATAGCTGGTGAGGGAAGCTATATTTATGGGACCTCTTTGCGAGTGACCCGTTGCCCACGTCGGGCTAGCATCATGAAAAAGAAAAACTATGATAATTGTCATTTACCATTACTTATTCGGATTATAGTGGATTTAATTATCCCAGAAGAGTTCCTTGTTCCATGCACTGTCTGTGTGTATCATAGAAAACTCAGGGAACCATTCTGAGTTCATTCCCATATATATATATATATATATGATGATGAATAAAACCACGAAGGAAAGGAAACACAAAATGGTGCTCAAGCGCTTTCGTCTAATGACATCCTCAGGAACACTGAAGTATATAAAAAGGTTAAGCCTATATATAGGTTACAGAAAGAAAAAAAGAAAAATAAATAACATACACACACACACACATATATATATATATATATATACATACATATCTATATATACAAATACATACATACATACATACATACATATATATACAATAAACAGAGAAGTAAAATAATTAAAAATTAAAAATTAAAACCTTAAAGGATTACCAATGAGGCGTACAGATTGTAAGGAAAAATGTCGATTTTTAGCACAAGATCAAATGGATTATAAAAATACAAATTTATACTGGGACTCTGCCGGGTTTTAACACAATGCTGCCTATGGTCAGGTTTCGATATATATAAAAAAAAAAAATAAATAAAATGCAAATTAAAAGTTAATCGATTTTTAGCACAAGATCAAATGGATTATAAAAATACAAATTTATACTAGAACTCTGTCCCGGTTTTAACACATTTCTGCCTATGGTCAGGTTTCGATATATATAAAAAAATAAAATGCAAATTAAAAGTTAATAAAGTAGAAGACAAGTTTACCAAAGATTTAATGTTTTACACTTCTTATCTAAGTCTGCTTTAAAGGAATTCAACATAACAGGATCGAGTTGAAAAAGACCTTTGCTTATGTTGAAGTTATTTGAAAGTTGGATAATGGCAGACTCAAGAATATTTCTATTAACAATGTTGCTTGAATGGAATAAAACTGAAGCATTATTCCAATCAATACAGTGGGCTAACTCTGACAAATGGACAAAAAGGGCACTGGACAACTGTCCTGTTCTAACGGAATATTGATGCTGTTTTATACGTGTGTGCAAATCCTTTCCCGTCTGACCTATGTAAAAGGAATCACATTGTTTACAACCAATTTTATAGATAATGCCTGAATTATTGGTAGGGCTATTTTTTTACTATGATATTTTTCACAATATTGTTATATGAAAATACTACATTAATATCCAAAAGTTTAAGTACATTAGCAATGCCTAAAAAGCCCGGGAAAAATGGAAGTACTAAAATATTTTTTGACAAAGTACGAGTGTTAATATTGACACGATAGAAAGTTCGTTTTGCCTTGTTGAGACAAGATTCCATAAACGCAGATGGATAACACAAATCACTTCCAATACCGTTGATTTTTTCCAATTCGGCATCGATGTATTCCGGACTGGCGATCCTAAGGGCGCGGAGAAACATTGATGAAAATATGGCCTTCTTAATGGGGGTATCATGTCCCGAGTAAAAGTGTACGTAGGACAAATTGTTTGTCGTTTTCCGATAGATACTAAACTTAAAACCTGGGCTTTCGCTATGTACACGCACATCCAAAAATGGGATTGAATTGTCTTGCTCAACTTCTAAAGTAAACTTATCGCCCCTCCTCTCCAATATTTATATGGAGTTTTTCGAAATTACCTATATTCCGAGAATCCTGGGGGTTGGCATCCCTTGGTTGCGGTACGTCGACGATATTTTGTGTATCTGGCCCATGAATCGTGACCTGGATAGCTTCCTCCTTCAGTTAAATGATCAAGTCCCCTCCATTAAGTTTACTTTAGAAGTTGAGCAAGACAATTCAATCCCATTTTTGGATGTGCGTGTACATAGGGAAAGCCCAGGTTTTAAGTTTAGTATCTATCGGAAAACGACAAACAATTTGTCCTACGTACACTTTTACTCGGGACATGATACCCCCATTAAGAAGGCCATATTTTCATCAATGTTTCTCCGCGCCCTTAGGATCGCCAGTCCGGAATACATCGATGCCGAATTGGAAAAAATCAACGGTATTGGAAGTGATTTGTGTTATCCATCTGCGTTTATGGAATCTTGTCTCAACAAGGCAAAACGAACTTTCTATCGTGTCAATATTAACACTCGTACTTTGTCAAAAAATATTTTAGTACTTCCATTTTTCCCGGGCTTTTTAGGCATTGCTAATGTACTTAAACTTTTGGATATTAATGTAGTATTTTCATATAACAATATTGTGAAAAATATCATAGTAAAAAATAGCCCTACCAATAATTCAGGCATTATCTATAAAATTGGTTGCAAACAATGTGATTCCTTTTACATAGGTCAGACGGGAAAGGATTTGCACACACGTATAAAACAGCATCAATATTCCGTTAGAACAGGACAGTTGTCCAGTGCCCTTTTTGTCCATTTGTCAGAGTTAGCCCACTGTATTGATTGGAATAATGCTTCAGTTTTATTCCATTCAAGCAACATTGTTAATAGAAATATTCTTGAGTCTGCCATTATCCAACTTTCAAATAACTTCAACATAAGCAAAGGTCTTTTTCAACTCGATCCTGTTATGTTGAATTCCTTTAAAGCAGACTTAGATAAGAAGTGTAAAACATTAAATCTTTGGTAAACTTGTCTTCTACTTTATTAACTTTTAATTTGCATTTTATTTTTTTATATATATCGAAACCTGACCATAGGCAGAAATGTGTTAAAACCCGGACAGAGTTCTAGTATAAATTTGTATTTTTATAATCCATTTGATCTTGTGCTAAAAATCGATTAACTTTAATTTGCATTTTATTTATTTTTTTTTTATATATATCGAAACCTGACCATAGGCAGCATTGTGTTAAAACCCGGCAGAGTCCCAGTATAAATTTTATTTTTATAATCCATTTGATCTTGTGCTAAAAATCGATATTTTTCCTTACAATCTGTACGCCTCATGGTAATCCTTTAAGGTTTTAATTTTTAATTTTTTATTATTTTTACTTCTCTGTTTATTGTATATATATGTATGTATGTATGTATTTGTATATATAGATATGTATGTATATATATATATATATATATATGTGTGTGTGTGTGTATGTATGTTATTTATTTTTCTTTTTTTCTTTCTGTAACCTATATATAGGCTTAACCTTTTTATATACTTCAGTGTTCCTGAGGATGTCATTAGACGAAAGCGCTTGAGCACCATTTTGTGTTTCCTTTCCTTCGTGGTTTTATTCATCATAAATATTTTTCACGTGTTACCTTCGTGAAATAATTTTCATATATATATATATTATATATATATATATATATATAATATATATATATATATATTATATAATCATGAGGCTGGAAGATTGTCCGTTACATTTTAAATCTGTTTTTTATTGTTTAAATATGTCGATGGTATTTTTCCCAGACCATATCCAACCTTTTCAGACGACCTCAGCTCAAAACATAATAACATTAAGTTCACCCCAGAAACATAAATTAACAATGCATTACCATTCCTATATGTTTATATAAACCGAGAAAATAATCGCTTTACTACGTTGTTTACAGGAAAAAAACCTTTACTAGATTGGGAATGAAATTCTAGTCTTTTAGTCCAATCAAATACAAAGAGAACTTTATTTTCACCTTAATGAACAGAGCAATATAATATTTGTTCAGATTACATATTTTTCCATAATGAATTTGAATTTCTAAAACAAATTTAAAAAAAAAACAACTATTTTCAACCGAAATTCATTGAAAAATACAACTCAAATACTTAAATATTAAAATTTCATAAAAATTTCGAAAATGCCCAGTGTCTAAATATCAAAGGGTTTTTTTTAAATTACCTATTGCACACTTGTAAACCCAATACTTTAAAAGAAATTTAAAAGTTAACTAAAAGGTTTTATCCTCAAATTGACTTGAAATGTAAGGGGTTCCAAAAAACCTTAGCCCCCACCCCATTTGCAACTTACATGTTTACTTATATCGAAATAGTTTTTAATGATTATAAAAATATATAAAATTCTTTATTTATTGCTGGTATTAAAATTACTCCAGCTGATAGTGATAATATAATGGCTTCTCAATTAATTGGTGATTCGGAGAGGCAACGTGTGATAGATCGCATACGAGCAATAACATTTCGGGAAGCTCGTGATGCTGGAGCCACCTTTATAACACGTTCATGGGTTGCCAAAAAGTTGTGAAGAAGTGAGGACTTCGTCAAAAGAAATTGGAATAAAACTTTGGATGAATGTGAAATGGATACAACCAAATCTGGGCGCCCAAATTTGCCACTCTCTTTCTAGAGAGATCGAAGTGTTGAGAGGAAAGATCGTTCGTGGTGAGATCATTCGACTGTACCGTCATAGGCAAGGTTTAAAGCCTTGGCATGAACTTCCAAAGCCAAGAAAAACTCAACTTAACATCGATGACAGAATGTGGTTTGCCCATTATTTTGAAGATTGGGATGTGGATGATTTCATGCATTTAGCTGTCTCCGATGAATTTTTTGTTTACGTAACACGTCGGCCTAACTACCAAAATGATCGAGTGTGGGCCATAACACCAGATGAAATCGATGACAATGAACATTATCGCGAATTATTAAAAAGTCCAGACTGTGTTGGTGTGTTTGTTTTGTTCACTGCAAAGAAGCTCATGTGGGTGCTGAAGCCAAATGGTCAGAGTTGGGATGGACAGTATTTTCGTGATATTATTCTATCTCAGCATGTCATTCCTTTTCTAAGAAACCCAAACAATGTTATGGATGTCGATCATGTCACACTTCTGCACGATAAGGCCCCCTGCTTTAAGGCATTAGCCACTCAACAGTTGTTGCGGAACCATGAAATCGATTTCTTTGGAAATGAAGAATGGCCAGGAAATTCTCCTGACCTGAACGTCTGTGAACACATTGGATCAGTTATAAAGGACAAGGTTGAATGTCTCTTGTTTCAAGAACCTGCAGCAAATCGATTTTCGAAGGATACAGTGACGCAACACATTGAAACTGTTTTAGCAAATTTGCGTAACGATCAAGATCTATTCACGTCACTTTTGGCAAGCTACCCAAAGCGAATTCAGGCTGTCTTGGAAGCCAATGGCGGGAAAACCAAGTTTTAATTGTTTCTCATTAAATGCAGGATTAAATTCTCTTTTGTAAGGTATGTTTAGTTTTACTGTACCTCTAATGGTTTAGGCCATGGGCAGGGGGGGGGGCTAAGGTTTATTGGAGCCCCGTATATTTACGAAAAGTCGCATTATCTTTCACGTCAAAATTGGGCATTGATGATTCGAGCAGTGTGAGGGCGCGCGTTATCCTGGTGGAATAGAACACCTCTTCGATTAATTAATGCAGGACGTTTTTCTTGTAATGCCATCTTCAATCGTTGGAGTTGTTGGCAGTAGACTTCAGCTGTGATTGTTTGGTTATCTGGCAGAAGCTCAAAATGAATAATTCCTTGCATATCCCACCAAACGCATATCAAAATTTTCTTTGGATGGGGTCCATTCCTTGGCTGAGGTTCAGGCTTTGTTTCACTGCCAAGCCACTTATGTCGACGCTTAATATTGTGAGAGAGGACCCATTTTTCATCCCCAGTGACGATGGAACTCATACAGCATCACATGTCGAATATGCTCTTTCGTGGGCTCCATGTTTTTTTAATTACTGTAATATCGTAGGGGTGGCGTCGTAACTGTATGAAAAACACCAGAGAAAATATTCATTAGCCTAATCCTACACTAGCCTAAGCCTACACTAGCCTAACTCATTCTGTATCGTGACAAAACATGTGCGAACCTGTCGCCGCGTGTATTTTGCAACATTTCTAAAACTATTTCACATTATCTTGAGGTTATTCTATTATCTTTCGTCCGTTTTCTAATCGAGCAGAATTTATGTTACAACCTGATATTTTAAAATTATTTAAATTTATTCCTGGATAGAATTACTGTTGGCTAATTAGCCAATTAGCCAATTAATCTGCCAATTATATAAGCAGAATCATCATCATTAATTTTTAATGATATTAAAACTAAAACTTCTGACAGAAACCTAAGTTTGCTTTATATAAAACAAATCTTTTAGACTCCTGAGTAAGTTACCTCCAAGATGCTCAGCTTCACTAATGTTCGTTAACCACGATGTTTGGATACTCCCGGAGGTAACAAGACGCGCTCAATACAGTCTAATGAAAAGAATTCATTGGCCAATTCAATTGTCCAAGCTATTCATCAATCCGGCTTTGATTTCTAGATTATGGACTTGTTGCTATGAAAATGTTTGTCTATAGCTGCTCTACTTAACACCGATACTAGTTTTTTTATTAGTTGTATTTTTAACTTTTCTTTAATATTTGTTTTTGTTTGTAGTTTTTATTACTTTTATTTTACTCGTTTCACTTCGTGTATTATTTTTATTTCTTTTATTAAGTCCTATTCTTTTTCGAATAATTTATTATTAGTAGCTCTGTTATGGAAGTTATTTTTTTGTTTTTTCTTAAACTAAACTTTTCAATTTCAATTTCAATTCAATTAATTGCTAACCAATTAATGAAGACAGTTCATCGCCGATCGTCGAAACAAAGTTATTTTGCGTTTTTTTTCATTTCAATTGAAGAACTTAAATTTCAAGAAAGTAGTTTAAAGTTTACGCATAATTAATGAGATATTCATTTTAAAATCCTTTTGAAACACTCTTGAATACAGTCTGTATGCAGGAATTTGCGATAGCAGGGTTGAGTTTAGTCGGTTTAACTTTGATAAACGGTTGCAAAAAGTAATAAATATATATATATATATATATATATATATATATATATATATATATATATATATATATTAAATTACAAATTAAATGCAAGTAAAAAAATAAGAAAAATGTGGGCTAGAATTAAAGTTGATGCGAAACAGGTTTTTCTCTTTTACCAACACGCAGTGATGTTTTTCTTTAAGCCCATTAATCATGATATTCTTCTTCGATTTCTCCCACCGCAGCGCCACATCACTCCATGAATGTTTCGCGTGAGCAGTTTAAACCTCGAGTGGCGAACGCCACTTCTGGATTTTATGGCGGTTAACGCATGCACGCGACTCTATTGCAGCTGAGAAAAGACACAGGCGGACGAGATAAAAAGGCTTCCCATGTTTGTATTGCAACCGTGCACCATTCTTCTTCTCGTAAATAAGCTCTCCTTCACGCAGTGAAGACAACTTTAATATTTTACGTTAATATTTTCATCAGTAAATTTTCTTATTCTGAAAACGTTATTTATACTCTAAGTTAAGTACGTTAAATTGCATTCAGTTTTATTAAATTGTATTGTATTTAGTTGCGTTTATGCGTAATTAAATTGCTAAACACCCCAATTAAAGCCATTCAAGTACCTGCAAATCAGGTACTGAATACCGATAATGTTGTTATCACGACGAGTCAAAGAACCTTTTATATCACGGTACGGTACCTTTAATGAAAGGTGTAATTTCAGTGCAATAGTCGTACTTTGTCAGATGGAAAATGTAGAAAGGAAATTCAATGAGAAACTGGGAACCAATGGGTTTCGAACCTGTGTGGTGAGGTGTACGTGTTGAAATGACTTAAGATGTTTACCAGGCTTATAGTTTATACCTTAATAATAATAATAATAATAGTAGTCATAATAATTGTTTTCCTACAGTGTTCCCTGCTGAGGGGGGGAGGGTAGGAACGGTGGGAGACTGGGGAGCATCAGCAGTATTTTAATTATAGCAAAAACGAAGAAAAAATTTCTGTTGTCAGAATTCAACACAAGCTAACGATGGCGGAAGCGCGATTTCGGAGCTGGAGGAACGAAAGGATTATCGTTGCGAATTCGGGGGTTCTCCTCCCTTTCCCCCGAGCCTCCAATGGCTTTATCTTCCCCTATGGATCCGCTTAATGAGAACAATAACAATAAAGGGCGAAACCGCGACGCCGAATAATCTCTTTAAGAAATCATTAAAAATAAAAATATTGTAAAATGGTGACCTTGGATCGAGCTAAACCAACCAAAAGGTCTTTCATCAGACGGCGTTCTGCAAGGTGAGAAAGCGAAAGTTGTAAGTTCTTTCTATGCAAAATGTGTTCGAGAAAAGTTTTTAGAATTGGTCGAAATTTGAGGATATGCTTTTATGATGTAAAAAAAATAAATATAAGTAACCCAGTTAACACTTTCGGTTCTTTTCTAGCCACAATCTGAGGACAGTCGTGATATTATTCTTTGTAATACAAGTGGTCGTCCGATAAGTGAGTGGCGATTCGGGAACAATTTATAAATAAAAGATAAAGGATAATAAAAATTTTATTAGAAGGAATTTTATTATTAGTAAACTTACAATTAATTCGATAATTAATTGCCATAGGGATCAACCTGATCGCCATTTACACGAACAGCAAGCTGTATGCGTCTCCATGTCCTGTCTGACATTTTTTGTAAAAGTTCTTTATCCTCATTGATGTCACTTAACACAACTTCTGCGATTTTTGTCAGATCAGATTCACTTTCATTTTCACGGCCATTAATCTGCATCTTGAGGATTCCCCAGAGGGTATTATCCGGGGTAGTCAAGTCCGGACTCCGCGGAGGCCAAGGTACAGGACCATACTTTCCGATCCATCTGCCAGGAAAATTTCTGTCTAGGAACTCACGAGCAGCGAAAGCGGTGTGTCCTGGAGCACCATCTTGCTGAAAAATAGGGTTGCGAATATTCGTATTTCCTAAAACGGGTAGAAATCTGTTCTCCAACATGTCGATATAACTTCCTGAAGTAATTCGACCAGTACACACAAATGGACCAATTAAACAATGCGCTGATATTGCACACCATATCATGATTCGAGGGGGATACTGTTTTACTTGATCATAATAATGAGGATTTTCTTTCGACCAAAAAAACGAAAATTTGCTTTTGCCATCGCCATAAAGGGCACATTCATCACTGAAGAACGTACGATCTCTCTCGGCTTTACTTGGAAAAGCTTCAAGAATTTGTTGACAAGCATTAACTCTGACAATTTTATCTTGTGGCGATAAAAACTGAACGGAGGTTGGGCGGAAAGCTTTAAAATGCAAGTCTTTTTTCATCAAATCATGCAGTGTTGATTTCGGAACATTTAATGCAGATGCACGCCTACGAATACTTTTGGTTGGCGATTGTCGAATTGACACTTGAACATCATCTTCCAATCTTGCTTTTGCTTTGGGGCGACCACGGCGTTTTTTATCAATTACACTAGGCAACAAATTTCAACTTTTTTTTTGTTACAGACACGTGAACTACTGATTCCTACTAAAGCGGTGATGCTGATTTCAGATCTGATATCAAAATTTCTCTATCACGTCCAGATTTTGTGTAACCAAAAACCCCTATTTTTCATTTTTTTTCTCACCCGCTTCTATTACGAAAGCCGTCTAAGCTACTTTTCCGTGCCACGTTTTATGTTAAGCATACTTAAATAATTAGTGAACAGGGATGTCTTTCCTCCTTTATTCTGGCTTAAGACAGACAGCGGAATTCCACTGGCGGAGTTACCACCCCTGCGCCCAACCATCCACCCAAAGCGCGTTAGTATTTTGTTGTTACTACTGAAAGGCAAATTCCTGTTCTTAAGTGAAACTTTGGTGTGTCCTCTTCCTTTGTCGCTTGTAGGATGACGAGCTCTCCTTCTGCAGGAACCAACAATAATCTCCCATCATATTTGGGTTGAAATTACCTTGGTATCTGTTTTCCATAACTGAGATCTGTTGGTGGAAGCGCTCACCATGCTCGTCACTTACAGCCCCAAGGTTGGCCGGGAAGAAGTCAAGATGAGAATGTAAAAAATGAATTTTCAAAGACATTCTGCATCCCATTATTTCATAAGATTTAAGCATGTTTTCTACGAGTTTACGGTGGTTTTCAGCTTTGTGGTTTCCAAGAAAATTTTTGACAACTTCAACGAAAGATGCTCCTAGTTCATTCTCATTTAGGTTAGATGGAAACGATGAGTCGTGGATGACACTGCGGATCTGTGGTCCAGTGAAAACTCCAGCTTCTAGCTTAGCATCTGTCAATATTCCTTTGAATTTATCCTTTAAATATTGGAAACCACTACCTTGATGATCCATACCCTTCACGAAATTTTTCATAAGGCCAAGTTTAATGTGAAGTGGTGGAAGATGTACTTTCTGAGGGTCAATAAGTGCTGGGTGTTTCACATTGTATTTACCAACATGATGTTCAGTTCTAGATGGCCAATCATGTTTTTTGTAGTGGTTCTTGTCATCTCTGCTGTTCCATAGACACAAAAATCACATATGCTTTGTGTAGCCCAACTGTAACCCAAGAAGTAATGATACAACTTTAAGGTCGCCACAAATATTCCATGTGTGGTCCTTATATTTGATGAGTCTTAGCAGCAGTTTCATCGATTCATAAGTCTCATTAAGGCCAGTGGCATGTGCTACAGGTATTGAAGGTTTTTCATTGCCGTTGTGCAGTAATACAGCTTTAAGGCTAGCTTTACTAGAGTCAATGAACAGTCTCCATTCTTTTGGATCATAGCGACAGCCAATCCCTTGCATCAGACCACTGATATCGTGGCAGAAACAAATGTTTTCTTCCTGTAAGTAAAATGATGAAAACTGCAAATGGCGATGGCGGAAATGGGAAACTTTGGTGTTTGGTTGGAGAAGATTAAATTCTTGAAGTCTTGAACCAAGCAACTCTGCCTTTTCTTTTGGTAATTCCAAATCGCGCACTAAGTCATTTAACTCCACTTGACTTAACAAATGTTGGGAAATATTTGCATCTGGAACTATATGCCATCTTTCCCTGTTTCTATATCACTAGCAGAATCTTCAGATGAACTGCTGTCTGTTATCGTTGCTGGTGGAACTGGTGGTGGATTTGTTTCATCATGTGGTACTGGTTTTTCGGCTCACGCCAAACCATGGGGACTGAGAATGGCATAGCTTTTCTTTTACCATTCATCCAAGCTATTAACATTGCATTGCACTGTGCACAGCAAATATGTGGTGCCCAGTCCCTCTGTTGGTCTCCTAACTTAGTCAAAATAACACTTGTAGGCAAGTTTAATCTTTGTTGTTATGTTTCTACGTTGTGGCTTAGGTGTATATTGTCCACAGACAAAGCAGAAGTTGTCTGGGTGATTTACACAAGCACGTCTATTTGATGCCATTTTGAATTACCGTACAATATCTGAAAAAACGTAGAAAGTAATTATTACGATGTGCAAAATAAAAAGAAATACACACCGTAGTACAAAACAAATGCTATAAAAACACACAAGTCACCACAACCTGTCACTTGCTCATCAGCAGAGAGCTTCAACAACCGTTCTGCTTGACTGTCACGTAGCGACTGACCGTTGGGCCGTTGCCCTTTACTATGCTCTTGACTCAGTGTTGCCAACTCGGGATAAATTTTATTTATCAAAATTGTTCGAATTTGTATATAGTTGACAAAAAAAATTGCTTTAACCTTGAAAAGCAAGTTTCATATTACTGGCATTAAGCCGATTAAAACCAAAATCTGGACGTGGTAGAAAATTTTACTAAAAGTGATTTGCATTTTACACAAAATCTAGACGTGATAGAAAAAATCTAATTATAGATTTGAAATCAGCATACCGAAATTAGCTAGGAGCACCTATTTGGTCTTCTGTAACAAAATCTTTGTTGCCTAGTGTAATTATTTCAATTATGTTAATTGTTTCATCTCCTTTTCTACGGTACTCCCTACGTTGAAGATTCCCCTTCTCCCTATACACTAATTCTCCTATCATAATTAAAATCATCAATTGTATTGAAAATAAAATTTCCCTCCAAGTTTAACATCGAATTCATAAAGACAAAACTGAATTCCTCTCCGGACCATTAAAACTGTCACTATAACATCAGCTTAGTTGTTTATTTATTATAGTTGACATCACTAATTAATTTTCATTATTTGTACAATAGTAACAATTTCGGAAAAAAAACTATTTTGTACTGATGAATCGTAAATTCCGGTTGCATTCCACTTTCCAATTTAACCTAAAACCATTACATTAACTAAATTTACTTAATTTATCTCATTATATTTCCATACTTATTCCCTGAATTTATTACCAATGTTTTATGTTATGAAAACCCGTAATTATCCTTTTATTATTCGTTGCAATTTAAATATTATTATCCAGTTATAATTTATTGAATAATTTTGAAAGTCCTTTCCGAATTTGTCAAGATTTATTGTACAAATTTGCCCATTAAAACGCTGACACCATCATTTATTGAATAATTTTGAAAGTCCTTTCCGAATTTGTCAAGATTTATTGTACAAATTTGCCCATTAAAACGCTGACACCATCTTTCTCAAAACGGGAAGCAATGTCACAAAGATGGAAATAAACCTTTCAGATCATTCTCACTTCCATATTCTTTCCACGTTTCTGCATAATAAGTTCAGTGGAAGAGCGAATTTCTCTCACGTCTCAATTTCCGTGAGAGAACAACCAAGATTAATGTCACTGTAAAACTGCATTAGAATTAATTGCGTGGTTCCCCACTTCCTAATATCAACTTTCATTTTCATTTTTTATATTAAACCGGTCAATAAGCCCCTGTATTATTATTGTATATACTGTATAGGATCATCTGAAGATCAGGGTCTCCAGCCTCAATTACCAAATGATATCTTGTTAAAACTAACGAAAATATCACGACTTAACCTAACCAATCGTCAAGGGCGTACAGTTGACCTAACCGGACATTTAATTTGATTTATTATTATATTTGGTATTGTAAAGCAAAAAAAAGAATACATGGGGGTCCTGATCTTCAGGTGATCCACTGTAAATATCATCAGGCATTTCAGCATGATCAGATCCTTTGTTTGTACTTCGTTATTACATTTATCACACTTTAACCCCCATTTCTATTTATTCCACTAAATATTATTTATGTATACATACTAGTGGTGGACCGGATGTCAGTTTTTCAACATCTGCGGATGCGGATGCTGATTTTTAATTTCAATATCCGCGGATGCGGATATTTAGTTAATCTATCAATATAATATACAGGGTGGGCCGTAAGTTTCCATACATAGGAAAAATTAAACGTTTGTTTTTATGTTTCAGATACCCTAAGAATATGCGTTTGACGTAAGATCTTGTTTACTGATGAAGCAAATTTTTACGTCAATGGAGAGGTTAATCGGCAAAACATACGTTATTGGAGTAATGCTAACCCTAACTGGCTGAGTCCGACGAAGATGCAAGGTGCCGGTAAAGTGATGGTGTGGGCCGGGATATGGGGTGACAGAATTATTGGACCAATTTTTGTCAGTGGAAATCTTAATGCCGAAAGGTATCTTAACATGTTGCAAGAAGAGATTTTCCCATCCCTGCTAAACGAGGAAGGTAACTTCCCAGTTTACTTCCAGCAAGATGGAGCCCCACCTCATTATGGTCTTCACGTGCGTCGGTATTTGGATCAGCAGTTTCCGGATGCTTGGATTGGTCGGCGTGGTCCTGTGGAGTGGCCTCCCAGATCCCCAGATCTCACCCCCCTTGATTTCTATCTTTGGGGCACTTGAAGGCCATGGTGTATCAGGAAAAGATACGAGACATAAATCATCTAAAGGAACGTATCACCAACGCCATTACAAGCATAACGTCAACTGTGCTAATGCGTGTTCATCAACAGTGGGGAACACGTATTGAAATGTGTTTTCAAAACAATGGCAACCATGTAGAGCATATTATATAAATAAAAATGGTTGTCCATAACAAAATGTTTATTTTTCCTATGTATGGAAACTTACGGCCCACCCTGTAGAATTATGAATATATGACATAATTTTTCAAATTTCGTGATATTACTATTATGGGAGGCAATGCATAAGAATTAAAATTAATATTAATGTTTTCATTATGATAAAAATAGTAACTTTCTCAAGAGTTTCAGCCACGGAAAATTCAATGAAACAAGTTTCATTCAATTTTCTGTGTTACCAGCTATTTATATTTTGGGGTTTATATATTTATTTGTTCATTAATAATTAATACTTTACATGAAATGTGCATAACTGGGCCTTATAAGCTACTTTATAAGCTAATTTAATTGTAAATTGCATAATTTATTAGAGGTAATATCCGCGTAACATCCGCAGTCAGAAGTGCGGATGCGGATGTTAAAAATGATGCGGATAACCGGTCCACCACTAGTATATACATTGAGCACTGACTTCATTTATTTGTGGTGCTCATGTTTGGTGATTTGTTTATTCACTGCATGGACTTTGTCTAAATTTTCCATTCTTTCGTCCATTTATTAATCGTTTGGTTCATTTAAATAATTTATTTCTGACTTATTGGATATTACACTAAAATACTTAGAAAAAAAATCCACCATCATAAATTAAATATTGGTTGAAAACACGATAAAAGTTCTGATTAAAATTCAAACATCACAACTGTAATTTTTAATTAGCAATTATTGACCTTCACCTAATTATTAACGTAAGTTGAAATAAAGTAATCTTAAATTTAATCTTAATCTAATCCCCTTTAACTAGGGTGTCCAACTGTCTAGTTTCATTCTTCATTCGACGTCATTAATTAATTAAGCCACATGTCATTACAATAAGTGTAATCAGAGTTATTTCTTATAACTAGTTACTCCATACAAGTCAATAAAACAAAATATTTAATGTGTGTATTCTGGTCATAACTGAATTTAGTATATAATCTTGTATTAAATCTTGTATTGTATTAGTAATAACTGTACAATGTACTTAATATCAATGTGTACTCTTATTTCCCGACAAGGAAATACAGATCTGACAAATTAGTTGTTTTATCTTAAATTTGTATTGCATGCATATTCCTCATTTATGGAAGTTACACCCTCCAGTCTATCTTCTGTAATTCATCGTTATTTATTTAATTTTTATAAAATTTAAGTAATTTTAAAACTTGCCATCAGCGGCACAAAAAGGCTCTTCTTCTTTTAATTTGGCTGAAGCACCTGTCTCTTACACCTCCGCCCGGGGTGAGAACCATTTGAATCATACCCGTTTGAGACTCCGGCAGTGGAAGAAACTTCTCCCCTCCGACTTCTGTATTCATTTTTTCATTAAAGTTTCAAGAGTGAAACAAGACATAACCGAAGAATCTTGAATTTTCCTCTGTTCCATGATATTCTTTGGGTGATTATTTTACTTCGTATCAGTTTACACTCTTGGATGAATCTTGGCTAAATCTCTATTAAAGGGTTTCCCATTCTTTCGCGGTCTCGGACCCTTTCTAACCCTGGTAACTCCCGTGAAACCCCTTCCTTCTCCATAGCGCTAATTTGCTTACCTTTCTAATATGGAAGAAAAAATACAAACTGCGAAAACTGGTGTATGACTGTATTATTTATTGTCACAACAATGAACTTTTCCAGTAGAAATAGGACGAAAGGACGTTATTTGACAAAATTACGCGAATTACTTTTTTAGTGTAGTAATATTTGGAATTCTGTTTGGACATACCACCGCGGACCTGAAATGTGACCGCGAGCCCCGGGGGTCCGCGAACCACAGTTTGGAAAACACTGCTCTATTAAATTTGGAAACCAACCTTCCGAGTTTTAATATGATGAATCTCCTGCCAGACGCACCCTCGCTAGTGTGCGTGATATATATATATATATATATATATATATATATATATATACATACAGAGAGAGAGAGAGAGAGAGAGAGAGAGAGAGAGAGGAGAGAGAGAGAGAGAGTTATGAGAAGTTACAAGGAAAAGAGGAAGCTTCAATGACCTTTCAGTCCACTTGGGAAGGTTCCTGTTATTGAACTAGTTCATTTTTTAACTAATTTAGCAGTAGTAGAAAACTGGATACAAAGGCATAAGGCTCTCTCCCCACCCTCCACTCCCTCCCCGCTAGAGGTGGGTACGGAAAAAAGTTGAAAAAATACCTTGCCCCTGGAAAAGTAGCCGAGGAAATTTTACAGAAAAGAGAAAAATATATAAGCTAGCTCTACAATTACGCCACACACACACACACACACACACACAGAGATCGTACGATCGCACAACAACCACTCTGTATCGTCACAGAAACCTCGCCCAAATGGTTTTGATTTTATACAAAATATTTACAGCTATTTTTACCGAGGTATCGGTCCAACAAAGGTCCCATGATCCACTTAAAGCTAGTCCAAAAGGATTAAGAGGTAATTCTCCATGCCTACACCCACGTACGCGCAAAGCCATCACGATGGCAAGGTGATGAAATGCTTCTACAGGAAAAGGGTGGAAACAGGAATTGAGAAAGAAAATCAGATTCTCCACACCATGCCCTCACCCATTACGTGCATCCAGCCACCCAAGAGAAGAAGAGAATAAAAGAAATCGTGACCAGAAACGCAACTCTACCTCACCTAATCTATGCCATGCATTTTTAGTTGTTTTTTTTTGTTCGTAATGAAATGATGTCTCCTCAAAATATATTTCTATTGTATGCTTAAACATATTAACGAGGCAGGCAAATGTGTGAGCGTGTTTTCTGTAATTGTATGTCTGTCATGTGTATGTGTCTGCTAACTCTTTGAATGTCGCCAAGTTTCAACATGGGTTTCCCGCTGTGAAAAGTGTTTATTGAGCAAGTGATATATTGAGTCGTTCATACTTCGCGGTGTTGTGCCACCACGAGAGTAGAGAAAATCTCTTTCCGGCGAGGAATATAAGTGAAAGGTCCCCGTATCTATCTCCGTATCTAAAAAATTGAGTTGCTCGATGGCTGATCATGCTATGTGGGGTACAATCAACCAGAGGTGTCTCTCTAAAGTAGGGGGAGAATTAAGTGTAGTGTGAAGTGTTTAAACAAAATCCAGCAGGGTTACGTTATAATACTATTTTCTTAAATTATATTATATGTAAGAACAGTCTTAAACCCTGAGTGTATTCAAAATTTTGTTCAGCCTATTTTTAAACACGTTTACACTTTGATTTGAAACAACCTCCGAGGGAAGTTGGTTCCAGATATTAATTATTTTATATGAGAAGAAGTTACGACAGATGACGGCACTAAATGTTTTATTTCTTGTCGGATTGGTATTAAATGAGAATAATTTCCTGTAATCTACCCTGTATATTCCACTGAGCATTTGAAAACTTGAATAAGCTGACCGCGCAACCTCCTGGTCTCTACGTAAGGTAAACAGATTTAAGCGTTCTAATCTTCGGTGGTAGTTTTGCAGTCTCATTGAAGGGATCAATTTTGTGGCCCTTACTTGTACCCTTTCCGACCTTTCTATATCCTTTCTAAGGGATGGAGTCCAAAGCTGCACACAATATTCGAGTTGAAGTCTAACTGGTGAATTATAAACTTTATAATTCACTAATATAAAGAGACATCGCAATCTCCTTGTTTCTAAATTGGAACTGTCTTCTAATATAACCTAATATTTTTAAGGCCTTCTTTTCGATTTTTGTACAGTGCTTTGACGGTTTGAGATCATTACTAATATAAACTCCTAAGTCTTTTTATAGGTCAGTCTCAGTCAAATTCCTCCCCAAGAGAGAGTAATCGGTCTTCGAGTTTTTGCAACCTATTTGCGTTACCTTACATTTGTTCAAGTTAAATGGCATCTGCCAAGTACCAAACCATTTGTCCAACCTATGAGGATCATTTTGAAGCGTTCCTACGCCCTCCTTATTACTTACACTATTTCCTAATTTGGTATCTTCTGCAAATTTCGAAATTGTACTTAGGAGCCAACGTCTATATCATTAATATAGATGATAAAAAGTAAAAGACCTAGAACGGAACACTGTGGAACTCCACTAGTGACGAGGGCCCACTGCAAAGCCACTCCATTTATTACACTCTCTGCTTTCTATCTCTTAACCAATCTTCAATCCAGTTGGAAACGAGCCCGTAATTCCTTGTCCTTTAACTTCAGACATCAATCTCACGTGAAGGATTTTGTCAAAGGCTTTTTGAAAATTGACACACACACACTATAACTATTGCTCTAGTTGAGTCGTATAAAGTATACATATTATGGAAAAATTCTAACAGGTTTGTTAGGCAAGATCCATACCGCCTGAATCCATGTTGAGAATAAAAATTAACTTGTTTGATTGAAGGTTTTACACGATACATTCTGTAATAATGGATTCCAACAGCTTGCCGACAGTTAACGTTAAACTGATCGGGCGGTAATTACGAGAATTTTGCCTATTTTCCTTTTTAAAGATTGGTGTTATATTTGTTAATTTCCAGTCGGTTGGGACTTTCCCTAATTCGAATGATTGCTTGAATACAGTTAATAAATCATCAACAATATTGTGGCTAACTTCTTTTAATACCCTTGGAAGAAATAAGTCAAGCCCAGGTAATTTGTACGTATTCATCTTGTCAATTAGTTGCTGGACCTCATCTCTCGCAAAAATTATGGTCTCTCAAGGATGGTTACCGTCATACATAATCCGGGGAGTTGGTACTTCACTTAAGTCTTCTACTGTAAACACTGTAACGAAGAACTCGTTTAGCATATTAGCTACAGTACATCTATATAACTAAATTTCAATATGTCATTTCTATATTTTAGGGGACTTACAGAATTTTTAATTGGCTTTCTGCTGTTAACATGGGCAAAAAACTCTTTAGGGTTAATTTTACAAATGAGGTAACTCTAACTTTTTCATCACGTTTAGCTGATCTAATTAAGGATTTAACTTCCGACGTGGGTTTATATAATTTTCTGAATTAGTCTGCTTAAAATGTGACTTAAGTATTTTGTAGGCTCTATTTCTTTCCGTGATAGCATTGCTAATTTCATTGTTAAAACATTTCGGCGTCTTGGTTGACAAGGAGGAAACTATTTTAGTGGATATAAAAGTGCCCTGTAATATTCTAAATTGATCCCTATATGAGCTCCGGGTGACATTGTCATCCTCGCTTATTAGAACTTCAAGGGTGTCTAAACTACTTGGGAAGCTTTCAAATTTGCCTTGAAGAAATCCAACCTTTTGTGCGTCTTTTCTTGAGTGCTAATTGGAACAGTGAGGTCAAACCGAATTAAATTGTGATCGCTGTTACTCAAAGTTTCACCAATAGTCAGGTTAGAGACTAAGTCATCTTCGCTTGTGAATATGAGACCTAGTTTACTATTACTGACTTAATAAATTATCATCTGCAAATTTCAATAGTCTTGAGCCCTCAGCATCAGCTGTTTTGTCTTCCCAGTTTATATTACTGCAGTTAAAATCATTAAAAATTACACTAATCTTATTCACGAATCTACTTACCGGTAATTGATTATACAAGTTTATCCTTATCAACGGGGTAGTGAGGTGGCCTATGTATCAGAAATAGATGCAATATTTCGTAAGTCAAATTTAGTTAAATTCCCAACGTTTCATGAGCAAAAACAATTTTACTATTTACCGGGTACAGGAAGTCACGAACATATAAAGTACTCCGCTACCTTCCCTTCCGTTCCTATCTATGTGAAACATTTTGTAACCTACCACTTCAAATTTTCCTATGAAGTCCCTTGAATCAGAATGAATCCAGGATTCAGTTATTCCTATGAAGTCAAAGTTCTCAGTTTTGACTAGCACTATAAATTCCAGTAGTTTGTTCCTAATTGACCTGGCATTGAATAGCATAATTTTAAGAAATTTTAAGTTGTTGTTTCTCCTATTTGACTTGGGTCGTTTCGTAGCGGGTGAATCAACTGATGCTAAAGGGGCGTTTGATCAGACAATGCACTACTAGGATTAACAACTGATGAAGCAAGATTTACTACTGACGGAGTAGGACTAACTACTGGTGGAGCAGGATCAGTTACTGGTTTGGGGGAGGGGGCTAATTTAAAAAGATTATACAAGTTAATGTTCTGAAGATCGACATATTTCTGCTTACCCTTTTAGTTAAGTGAATGCCATCTGAGCCAAATTATTTTCTGCTATCGAAAAATGTAGGCCAATAATCATCAAACTTTATTCCTTTATTTTTGCAAATACGTTTTACTCTATTATTTATGCTAATAGTTTTAATTAAAGTAAATCCATTAGCATGAATTCTTGGGAGAATTCCAACTATTCCCATGTCAGACTTTTTTTTAACTTTATCAGTTAGGTTTTTAAATTCGTTTACAATGGCCTCAGTCTGCCTTCCTGTCCCTCTCTGAAAAATGTCATTGCTACCAACATGTACAATTATTGGGCAGCTTTTACTCTTGACGTTAACGTGTCTAATTCCCGATTTATTGTCTGACTTGTGGCACCTGGAAAACATCTAAGTTTTCTCTTGGTTTCATGTTTTGCTCTAAAAAAGTCTACTTGATTTCTTATAACAGAATCCCCAATTAAAAAGGACTCATCTTCTTTGTCAGCAAGTAAATCAAACCTATTTTTTTATGGTGATGGGTTTAGAATGCTTGTATTTCGGTTTTGAGGGTCTTTTATTTTTAACTACAGTGAATTTTTCTCAGTTCTACTTTTCGGACTACTCACTGTGGTTTCCAAACGGGCCATACTTTGTTCTAAACATTTAGACTTAGCGTCTATATCCGATGTTCGGTTTTCACTCTGGCTGTTTTCACTGGTTTGGATTTCCATTGCTACAATCCGAGCTTCAAGATTTTTTAGTATTTCCTTTAACTCTTTAATTTTCTTTTCATGGTCTTCCTTTAATTCTTTAACTTCCTTTTCGTGGTTTTCTCTAAGTCTACAAAACAAACATACTCAAAGTTGTAATGTCGCTAAAATATTCCTCAGGAAAGTCAACGCACCAATGTTGAACTTTACATTTAAAGCATTCGACTTTCAGTTTACCTTTCAGTTTAACTGCAGTTAACAATACTTAAGTAAGAAAATAAAAACCCACTCTAATAGACAGAGTTTATTTCCACAAGAAAGGCAAAAGTAAGGAGAATTTATCTATTTTTGAGAGGGTGACCCTTTTCCCACGTTATCTGGCGAACTTGCCTGGGAAGGGACTAACACCTTTTCAAGTACAATCTTCAAAGCAAAGGAAAAACAACCTTATGGAACCACGTTTTACTTAACTGTTTTAACGCTGTCTGCGACCCACCTTGAAGGGATTAACATATTCTGCGAAATATTTCTCAAGACAGCAAAAAAAGTTTTATGGCACCACTTTGGTTACCTTAACTACAACTTCCTTTAATAAATAAAGTGAATTCAGCTATAGTTAAATGCTAAAGCAAGGTAAATTAGATATGAAGGCGCCGAACACTACTGTAAATATATCACTTTACTGGTGAGTTAATTTCACTGAAAACAACTTCTCAGAATAACTGACACTGAACACTCGATAAACGCATATGTTCACAGGGAATAACAGGTGAGAGAGAGAGAGAGTTACAAGGAGTTACAAGGAAAAGAAGTACCTCAAAAGGGCTTGCGGCTCATACCGAGGAGGTACCAATGGCAACGGCTACCAGGGAAAAATTCCTACACCCTCAAATAGTGTGCAAGATTCGGTCTAACCTTTTTCTTGAACTGATCCACAGAGGAACTGTTCACAACTTCTGAAGGTAGCCTGTTCCACGTGTCACAGATCTTATAGGCAAAGTAATTCACACACACACTAGTGCAAACCTGTTTCAAGAGAGAGAGAGAGAGAGAGAGAGAGAGAGTTGACAAGAGTAAATAGACACCACGATGATTGTTCTTAAGAACAAATAGCAAAGCTCATCAACCAACTGTAAGAACGTGTGTCAGCTTTACATAATACAAAAGGGGAAACTCCTTCCTTCTTGCATAAAAAAAAATATTATTTCAATAAATCTGTTATTATTTATTGACTTTTATTATGAAGTAAAAAACTATAGAAAAATCGAAAGTGTCTATTTACTTTTGTTAATCTGTGTGTGTGTGTGTGTGTGTGTGTGTGTGTGTGTGTGTGTGTTACAATTACAAATTACAATTATTCCATACCTGATATATATATATATATATATATATATATATATATATATATATATATATATTTTTATTATTAAGAGTAGGCCCTATAATAATGTAATAATGTTAATTAAAAATAATTATTTATGGGACACCATTTTGACTTTTCGATCAAATAATAAATATCATTAATAAAGAAAGGTGATTAATAAGTTTCGTTGGACTTTCTTTAATTAAACAAAACAAGTAAAGCAATAAACGTTTACAGAGCTTGAACTGAAATGGGCAATTATATTTTCTGATTGGATTATCGACATTAAATGCTTATTATATTGAAGGACAAATGAATGGCACTAGAATAATGGCATAAATTATATAGTAACGTGCGAACGGACAAAGTTAGAATCATTAGGGTTGAAAAGGAATAACTCAAGACTGTGGAAAGGCTTGTTGGATTAAGTCTGGCATCTTGTATCTTGTCTGGTACCAGCTTAACTGAAGAGGAATACGAGAGTTTCTCGAGCCGAGGAGCTGCGCTGTGACGTTATCTTGGTTGTGGCTATGTGTCGATAAGCAAAGAAAACCTTATGTGAAGTGGTGAAGGCAGCATCGACGGAGCAATGAGCTCCTTGTGAAGGCAGAATGAATGAGTTACTGTAGGAAATGCTCACAAAATATCTGTATACCCATATATATATATATATATATTATAAACGTGGATTCCTCAGCTGTCCCTCTAAATTTTTTATAAACCCCCTCCCCAACTCCCCTCCCCCCTCCCCAATTTTTTATAATCCCCCCTCCCCTAACTTATAACTCCAACCGCCCAACCCATAGCTTGTTTCCTGTTTTGTTTTGTTTTAAATTACTCGTGCCTCGGAACCAGCATTGAAAGGTTCGTAGTGTTAATTATTCCATTGTATTAGTGTTAATTATTCCATTGTATTAGTGTTAATTATTCCAGTGTACTAATTTCAAATTTACTATATGTAATTTAAAAATAGCTTTTAAACTTCTGGTTAATTTTATATGTAAATTTTTATAACTTTGAATTTAACCCTCTTCTTTTAGTCTTTTTAAAATTTGATTTTACTGAATAGGTTTTACGGAAATTATTTTGTCTTGTTCACATTTATTTATTGATTCTAATTTCATATTGTTATTATCTAGCCTGATGATGAGCGTATTGCTCGAAACGTTGCGCATTAAAGAAGACTTTTCATGGCATTTACATTCCTCCTTGTCATTGGATTTCTCCTAAATATATATATATATATATATACACACTGTACAGTACTTTTTTGTAAAAAAAAAAGGTGCCGGTACTCATTGGGATATATATATATATAATATATATATATTAACATACATTATAACATTAACTTACCGTTTTATAGAAAATTCCAAATTTTCATCAAGTTCTCATCTGCTTCAATATGTCGACCTGCGTTCAACAGACTGACAGTTGAACCAGCGCCACCTAGGTTACATGACTGATGACGTCATGGTCATGAGTATTAATTACAGTTGCCAGTTTGTCACAAAATAACTCAGTATATGTTGCATAATAAATTGTATTGTGTACTAGCTCGTAGTTTATTTTTAAATGCCTTACATTTGTTGTGTACGTAAAGTTTATCTACAATTGATTTCAATGCTTACCATATAACAACTATACTTGCCATGAAATAAAATAGGTATACAGTATAATTTTATACTACAGAATATTATAATACAATATCGCTTAAGTTTTAGAAACTTAAAAATTTAATAAGAAAGATTCTAGATAATCTACGAATTAATTATTCAAAAAAGGTGCCGGTACGCCGTACCGGTGCGTACTGTCACAAAAAAAGCCCTGTGTATATATACTATATCCCCTCCGTCATATGACCTTAAATGTTGCCTCGGTGGTGTAGTGGTTGCGCCTCGGTGGTGTAGTGGTTAGCGTCGCTGACTACGAATCCATCGGCCCCGGGTTCGAGACCCGACGGCAGCCGGCGCGCAGCAAAACCCAGCTGTGCATCCTTCCACACAATAAAGAAAGTGGTGGTAGATAAATGGGTACCCTAGGTGGCCTAGTGGTTAAGGCGCTGGGCTGCTGATGGGGCGTGCTTCCGATTCCACGTTAAACTGTAGGTCTAAGGTGGAGTGAAAAGCTTGACCTTCGTCTGAATGAACAATTTGGGCGGAAGCTAACCAAAGGTTTTTATATATATATATATATATATATATGGCTACATTCAAACTAAAACCTAAATTTAGAACTTATAACCTCTTCATGAGGCGCATTCTAGGGGAAGCTTTTCTTCCTTCTGGGTATCAAAGTTTCTTGTCAAATGATATAATTACTTGTTTTGATGATACATTACTTCTTCAAATAGAAAAAAAAAATTGTCTTAAAAACTTCTTTTTGAGTGGTTTGAGACGACAGAAGATTATATTTCTATGAAAAGAAGTTTGCGGGAAGGCTTTGTTTTCTGTGTAATATTAAGTTTCATGGAGACCAGATTACACTAGGTTAGGTGGGAAATACCTAACCAATCTAAAAGACTGGTTAGGTATTTCCGACGTGACCAATTTCGGTTGATCTTGATCTTTGTAACAAATTTCGACTTTGTTAAAAACACTGGTCATAATATTTACCATATATATATATATATATATATATATATATATATATATATATATATATATATATATATATATTATATAGAGAGAGAGAGAGAGAGAGAGAGAGAGAGAGAGAGAGAGAGAGAGAGAGTTGAATTATAGTGAAAATCTTGCAATTAAAAAAAATGAAGTGTCAGTATCTGTGTGAACACCCAATGCTCGTAAAGTGATATTTTGAAGTGGTGAAATTACGGCGTATGTCATAAAAAAACACTATAAAGCGTTTTTCGATTGTTCATCTGAAGAATATTTGAGACAAGGGCAATTAGATGTGATCTCTGTTAGCTTCTTTACAACTTTAATTGCCTGAAATGGAAAAAATGATGTCTCTCTCTTATAGCCGGTGTCAAACAACTAAATGAAGTATAGTATTTCTAATTTTCTGTAAGATTTAGACACTGGAAATAAACGCGTTTACGGTTTTTTTAGAACAGAAACACGGAAAAAAGAAGCCAAAGGAGCAACTGTGAATGGCGAGCAGAGGGGAACAGACAAGGAGTCGAAAGAGATCGAAACGGAAACAGAGGAAATATCAACACACGAACATGATAGAAATGAAAGAGAATTAGAGGCAAATAACGAAAAACAAAAAAGTAAATGAAATTAAGACCAAATTCAAAGACCGCAGACAATAATATGAAGGAAACTATATGCAGATATTATGCGGGAAGAATTCGCAGATATAGAGGCGACAGTGCCTATGTACCCACCCGACTTTGCGTAAGTTTTACTGAAACAATGGTCACTGTAAATTCGGTAATATCTGCAAATTGTACCACCTGACAAAATGCAAGTATTATGCAGAATATGGAAGATGCAAGTACGCTACTATCAACAAACTCTGATGTCTCCAGAAATAATTTACAGAAAACTACGGACACAGAACACGAAAATAAATTTTTCGACATTGCAATACAATACGGTTACTAAATTTCATCCAGCATCTGCATTCGACACAGTTGAAAACCTCCGAGCCGAACCGTTTTCAGGCAAGGAGCAACCAGAACAGGTAAAAGGAAACGGAACTTTTTCGGAGGACCAGAGGGCTACGAAACACGCGACACTGAAGGATAACGAATTCGGAATGTACAAAAGACTACGCAAGACTAAAAGCATAAATATCGTCTTGGAAACTATTTAAGGGCTAAAGCCGAACCATTCGCTAAACAAAGTTTCCTACCTGAAATGATTTATGGCTGAAACAAGGGCTGACATCAGGTGCTTCTCCGAAACACATCTTAAAGACTTCCAAAGAGATTGTGAAAACTGCGAATACTGCATATATAAAAAAAATATATATATAAAAAACACTCCAACTGCAAAATTCTCTGATGCCATTGCTGATATCAGGAACCTAATGAAGTCTTTAAAATCTCCATCAACCAGTACGGTATCCGGACAACTGCCCCCGGATAATGCCCCCCGACAATTGCCCCCCTGGACAATTGCCCCCTTGGACAATTGCCCCCTTGGACAATTGCCCCCCAAATTGCCCTCATTAAGAGAAAAATAAGACTTAGTTTAATTTAGCAAAAAAATAGCATTTAAACATTACTAAGAATTTTTGTTTAGTTTAAACTAAAATTTAAACATTACAAATTTACCTGCATTCATTTTTAACGGAAAACCGAACTATTCTTATCGCCAGAAAGAATTAATGATGGTCCTTTTGTGTTTACGGACTGCGGAAAAAGTTATAAAAACATTTTTAAGTTGGAAATTAATAAATTTATTAAAAAAAAAGTACACTTTAGGGTGGAAAAATAGGTTAGGTTAGGTTAGGTTGGGTTAGGCATATATTAATTATCGTACAAGTTTCTCAAATTTATTTTCTCCCGATAAACTTGCAATTTTAGTGTGTGATGTCAGTTAGTTTTTATTTCTGCTTTTAACCCTTATTTTCAGATAAATAAAAATTCCATGTTTTTATTTTTAGTATTATTTACTCCTCTTTATATGCTAATTCTATATAGTTTATTCTTAGTTTCATTTACTTTTTCTTTCTCTTAATTGTCGGAGGCAATTGTCCAAGGGGGCAATCGTCGGGGGGCAATTATCCGGGGGCAGTTGTCTCGGGGGCAGTTGTCCTAGAACCCTCCAGTACAATACTATGCGGAGATTTTAACATTTCATTTATGAAATACAACAAGGGTAGAAAGAAATACATACATACACACACACACACACACACACACACATATATATATATATATATATATATATATATATATATATATATCAGCACAAGGGAGGCATAACAGAAAACTAGGAGCAAGCAAAAACGCTGATAGCTCTAACAAACGAATTTGTGTTAACAGAACAGATAACAGATACGTAATACCAGAAAAAAATAACTGCCCAGATCTGGTATTCACGAACAACATCAACTTAACTGATGATATAAAATAACTCCAACTATTATCTCAGACCACAACATTATTGAGATATCAACTAATATAGCGACGACCTTAGAAGAAAATATTTATACCCCCGGAAAGTGGAGGAAAATCTTAGAGGATAAAATAAGTGAAGAAATGCTAATACAGGGGCGGCTAGAGAAGCACTCCTTGGGTGGACGTTAGGCCGGAGAGAGCGAGTGCTGGAACTCCTGTTTCTATTGTCATTGTCCTACTTAGCTGATCTTTATCTGTGTCTCATCTATCCTGTGAACAGTCCAGCATACTCTCAACACACACTTCTCCCTCTATTCACCACTACACACGCATGCATCTTACACACTACACAATCTTTACAAATTTAAAAAAATAGCACCCTCTTTAAGAACCTCGCAATCCAGGGCCGGATTAAGACCTTTAGAGGCCCTAAGCACTTAAAAGATTTTGGTGCCCCATATATATGTAATTCAAAATATAAACAAAAATAAACCATAAAATAAAATTTTATTTTTTGAAATGAAACAAAACTTACAGTAAGATGGAAAATAATGTTTATTTTTGTATACTTCCACTTCATTTATATTTGAAAAGTTTTCTCCTACTTTTTTTAATTGCAAAGTCTTTGATCAGATCCTCAAAACTAATCTTACGTAACACATCTGCTTCTATACTTAGTAGAGATAAGGCATCCAGCCTGCCTTGTTGCATAGTTGTTCTGTTGGTATTTTTAATATACTTCAACTGAGAAAATGAACGCTCAGCTGAGCAATTTGTGACCATTAATGTTAAAAATATACGAAAGGCAATTTCTACATTTGGGAAGGCACACTCAATATTGTCTTCTACAATTATTTTATAAAGTTCAGCATGACTGAATCTTGTTTTTACATTTTTTTTTGCACTGAAAATTTCTGTCGTGCCCCCATTCCCTTGATGCCCTAAGCACGGGCTTATTTTGCTTAATGGTTAATCCGGCACTGTCGCAATCCCTTGGGGAGGGAACCATAAATGTCCCCACTTCTGGTTTCCCGCTGCCGGTATTGGGAACGCAGACTCAGGCCGGTAAATTGGTATTCTCACTCTTTCATCTACTCAACCGGTCAATTCTGGAACAACCTTCCTCGATCAATCTTTCCCCCCCCCCTGTCTATGACCAGCAGTCTTTCAAACGCAGAGTGTCCAGACATTTCGAAAACTTTGAACTTTGATTTCAGCTCTCTTCTTCTTCTTCTTCTTCTTCTTCTTCTATGAGGTGGGGTGGTGCTTTTGCAGTATTTGCGCCTGGCCTTTCCTCCCTGCATAAAAAAAAAACTCTGAAGGAGAGACGCTGCAAATTTTAGTAAACTATATTCCGAAAGCACAGTCAAAAAGAAAGAGGAATTATTTTGGGAGACATAAAGTACCTGCGAAGTTAATTAATTGCACAGGTAACAATACCAGAAAAGTTGATACAAGAAAAACTGGAGAGTATCGATAGGGAAATACAGGCCCTAATTAAGGGCCACTCAAAGAGGGAAGAGGAAGGTGCGATAGAATTAATGAAGAAAACCTAAAATACTTCTATAGCTTTACAAAAAGGAGAACAAGAACGCGCGACACTATTGGGCCCTTCAGGAAAGAAAATAATGAACTAACTGACGACTTAAAAGAAATATTTGAAATACTGAGAACTCGGTATGAATCAGTTTTTAGTACTCCAAAAAGCGGCAAAGTGGTAGCTGACAAAAATACCTTCTTTGAAGTGAAATTACAAGGAGAGTGTATAACTGATTTTGATTTTACCTCAGAAGATATAGCGCAAGCTATAGGACAAATGAAATCACATTCAGCTGCTGGTCCGGACAAATGGAACGCCTTGTTGATTAAAAACTGTAAGAATGAAATAACTACACCCCCTATATTGTATATGAAGAAGAGCCCTGGACACGGGAAAAACCGAGCATCCTGAAGAAGAAAACATTGTCCATACATATAAAGGAGGGGATAGGTCTCAAGCAAAGAACTATAGACCAGTGTCACTGACTTTCATCTCACCACAATATTTGAAGTAATAGTCAGAGAGAAAATCTACAGTATGACTTTGGAGGCACAGGAAAGATTCATTGAGAACCAACATGGATTCCGATCAGGAAGATCGTGTCTATTGTAATTAATAGGTCATTATAGTAATATCATAGACGCACTTTGAAAACAATGAAAACTATGAGGTAATATACATGTATTTTGTTAAAGCACTCAACAAGTGTAATCATGGTACAATAGTACATAAAATAAAACATATGGGAATAACAGGCAAAGTGGAAAAATGGATCTACAACTTCCTCAGAGAACGTCAGCAAGTAGTAAAAGCCCAAGGTATATAATCATCAGAATCGGAGATACGCAGCTCAGTACCATAGGGAACAATATTAGTCTCACTCCTCTTCATTATTATGCTTACAGACATAATTTGTAGTGTTCCCAAACCAAAGCCCACCCAAAGGATACCCTCAGCTATGAAGGAAAATAGTTTGGTTTTCAGGGTACCAAAGCTATTTAAGCAGCTTCCCAAAGACATCAGGAACATCACTGGTGTCAAACTTGAAGTCTTCAGAAGAAAACTAGACGCCTGTTTCAGGACGGTACCGGGTGAGCCAAGTGTGAGCCAAGTGGAGATCAAAAGAGAACAGCTCCCTCCTCCACCAGGCAAGGCCTAGAGGTGGGGCCACCAGCTTGACCTTCGTGTTAAGAGAGACTGACAAACGGAACAACTACAAAGTTACAAAGTATATATATATCCACCCCACCATAAAATACACTAACATTGCTCCCTTATTCAAAGGAGGTAACAGAGCAATGCCAAAGAATTATCGCCCAGTAACTCTTTTCTATTACCTTATGAAGTGCTTTGAACGGGTAAAGACAAAATTGCTTACTACCTACAAGAAAAGAAATTATTGAAAACGAGCCGACATATCTTCATAGCTGTAAGATCATACCTATCACAATTTTTAGACCACCAAGAGAAACATGGTATGGAATTCAAAATATAGTCGTAAGCGAAACTGATTTTACTAAAGCCTACGATAAATGTGATCATAGAATTATAGCATCCAAACTTAAGAATACACACATTAATGACAAGTTGGGACAATGGAAACTGAATTTTCTGTCTCAAAGAACACGAAAGTGTTAGTAAATGAAGTTAAAGCTCAAGTCTCAGAAGTCATCAACTCTGTCCCCCAAGGTACAGTATTAGATCCCCTTTTGTTTATAATAATGCTTACAAACATAGATTGAGATATTAAAGACAGTGTCGTATCGACACTATCGTGTTTCACAGACGATACAAAAATATGCAAGGAAATATCAAATGAAGATGACAGAGTAAAATTACAAAATGACATTTAAGCATCATTACACTGGGCGGAAGACAACAATATGAAGTTCAAAGAAGAAAAATTTCAGCTCATAAGATATGGTAACAACAAAGCACTACAGAATAAACGGTACAAAACAATACAAGACAAAGATTTTGGAATAATAATGTTTTTCGATGCAGAAAGTAGGGCACACTATAACATTAAAATTGCAACAGCCAGAAAAATAATTGGGAATATCTGAAGGAGCCTCCACAGCAGAAACGCAAACATTATGCTAACAGTATGGAAGAGTTTAATCCTACCAATAAGTGAGTATTGTTTAGCATTCACAAGACCATATAGAAAACGAAACATTGCAAACACAGAAGCCATACAAAGGGCTTTTACCTCTAAGATGGAAGAAACGAAAGAGGAAGGCTACTAATCACGACTACGACTTCTGAAACTCTACTCCTGGAAAGAAGATGCGACCGATACACAGTAATATACATATGGAAAATACTCGAGGATTATGTTCCAAACTTTAGATTTAAACACATTGGAACGAGAGAAGAGGTAGATTGCATACTGTCCCAGGTGCGGTGGAACAGGGAGCCATGAAAACGAAGATCGCAAATACTCTCATAATAAGAGGCCCAAAACTCTTTAACGTAACATGTGCAAAGTACCTGACCAGTCATACGTAGCTGACTACGAGGGCAGGATATCAAATCCCGCAAATGAGGCGAGATGCTACAGAAGGGTCAACCGCAAATCGATCCTGAACCGTCGTTTGAAGACACCACAAACAAAGTAAAGTGTATATATGTGTGTGTGTGTGTGTGTGTGTGTGTGTATTGCATTTTTTGGAAGTATTGATTGTAGTGTTTCAATAATAATAAAAACGACAGTACTATATTGGAAGCCATAAGTCATGGCTGAGGGCGTCTTTGTGTCTTCCGAAAACGATAATCGTTCGAGGTCAAAAGAGGTCAAAAATTAAATGACGTAGAAACTTTTACAAGAAATTTTCTCGTCTCGCACATTATTAGTCCAGCTATATTTTTTTTTTAAACGAAATAAATTCTGGGAAAAAAAAAAATGTTTGCAAACAAAAGAGATCGAACGAAAATATTGAGTGGTTTCCTCTCTCTTTCTCGTCATAAAAGTTACTTTATTCTTAAGAAAATTAAGCCAAAAAAAGTTGATTCAATTTAAATTTTAATCCAAAAAACAATATTGAATATTTATCTCAAGACTTTTTTGGGAATTGCTGCTGACTAATAGCCAAAAACCGAATTAATTAAAATTAATAGAATAAATGAATAATTGTTCAAAATTTGAATTTTAAATTTTGCTTTTTTTTATGTTTTTAATGAAAAATTAAAGTAGGGCAAAGTTGTTAAATAAAATTTAAATACATTGATTTGAATTTGTATTCCAAACGTTGAAGAGAGAGAGAGAGAGAGAGAGAGAGAGAGAGAGAGAGAGAGAGAGAGAGAGAGAGAGAATGTGTGTGTGTGTGGGCAAATGAGCATAAGTGACGTCGAATGTGTGACAATTCACAAATGTAGTCGGCTAATTTTTTTTGTGAGAAAACAATTGGTCCTTCGGAACATTAAAAAGTTTTTATATAAAAAACCGAGAAACATTTTTACTGTCGGATAAAGATAACTTGGTCCTGATAGGTTAAGTTACGCTAGGTTAGTTACTTACGAATAGGTCACTATTTAATGACCTAACAGAAACCCACCTTTCGAGCCCTCAATTGGGTCCGAAACACTTATCGTGCTTTTGACGGTTTGATGGCACTAAGTTCATGTTAGGTTAAATTAAGCTTGATTAATTAGTTTTAACGTGGATTTAAAAAAAGTCAGCACTCTCTCAAATGGAGTGTGTGTGTGTGTGTGTGTGTGTTCTTGAAATATCAGTGTAATAATGCATAATTCTTGCACGTGCACTCAATGCAATGCAATTGGGCTAAATGCGCTAATAACAGATGTAGAATTCACACTCGTATGGAGCAGTTATGATTCTTTTTGGGAATCGCATTTGCATTAAAAGAACGCCTTCTCATAACCTAATTGCAACAAATTATTCTTTAAAAATCTTAAAGAAAGAACAGCTCTTTTAGAGTAAAACCCACGATTATAATGGAGAAGGTATAGGATTCCACTTTCCAAAAGAACATAACATTATGATCGCATGCGCGGACGGAGTACAATGGCTGTTTTATTGTTCGGAAGAAGAGGATTGTTTGCAAAGAAGAAAGACTAGTACGCGTTCACAAAGACGCCATTACAACAGCAGCTCAGTTTAAGACAAAGCGTTTCTGTAGTCAGTTAAGGACACTTATGCTGTCTCCTATTTAAAACCTACACACTCTAGACAAGAATATATACATATACTAGGCTGACCATATTTCCTTGAGACAAAAACGGGACATTGGGATGGCAAAAAAGGGACGGGGGTTATGTAATATTCTGTATTCATGAAAAAGTAAGTACATAAACATATTGAGCTTACAATTATTCTTCAGTGACAGAACCCATACAAAAACCCATACAAAACGGTACTGTCCCGTTCAAAACGGTACGTATGGTCAGCCTACACACACACACACACATATACACACATACATATATATATATATATATATATAATATATGGAAATGAAAAGTTTTATTGTCCATATGACAAATATTATTAATACAATGACAGTTCATATACTAAGGATAGAAATATACAATTGATTAGAAATAATACTGTAATGTCGAAGTTAAGTGGAGCTACAGACAGACGTTTTCGTACCAAAAAGTCCATAGCTTAGAGAATAAATAGCAAGACTCATGGATAGTTTGGATGATCGGGTTGGTTGATTTTTTAATTCTTTGCATTAGACTGTGGAGCACGTCTTGTTACCTCCGGGAAGCTCGGGACATTGCGGGTAGCAAACATTTGCGAAGCTGAGCATCTCGGGGTAATTTATGTAAGAGTCTAAAAGACCTGTTGTACAGCAAATTTAGAGTTCTGCCAGAACCTGTTTTATAATTCACCCACAGTTGCTGTCCGTATATATTACTGCAGAAAGTACGAAAGAGAGTGTCTTTAGCTTCACTTGTAGAGAATCGAAAGTTCCTTATGATTATATTCGCTTTAGCACACAGGCTTTGAGATTGGTTTTCTTATATCCAGTCATCACTCAAGGAGCTGGTAATAGTTTGACCCAATTTTAAACTCTTGTACTTCCTCAATTACTTCACCATTCATTTTAAACCTTATATCCGCTGGCTGTTTACAGCTTTCAGGATGAAATTGCGTACCTTAGTTTTTGTAACATTAAAAGAATATAATGTTTCTGCGAATACACTTCGCAGACTTTTAGTAGCCGATCCAGACCTTTAACAGAAGGGACTTATTGACACCATATCATCGGCTAAACTAAGTTATTTATCCTTGTGTTATCTATACAACATCCCACTGTTGCCTCATTAAGTGAAGCATTAATCCGTCGATATACAAATTAAACAGCATAGGGGAGAGCAAGACCTTGTCTCACCGCAAGAGTTTGCCAAACACTCGGATAGTACATTGCCCCACCTAACAGTGAAAGATGGGTGGGAATACCAAAATTTCAATAAATTTCATATGTACATGGGAACCTTTCTTCTTCTAGTTTTGCAAATAAAATATTGTGGTTCCCCTATCATATGCCTTACTTTATCTAGGAAACAGCTATAAATAGTTGAATTACTGTCAATGTATTTAGATATTTTTCTTTAAGTACATAGATACACAGGTCAGTTGAGTGGGACCTTTTAAAGCCAAACTGATTAGGAGATGTCCATAGGAAATCATTTATTCGGCGTAACAAGAGTTTTTTTAGTAGTTTCGAGAAGCGGGAAGCGACAGCAATAGGCCTGTAATTATTGCTGGACAGAATGTCTCCGACCTTATTTTTGACCAAGGGCAAGATGTATACCCTCATGAACTCTGCAGGGATATAGCTATGAGTCAGCATGGCCGATAGGAGCAATGATATATGCAGACATACTACGTCATTTGCATATTTTAAGTGCTCATTCGATAAGTCATCTACCCCTGACGCAGAACCAGTCTTTAACTCTTTAATTAACCTCTTTACTTCAGAAAATGATATCAAAGTATTTTCCTTTGTCCCTCCCACAATCGTTTCGCTGCAATCTATCTTAAGATTATCCCTACTCACACTGTTAAGAATGTTAGAATAGTGGTTTTTCCACAGCTTTGCAATTTCAACCTCCCCCGACATATATATATATATTATATTATGCAGGACGGAGGGGCCAAGGGCGAATGTCCGCAAACCGGCCCCCCCCCCCACTTTAGAAGAAGAAGAGAGCCAAAATCAAAGTCCATGGTTTTCGAGATGGCTAGACACTCTGCGTTTGAAAGACTGGAGGTCATAGACAGGGGGAAAGATGGATTGAGGAAGATTGTTCCAGTTTTGACCGGTTGAGGAGATGAAAGATTGGAAATACCGATTAACCCTTGCGTTAGAGAATTGGACAGAAAAGGAATGAGTAAGTGTAGAAAGTCTGGTGCTGCGTGCTCTCCTTAAAGGAGGAGGCATGCAGTTGGAGAGTTCAGAAGAGCAATGTCCGTAATAATAGCGATAGTAAAGAGAGAGTGAGGCAACATTGCGGCGAAGAGAGAGGGATTAAAAAATTTCGCAGCTAAAGGGTTAAAGACAGTGAATAAGAGGCGGGGAATTGATGAGACGAAAAGCCTTGATTCCACCCAGTAAGTACGGCTGTGTGGGTTGAGAGGGAAGCTTTGAGAAGCGGGTGGAGAAGTGAAGAGTGGAATCATCGGCATAGGAGTGAACAGAACAGGAAGTGCGAATTAAAAGCTCATTAATAAACAAAAGGAAAAAGAGTAGGTGACAGGATAGAACCTTGAGGAACACCACTGTTGATAGCTTTTGGAGAAGAGAGCAGTGGCCTTCTACAACCGCAGCTATAGATCCGCCAGAAAGGAAATTAGAGATAAAGGCACAGATAGAAGGATAGAAACCGAAAGAAGGCAATTTGGAATTAAAGATTTGTACCAGACTATCAAAAACTTTCGATATGTCTAGTGCAATAGCAAAAGTTTCGTGCAAAATCTGTTCTTCGACTCGCCAAAAATTCTTTCATCCGACAAAAATGTGAAGACCTATTCAATTCTAATTCTTCTCGCTCTTTCAGCCATCTAGCTAAGAACCTCTTCAACAACTTTACTTCCCCTTCTTTCCCTCCTCTTTTCCATTCCGACAGCTCAGTTACCGTCTCTTCTCCTGACAAAGCTGACCTGTTCGCTGAAACTTTCGCTTCCAACTCAACCCTGGACGATCCCGGTGCTGTTCCTCCATCTCCTCCTCCCTCTGACTTTATTATGCCTCAAATTAGAATCTCTTCTAAAGATGTTCTTTTTGCCCTATCTGGACTCAACTCTTGGAAGGCGTACGGTCCTTTCGTCTTTGCCTTTCATCTGGTACTTTTCCTTACTGCTGGAAGTTCGCTTTCATTCAACATGTCCCAAAAAAGGGTGACCGTTCTCAACCCTTCAACTACCGTCTAACTGCTTTGATTTCTTGCCTTTCTAAAGTTTTTTAATCTATCTTTAATAGGAAGATTCTTAAACACCTCTCATTTTACAATTTTTTTTCAAATCATCAGTTTGGGTTCCGCAGCGTATGCTCTACACTGGCGATCTTCTTGCATATATCTCTAACTCTTGGTCATCCTCCTTTCGGAATTTCGATGAAACGTTTGTTATTGCGTTAGACATATCAAAAGCTTTTGATACAGTCTGGTACAAATCTTTAATTTTTAAACTGCCCTCCTTCGGTTTTTATCCTTCTATCTGTGCCTTCATCTCTAATTTCCTTTCTGTTCGTTCTATAGCTGCGGTTGTAGATGGTCAATTCTTCTCCTGAAGCTACTGATAGTGGTGTTTCTCAGGGTTCTGTCCTCTTACTCACTCTTTTCGTTTTATTTATCAATGATTTATTAAGGCACACTTCCTGTCCTATCCACTCCTATGCCGATGATTCCACTCTTTATTTCTCCACCCGTTTCACGAAGCGTCCCTCTCAACAGTCACTCCATGCTTCGCGTGCCATGCCTCTGCCTGGCGTAGATAAAAACTTGTGGTTTTCAGTTCTTCAAAGACGCGGTTCCTTCATCTACCTACTCGTCACAGTCTTCCACTCGACTATCCCCCTACCTTTAACAATACACAACTCAATCTTTCCTCTTTTGTTAACATTCTTCTTGTTTCCTTTTCTCATGATTTTTCGTGGAAAGATCACGTACTCTCTTTCCAAAACAGCTCCTAAGAGGTTAGGTGTGCTTTATCCCCTCCGCAGTTTCTTCACCCCTACTCAGTTGCTGTCTCTGTACCGGGGTCTTGTCCGCCTTTGTATAGAGTAAGCTTTTCATATGTGGGGTGGCTCAACCAACACAGCTCTACTTGACTGGATATAATCAAAGGCTTTTCGCCTCATCAGTTCCCTGCTTCTACCTGACTGTCTTTAATCCCTCTCTCTCTTTGCTGCAATGTTTCTTTACTCTCTCTTTACTATCGCTATTATAACGGACACTGCTCTTTTGAATTCTCTAATTGCATGTCTTCTCCTTTAAGGAGAGCACGCAGTACCAGACTTTCGACGCATTCCCATTCCTTTTCTATCTAACTCTCTAACGCAAAGGTTAATCGGTATTTTCAGTCTTTCATCTACTCAACCGATCAACTCTGGAACAGTATTCATGAATTCATTTTTCCCCCTATCTATGACCTCCAATCATTCAAACGCAGAGCGTCATGGCATCTTGAAAATTCTCGACCTTGATTTTGGCTGTCTTCTTACTCTATGGAGCGGAGGGGGAATGCGTTTTTGTGGGCATTCACTCTTGGCCCCTCCTTTCTGCATAATATATATATATATATATATATATATATATATATATAGAGAGAGAGAGAGAGAGAGAGAGAGAGAGGAGAGAGAGAGAGAGAGAGAGAAAGTAAACGTGTTTTTTGAAGTCAACATAAAACCAAGAAAAACTTTCCAAAAGAACTTAATTTATTTCATTGGAATTAGAGAAAATCTAAAATCATAAACTGAATTTACAGGAGATTCTGGCACAGGTTTTACAATATTTAAACTTCGGGCACTGAAGGCGAAAGGAGGACTAATTTAAACTTTTATCTTTTTATCCAATGCGCTCGTGTGAAGGAGCGAAACGTCCCTGTCTCCGAATTAATCCTTAATTGCGCCGCCATTGTTATTTCATCGCTACGAACAAACTGTTTTCGTTTTCTTTAAATGGAAGGTAATTTCCTGCAGGAAAGTTCAAACACCAAGAACAGTTTTCGAACGAGAAAGATGGCGTTCAATCAATAAGGATTTAAAAGTATTTTTATTTCACAAATGGAATTGGGGAATACTGGAGCATTTGCTTCCACTTTATTATTATGCCTTTCAAACTTTCAGCTCTCTCTCTCTCTCTCTCTCTCTCTCTCTCTCTCTCTCTCTCTCTCTCTCTCTCACACACACATACACACATGTACGCACGCGCACACAGAGTAAATTTCTGGTCTAATTTCGATGTTTCTCTCATCTTTTTCAATGGAAGAAGAGGAGATTCGCAGTAAGTAGTTCAAGAACTATTTAGTTTGAAAATAAACAGCTCCGAACTTCTGGAACAACCACGTAAACATAATGTGAATATTATCAGATATATATAGTGTATGTGTGTGTGTGTGTGTGTGTGTAGCTAGGAGAAAGGGAAAGATGTGTTTCCGTGTGTCTGCAGTTTTATTAAATAAATAAATAAATAAATAACAATAATAATAATAATAATTTTTGCCTCCATTAGATTTTGTAAAACAATTCACTGCCTGACTCACTCTTGTTCGACTGATTGACTGCATGCATCGACTACACGTATGTAATATTAAGGAAGATAGCGTGCATTATTTAAATGCAGCATTGAACATACGCTAACACAAATACAACAAATGATTTACGCGCAACGTCTGTTATTTCAGCGTTTGGTTTCCTGTACTGTCTACAAGTTTTGCTGCCTTAAAATAACTAAGGCCACTTAAGCGTCGCTCAGTCAAATGGTTTGTCATTTTTATAAATTGTTATTTTGTTTAAGCAAAAAATTGAATGCCATTACGGGATTTCGTGACAGGTACTTTTCCCGATTCGAGCGAAGCGAGGCGCTCACTTTTTAAAAAGCTGCCCCTGAATTTCAAACTATACGTGATGGTTTTTATTCCCGTATTTGACTCGACTCTGATTTGGTGAGAAACGGTTAATAATTTAATAAACGAAATCATGGCCGTCAACTCTCACTATCCCTCAAGTGACATTTCCCCAAGTATCCTTTCTTCCAGGAAAAATAGTTCATTTAAAGTGAATTATGAGGACGTCTAATGCGAATGAAACTCAAATAAAATGGCTCCCATTAAAAAAGAAAATAAAAAAGCTGGCATTCATTACGAAAATTAATCTCAATCGTAAAAACTTTCGATGGCGTAAAGAGTCTTTTTCTTTATAAAGATGAAAGTTTGTATGGGTACAAGAGGGACAACAGCTTAAACTTTTTCAACAGTTTATCAAGGGTGTTATCATTACTTTTATCTGCATTACCATCGGGCTTTGTAATGCTCTAAAAATTTGTATATACATACACACGAGGTCTTTTCAAAAAGTATCCGGACAGGGTATTTATTTTTAGAACAAGGTTGTAACTGTTGGAGTTGTGACTGTGCTAAACATGTCTCTGCATGTCGAGACAAGTTGACTGATCGGGTTGCATTTCATTGTGTAGCATCAGTCCACTGTGGTGAGCCGATAACGTTAAACGTGTTTTGTTTCGCGGCAATTTTTGACGATGTCGGAGAGTACCAAGTTTTTTTTTTACTGTGAATGTGTTTTGCACCATGAATATGCTCCACAGGGACAAACAATTAATAAGAAATTTTACATTGAAGTTTTGAGACGTCTACGTGAAGCAGTTCGGAGGAAACGGCCGCAGAAGTGGGAGTCCGGAGACTGGATGCTTCATCACAATAACGTGGCATCTCACTCGTCGCAACTTGTCCAGCAATTTTTGGCCAAAAACGCTACACCCCAAAGTACAGCATCCTTCATATTCGCCGGATTTGGATCCATGCGCCTCTTTTGATTTCCGAAGCTCAAACAAACCGTGAAAGAACACCGATTCGATGAAAGAAAGTCGACGGAGCAGCTTTTGGTCTAAATGGCTCTCGAGCATCCTTTCGCCATTAGTTGGCCAAATCTCTGAAGCACATCTTAAAAATTCTGCAGAGTTTGTTGACAAACTTCGAGGTACAGACTACAGACCTATGGGGAAAGAAATTGGTGAGTTTTGACGTGGTGTCTTTGTTTACCAGAGTCCCTTTCAATCTAACCTTGCAGTTCCTGGAAGAGTGGCTTCTTGATCATCCTGAGACCATTCCGTTTGATTATGGAATTATTTTGGAGCTTGTTAGACTTTGCTCGAAACATAACTATTTTTCTTTTAACGGGTCATTTTTTAGACAGAGGACAGGTTTACCTATGGGCTCTTCGCTCTCTCCAATTTTAGCTAATATTTTTATGGAATTTTTTGAAGTTAATTTTTTGCCGGAATCTTTGGTACCGGGGGTCAATTGGTTCCGTTACGTTGATGACACGTGTATTATTTTGGAATCTCATGTGGATCTGGATGAGCTGGTGGGAGTTCTTAATAGTTTTGTACCCTCAATATAGTTTACGTATGAAGTTGAAAATAGTGGATCTCTCTCGTTTTTGGATGTTCTTATTTTAAGAGATTCCAACCAAAGACCTTCTTTCAAAGTATTTAGAAAGCCTACGCATTCAGACAGCCACATTCATGCTTTTACCAATCATTCTCTTTGTACTAAGAAAGGCGTCATTTCCGGTCTCTTTTTGAGAGCTTTCAGGATTTGTGACCCCATTTATCTTGACGATGAAGTTTTACATATTAAAAGTATATTTATACGTTTGGGTTATCCCAAATTGTTCATCGATAAAGCTTATTTCGCAGCTAGGAGATCTTTCTTTTCTCCCAAAACCGGGAACCGGGATAAAGACGTTTCATTCCTGAAAGTGCCCTTTGAGGTTAACAAAGGGCTTTCCTCACTCTTGCCAAAGCAGATTAAGTTGGTCTCCGTTGTGCTAAATAAATTGTCTTCGTTCATTCGTCATCCTATTACTAAAGCCTCCAACAATTCTGGCGTAGTTTATGAAATCTCATGTGGAGGCTGCCCTCAAAAATACATTGGGGAGACAATTGATTTTCAGAGAAGGATTAATTCCCACAAACGTGACCTGAGATCGGGTAATACTTATATTAGCCTAGTTCAGCATAGGGAACAGCATAATTATAGTTTTAACTTCCAGGATTCTAAACCTATCATAAAGGTCAAAGACCAGGAACAGAGACAAATATACGAGGCATTTTATATTTTGGCAGAAGACACCATTTCCAATATTAAGTTGTCCTACAGTATAGATAGCTTTATTTTTAACATTTTAAAATATTTTAGGACAATTTCGGGTCGTGACCGGCTGCCAGATTGATTTTTATAGATTTCTTATCTCGAAGGTTGAAATCTGGGCAATAGTTTGCCTTTGCCAACTGCCAGACGTACAACAGCTACCATATTTCTGTCCATGTTTATCCTTCACACAGTCATTTTAATCTTAGCTCTTCCGCATGACGGAAGTTTTATAACTTTTTTAGATATTTTATTTAGTTTATGATTTGAAAAGGGCTTGGTTGACCAGCCGAAATTAATTAACACTTTTAAACAGTTTTATAATTTATTTTATATTTTTTTCTTGCGGGTTGTTGTAATTTTATATTGTTGCGGTTATTGCAATTAAAGTTTATATATATATATATATATATATATATCGGAAGCGCAGAGGCCACGTGAAAGGATATAAGCTTATCGCGACGATCGTTCGGGACAAAATAGTTAATCACTTAGAAATTAACAAATTAATCAAAGATTCTCAACACGGCTTTCGACGTAATCGTTTCTGTCTTACTAATCTGCTCGATTTCTTTAATGATGTCGTATATATATATATGACGAGAATAAAACAATAGATACTTTATATTTCGATTTTCAAAAAGCGTTTGATAAAATGCCACATAGGAGATTATTAGCTAAACTTCATTCTCACGGAAATGGTAATGTTCTCAAGTGGGTCGAAAATTGGTTTAGTGGACGTAAACAAAGCGTGGTCATTAATAGCAAAGGATCTAACTGGAAAAGTGTAACTAGCGGCGTGCCTCAGGATTAGCTCTGGGACCAGTTCTTTTTTATTTATATCAATGAGATCGACTTGGGAATTATTAAGAGTATGATTTAAAAATTTGCGGATGATATCAAACTAGGAGGACGAACAAAATCAGCGGCAGAACGTTTGCAGATTCAAGAAGATATTAATAAATTACTGAAGTGGGTAGAAATTTGGCAAATAAACTTTAATATAGATAAATGTAAAACGTGGCTTATCGATAGAAATAATGTTAAAAAAAGTATTTTATGCGCGACAATACACTAACGAGTGTTACGGAAGAGAAAGATTTCGTTATTATTGTTGCCGACACTCTTAATCCGAGTAAGTAATGTATCGGAGCGGTCAGAAAAGTAAATAAAATCTTAGGATTTATTGGTAGATCATTTGAATTTAAGTCGGAAAAAACAATGTTAACATTATATAATGCCTTAGTACGCCCCCATCTGGAATACTGCGTTCAGTTCCTGGTCCTTATATTTATGATAGGACATAGACAGAATAAAGAGAGTGCAGCGACGGGCTCCTGAGATGATTCCCAGACTTAGAAACAAATCATACGCTGCCCGTTTCGAAACGTTAGATTTATTCTCATTCGTAAAATGGCGTATTAGAGGAGATTTAATCCAGGTATTTAAAATATTAAAGTTTTGATAATGTGGAGGCCGAAAAATATTTCACCTTCAGAAATGCAATAGAACCCCGGTAACGGTCCGAAATTAGTGGGTAACATTTTAATTCTAATGAAGCTAAACTTTTTTTTTTCAATCGTATAGTTAATTTGTGGAATGAATTGCCAGCCAGCTTGGTTAAAAGTAATTCGACCGAATCCTTTAAAAAGAGATTAGATGCTCATCTTGCCTTAAACCCCCAGTTAAAAGCATTTGTTAGCGTGTAGAAGTATTATAGAATTTTCACTCGGATTCTCTCCTCCGTATTTTAAAATTGTCACTTTATCTTTAAATTTCTTTCCTTCCTTCCAACCTCTTTTCTCTGCTTTGCTTTAAAACTTTCATTCGCCTTTAAGCCTTTAAATTTTCTTACATCTTGTAACCTTCCTTCTTAAACAGACAGCCTCGAAGAGATATTGCCAGCGCCGCGACAGTTTTCAGCCGAGATGTATGATTGATTTTCCATTACTCGTGATCGCACAAGTAATGCCCATACTTTTTGTGCCTGCTTACTCGTTCATTATTCAGCGCTAATGTCGCTAACTGTTGCTGTTGCTGTACCCTCGTCCCACGAAATCTGTCTCATGGAAACAAACAATGCGCAAAGATTAATGGCCAACGTCGTAACTAATTTGCACAGAATAGTCCTTCTGTGAAACTGATGACATGCAAATGGGCGCCATTTTCTTCAGTTATTTTCCATGTTTACATGATATTCTCTCTCTCTCTCTCTCTCTCTCTCTCTCTCTCTCTCTCTCTCTCTCTCTCTCTCTCTCTCCGAAGAGTACGGATTAAAGTTTACATAACCTCTCTCAGTATCAGTAATATATTTTAACTAGGTTATTTTGGCTGTAAAATTTTTCTGTATTTCTTCTAATTAACTGATTTCCACTTTTTATTTGGACACGTCATTAGTAAGCCCTTCGTTTAAAGATCTGAACATCTTATAAAAATTTGCGAATTGTATTTAGAACCATCATATTAATTTTAATGTTATTAAAACTAAAATTATGCAATTCCATCCCAAAAACTCAAACCAAACGACTAATACTTTTTTCGAAATGAGAGATGCCTTCTAGAGCAGTGTTCCGCAACCGATGGTCCAAGGACCCCTAAGGGGCCGCGTGTGTTTTCCAGGGACTCCGCAGAAAAAATCTGAAGTACACGTCGTTTCTCCTGTAGCGAAAAATGTCTGGATGCGCAATGACAAAAGGAAGGAATTATAATTAATACGTTTAACTTCATTTTTGTACTGAATAGCGATTTATAGTCGAAGGCTATTACTCACATCAACAAAAAAAAACGAATAAAGAACTACAAAGTAAAAGGATTTCTCAGATTTGTTCGCTCGCGCGAGCACACACACACACACACACACACACATATATATATATATATATTTATTTCAATTTCAATAGAAAGGCGACAATACGTGTGGGAGAGGGTGATCACGATGTTACCAAGCTACATTCTAGGGATCCCATCCCTCAGAAAGGTTGCGAACCACTGTGCTAAACTATAGACTTTTTGATATGAATATGTTTGTCTATAGCTCCACTTAACACCATATTAGTGTTTTCATTATGTATATTTTTTATTTTTATTGTTTTAAGTGTTAGTTTTGGTAAGTTTTATTATTACGTGTATTGTTTTATATCTTCTTAATTCTAATTTTTAGTTTTAAAATTATTATTGCTTAATTAATCGCATCGTTTATTACCTTCATGAGTATTGTGCTTTTTATGGGATTTATCTCTTGCCAATAAAGTTTACCATTGTCATTATCATTATTATCATCATCATCATCATCATCATTCTCAGTATTCCAGTTTTGGTGTTGTTAAAAGTTTTCGGCAGATAGATCATTAATTTTGTACCTTCTTTTAAAGGTTCTAATTATATGCCCTGTTATTCTTCTGGCTTTAGATATTGCTATCTTGTTAATTTCTCATTGTCTGCAAAGGATGATACTCTACCTTTACTAGTGACCACATCATCTATATCAGTTAGTATTATAATGAATAAAATGGTTATGTACCTACGAATTTTATGATTTTCGTTGGACATGAACAATTTTCTTGCAGTCTGTAAAATAGTTATATATTAATTCTGTTTTACCTGTTACGCCCATTACGCCCACATGTTTCAGTTTATGCACTATAATAATGCCATAGTCATAATCCTCAAAAGTCTTGGCAAGATTTCTTGGCATTATTTTCGAGTAAGTGAATAATGTTGTAAAGCTGTATTAGTTGCGATGGACACGATTCTTCTGATCGGAATTCACGTTGATTCTTATTGAATCTTTCATGTGGCCACAGAAATTAAGAAATTTTCTCTTTGACAATTCATTCCAGTACTTTAGTGAGATGTGATGTCAGTGACACAGGTTTGAAGTTTTGTGTGCGTGTGTGTGATCTGTATTCTCCTTCATATATATAGAAACAATGTTAGATCTCTTTAAATTACTCTGTATTTCTCCTTTATCCAGAGGTCTCCATAGCAAATGCAGTTGCGAGCTGTTTCATTCTTAATATTTTTTAAATCATTGTAGCATTTCATTAGTCAGAACCTGCCGCTAAATATGCTTTCTTTTGTTCTGCGCGCTTTATATATTCTGAAATAAATCAGTGTCGACAATATTCTGTTCTTTTAATTCTTCGAAGAAGTTGATTTATATATCATTTGTTTTGGAGATACTGAAAAGTGATTCTTATTGTACTCTTGATATTTCGGATACGTCTTTTAGATTTAGATCATCATTTAGTCTGTTATCATCTTTCATTAGAAATCTTGCATTCCCTTGATTCATTGTTTTCTTTTGTGCAAAGTTAAAAAAAATAAAAATTTCCTTATTCGCTTCACAGCAACTTTTTCCTTCTCTGTACGTTTTATCATGCGAACTTTTATTTATCATGTTGTTTTTGGGCTTATTTAACTTTTTTTATGTACCATTTCTCTTTCGAGGAATGCCAGAGTGCCAAAGTGTCAGTTCTCTCAAATTTGTGCCCCCTTTTTTTTTTTTTTGTTTTAACGCCGTATATTTTTCCAGTATTTCTATCGTTTCCTTTTCTTAGAAGTAGGGCGTCACTAACTTGTTTTCCAGTTCATTGTTATCCCCATTTATGGGCTTAGAGATCAAGTTGAAGCCTTCAAATTTATTTGGCTCGGTAACGTTCGGTTTATCATTCAGTTAAGTCTCCATACGGACTGTCATTTCATTTCAATAATATGGTTCGCTATTATTGCTGGAGTAACTTTTGCCTCCTCAATTAAGCTGGTCGCATCCGCGAATATTAGGTTTAAACAGTTTTTTTCCCAAGTATCATCTGTTGTTTCTTTTTAACTCTTAAGTAAGGAACAACAGCGTTCTTGCTTGTTTCTGGTCTTCTCTCGTTCATTCTTGGTCTTTTTGGTTAATGTATAATTCTCTCTCGATTCCTGGTGTTTTAGAAACGGAAAATTAAAATCTCTACTTGATGTTAGGAGTCGGGCATTAGTGAAATTTCAAGTTTCATTTATATTAGAATTTCTCGGTTGGGTTATTTAGAGGTCTCTGTGTATCTGTTAAAATCATGTTTAACCTTTCATTTTCATGTTCAGAGGTTCCACATAACTGTTAATTTAATTTTTCAAATGACCAATCAGAAAAATAGAAAATTAAATAAGAAATTATTAATTTTATTTATTTATCATTTAACTTTTATCCTGGTCAATTCATTTTAAGTAGCTTATTTCTATACTATAACCATGGTTACATTTTAAACCCGTCTCTTAGGCAATTAAATGTGATGGCAATGATTAATCAGCTGCCATAGCAAATTTAACCAAAGGTTGGGTGATACTAGTGGGGACCGGATATCCGCATCATTTTTAACATCCGCATCCGCACTTCTGACTGCGGATGTTATGCGGATATTACCTCTAATAAATTATGCAATTTACAATTAAATTAGCTTATACAGTAGCTTATAAGGCCCAGTCATGCACATTTCATGTAAAGTATTAATTATTAATGAACAAACAAATTATAAACCTCAAAATATAAATACCATTAAATCAACAAACATTGCCTGTGCTGCTGTGCGTACTCCACTGATTTTTTTTTTTATTTTTTTTTTTCACAGTAACACAGTAACTTTTCAGAATGAAATTGTTGGTATAAGATCAAGCAGCAGTCTATCGTGTTTTCGAACAAGATTATTGTAAATAAATACAGAAAATAGTAAATTCTTTAGCAAAAATAAAAATGCTAATTTCTATAGCAAATACATTGCAAAATTTGCACAGTTTCTAAATTAGCATGAAATTGAATGATGAATGAAACTTGTTTCATTGATTTTCTGTGGCTGAAAACTCTGAGAAAGTTATTATTTATCATAATGAAAACATTAATATTAATTTTAATTCTTATGCATTGCCTGCCATAATAGTAATATCACGAAATTTGAAAAATTATGTCATATATTCATATTTCTATATTATATTGATAAATTAACTAAATATCTGCATCCGCAGATATTGAAATTAAAAATCCGCATCCGCAGATATTGAAAAACTGACATCCGGTCCACCACTAGGTGATACTATATTTTAATACTTGTAATCAAAGTCAAATTAACTTTTCTTTCTTTAGCTATAAAATGATTATAATTAGCAAAATTTTAAAAAACATTGTTACTCATATATGTAGCATTACCTATATATTTAGCATTAATTCTTGTGATATATATATATATATATTTGTTCCCCATCTGTGATACTCAGATATTCCCTATACATAAATCCCTATTACTTATGCAAGTCATTCTATTAATGACGCGCATATAATTGTATTATATGAACTTAACTGTTTTGCATAACACTTTAAGTTCACAGTAAAGCAATTTAATAATTTAGAATTTTACAACAAAGTAATGAGTCCAATTTAGTCATATTAAATTAAGTCATTATTATTTTTATTTGCCCTAAATTATATATCTCTCTCTCTCTCTCTCTCTCTCTCTCTCTCTCTCTCTCATACACAATATATATATATATATATATATATATATATATATATATATATATATATATATATATATATATATATATACATATACATATATATATATATATATATATATGTGTGTGTATATATATATACTGTTTAGGAACTGTAAATAACCAACAGTCTAGGTAGCGTGGAGGTTTTCTCATATATACACAGGGTGTCCCATAACTCCGGTCTTATAGGAAAGATTATTTTAAATTAAATTTACAAAAGTAACACAGAACTAAAACAAATGTTCAAACTGATGTCTTGTTTTAGGGATTTTAGGACTTTTTTTTTGTTGCAGGTAGAATAACACGTAATGGCTAATATAGAAATGAGTTACACTCCTCAGGAAAAGGCGGAAATTGTTCTTTTGCGTGCTTCTGGCCTTAGCCAAAGACGGACAGCTGAAAAATTTCTCCGTCGTTATCCTAATAAACCACGACCTGGTCAGCGTTCTATTGGTCGAATGCTTTCAAGTTTCAAGGAGACCGGGACTGTTCAGGACGAACCAAGAGCAGGTTGCCCGACAACTTCAGCTGGTGCTGAAGGCAGTATTGATGTACTTTCCAGGATCGCAGTAAGTCCACAACGATCGGTGAGAAAGATTGCGTACGAAAGTGGACATTCAAAGACATCTGTACACCGAACATTGCAACGTCACAAATTTCATCCGTACAAGATACATTTTGTACGAGAATTACGTGGGAATGATATAGATCGACAACTTCAATTTTTTGAGTGGCTTAAATCGAAAAGAAATCTATCGGATGATATAATGTTTAGCGATGAAGTGTGTTTCCACCTGAACGGATACGGAAACCGACACACCACTGTGTACTGGGCGCGGGATAATCCTCATGTCGCTGTTGATGCTCATATCCAAACTAACCCAGAAGTAATGGTGTGGTGCGGCATTCGTGGAAATCTTGTTTTGGGACCAGTATTTCTGGAAGCAGAACTTAATGTCGAGCGATAACTCCAGTTATTGCATGATGTGTTGGAACCGTATTTGGACGAAATGCCACTCGTAGTGCGACATCGGTTTTACTATCAGCAGGATGAAGCACCACCTCACTTTGGCCGTGAGGTGCGACGTTGGCCGGATGAAGTTCTCCCTGGGCGATGGATTGGGCGGCGCAGGGAACCACCGGAACTCACACCCCTAGATTTTTCTCTGGGGCTACCTTAAGTTTGTTGTGTTCATTGACCGTCCAACGTACCATTCAAGACCTTAAAGAAAATATCCGTGCTGTTTGTGCATAAATCACACCAGAGACTTTGGCACGTGTGTGTTTAAGTTTGGAGCATCGTATCAACATGTGCGAACAACGACATCAATTTGAAAATGTGTGTTCGTTTTAATGTATTACTTTTGTAAATTTAATTTAAAATAAATTTTCCTATGAAACCGGCCTTATGGGACATCATATATATATATATATATATATATATATATATATATATATATATATATATGAAAATTATTTCACGAAAGTAACACGTGAAAAATATTTATGATGAATAAAACCACGAAGGAAAGGAAACACAAAAAGGTGCTCAAGCGCTTTCGTCTAATGACATCCTCAGGAACACTGAAGTACATAAAAGGTTACGGCCTATATATAGGTAACAGAAAGAAAAAATAAATAAATAAATAAATAACATACATACACACACATATATATATATATATATATATATATATATATATATATACATATCTACACACATACATATATACATATATATGCAATAAACGGAGAAGTAAAAATAAAAATTAAAAATTAAAAATTAGAGGATTAACAAAGAGGCAAACAGATTTGTAAGAAAAAATATCGATTTTTAGCACAAGATCAAATGAATTATAAAAATACAAATTTATACTGGAAATCTGCCTGGGTTTTAACACTTTGCCTTTTAGAGTCAAGTTTCGATATATATAAAAATAAAATGAAGATTAAAAGTTAATAAAGTAGCATACAAGTTTACCAAAGATTTAGCGTCCTACCCTTTTTATCTAAATTTGTTTTGAAGGAATTCAAAACAACAGGATCGAGTTGAAAAAGACCTTTGCTTATGTTGAAGTTATTTGAAAGTTGGATAATGGCAGACACAAGAATATTTCTATTAACAATGTTGCTAGAATGAAATAAAACTGAAGCATTATTCCAATCAATACAGTGGGATAACTCTGACAAATGGACAAAAAGAGCACTGGACAACTGTCCTGTTCTAACGGAATATTGATGCTGTTTTATACGTGTGTGCAAATCCTTTCCCGTCTGACCTATGTAAAAGGAATCACATTGTTTACACCCAATTTTATAGATAATGCCTGAATTATTGGTAGGGCTATTTTTTACTATGATATTTTTCACAATATTGTTATATGAAAATACTACATTAATATCCAAAAGTTTAAGTACATTAGCAATGCCTAAAAAGCCCGGGAAAAATGGAAGTACTAAAATATTTTTTGACAAAGTACGAGTGTTATTATTGACACGATAGAAAGTTCGTTTTGCCTTGTTGAGACATGATTCCATAAACGCAGATGGGTAACACAGATCACTTCCAATACCGTTGATTTTTTCCAATTCGGCATCGATGTATTCCGGACTGGCGATCCTAAGGGCGCGGAGAAACATTGATGAAAAAATGGCCTTCTTAGTGGGGGTGTCATGTCCCGAGTAAAAGTGTACGTAGGACAAATTGTTTGTTGTTTTCCGATAGATACTAAACTTAAAACCTGGGCTTTCCCTATGTACACGCACATCCAAAAATGGGATTGAATTGTCTTGTTCCACTTCTAAAGTAAACTTAATGGAGGGGACTTGATCATTTAACTGAAGGAGGAAGTTATCCAGGTCACGATTCATGAGCCAGATACACAAAATATCGTCATGTCCCGAGTAAAAGTGTACGTAGGACAAATTGTTTGTTGTTTTCCGATAGATACTAAACTTAAAACCTGGGCTTTCCCTATGTACACGCACATCCAAAAATGGGATTGAATTGTCTTGTTCCACTTCTAAAGTAAACTTAATGGAGGGGTCTTGATCATTTAACTGAAGGAGGAAGTTATCCAGGTCACGATTCATGGGCCAGATACACAAAATATCGTCGACGTACCGTAGTATTTTCATATAACAATATTGTGAAAAATATCATAGTAAAAAATAGCCCTACCAATAATTCAGGCATTATCTATAAAATTGGGTGTAAACAATGTGATTCCTTTTACATAGGTCAGACGGAAAGGATTTGCACACACGTATAAAACAGCATCAATATTCCGTTAGAACAGGACAGTTGTCCAGTGCTCTTTTGTCCATTTGTCAGAGTTATCCCACTGTATTGATTGGAATAATGCTTCAGTTTTATTTCATTCTAGCAACATTGTTAATAGAAATATTCTTGAGTCTGCCATTATCCAACTTTCAAATAACTTCAACATAAGCAAAGGTCTTTTTCAACTCGATCCTGTTGTTTTGAATTCCTTCAAAACAAATTTAGATAAAAAGGGTAGGACGCTAAATCTTTGGTAAACTTGTATGCTACTTTATTAACTTTTAATCTTCATTTTATTTTTATATATATCGAAACTTGACTCTAAAAGGCAAAGTGTTAAAACCCGGGCAGATTTCCAGTATAAATTTGTATTTTTATAATTCATTTGATCTTGTGCTAAAAATCGATATTTTTCCTTACAAATCTGTTTGCCTCTTTGTTAATCCTCTAATTTTTAATTTTTAATTTTTATTTTTACTTCTCCGTTTATTGCATATATATATGTATATATGTATGTGTGTAGATATATATATATATATATATATATATATATGTTTGTGTGTATGTTATTTATTTATTTATTTTTTTTTCTTTCTGTAACCTATATATAGGCCGTAACCTTTTATGTACTTCAGTGTTCCTGAGGATGTCATTAGATGAAAGCGCTTGAGCACCTTTTTGAGTTTCCTTTCCTTCGTGGTTTTATTCATCATATGTACAGTACGTATATATATATATATATATATATATATATATATATATATATATATATATATACAGGTCGTCCGATAAGTGAGTGGCGATTCTATGTCAGTTAGCATAGTGTACTAATATCTTTGATATCTAATAAGTGTCTATGCTTTTTTCAATTAAGCTAGCTTCACATGAAATCCAAATTTTTAATTTTGCAGTAATTCATGTTTATTCATGTTTGTTCTGGTTTTTCATTGTTTTATTTTTATTATTTCTAATTATTGGCGTTGCAATGGCTGAGGTAGACGCACGTGTTGATAAAATTTGTGATCAAAGTCCCTACACATATGAAGCACGGATATTAGCAGCAACATGGTGGCATGAATCTGGAAAAACCAAGCATTGCATGAAGGTAGTACGCGAAAGGTTTGAACAAAGATTTAATGATGTGCCGCCAAAGGGCGAAATTATTAGAAAATGGGAACACAAATTATTCACAACTGGAATGATAATTGATAAAAAACGCCGTGGTCGCCCCAAAGCAAAAGCAAAATTGGAAGATGATGTTCAAGTGTCAATTCGACAATCGCCAACCAAAAGTATTCGTAGGCGTGCATCTGCATTAAATGTTCCGAAATCAACACTGCATGATTTGATGAAAAAAGACTTGCATTTTAAAGCTTTCCGCCCAACCTCCGTTCAGTTTTTATCGCCACAAGATAAAATTGTCAGAGTTAATGCTTGTCAACAATTCTTGAAGCTTTTCCAAGTAAAGCCGAGAGAGATCGTACGTTCTTCAGTGATGAATGTGCCCTTTATGGCGATGGCAAAAGCAAATTTTCGTTTTTTTGGTCGAAAGAAAATCCTCATTATTATGATCAAGTAAAACAGTATCCCCCTCGAATCATGATATGGTGTGCAATATCAGCGCATTGTTTAATTGGTCCATTTGTGTGGACTGGTCGAATTACTTCAGGAAGTTATATCGACATGTTGGAGAACAGATTTCTACCCGTTTTAGGAAATACGAATATTCGCAACCCTATTTTTCAGCAAGATGGTGCTCCAGGACACACCGCTTTCGCTGCTCGTGAGTTCCTAGACAGAAATTTTCCTGCAGATGGATCGGAAAGTATGGTCCTGTACCTTGGCCTCCGCGGAGTCCGGACTTGACTACCCCGGATAATACCCTCTGGGGAATCCTCAAGATGCAGATTAATGGCCGTGAAAATGAAAGTGAATCTGATCTGACAAAAATCGCAGAAGTTGTGTTAAGTGACATCAATGAGGATAAAGAACTTTTACAAAAAATGTCAGACAGGACATGGAGACGCATACAGCTTGCTGTTCGTGTAAATGGCGATCAGGTTGATCCCTATGACAATTAATTATCGAATTAATTGTAAGTTTACTAATAATAAAATTCCTTCTAATAAAATTTTTATTATCCTTTATCTTTTATTTATAAATTGTTCCCGAATCGCCACTCACTTATCGGACGACCACTTGTATTACAAAGAATAATATCACGACTGTCCTCAGATTGTGGCTAAAGAACCGAAAGTGTTAACTGGGTTACTTATTTATTTATTTATTTTACATCATAAAAGCATATCCTCAAATTTCGACCAATTCTAAAAACTTTTCTCGAACACATTTTGCATAGAAAGAACTTACAACTTTCGCTTTCTCACCTTGCAGAACGCCGTCTGATGAAAGACCTTTTGGTTGGTTTAGCTCGATCCAAGGTCACCATTTTACAATATTTTTATTTTTAATGATTTCTTAAAGAGATTATTCGGCGTCGCGGTTTCGCCCTTTATTGTTATTGTTCTCATTAAGCGGATCCATAGGGGAAGAAAGCCATTGGAGGCTCGGGGGAAAGGGAGGAGAACCCCCGAATTCGCAACGATAATCCTTTCGTTCCTCCAGCTCCGAAATCGCGCTTCCGCCATCGTTAGCTTGTGTTGAATTCTGACAACAGAAATTTTTTCTTCGTTTTTGCTATAATTAAAATACTGCTGATGCTCCCCAGTCTCCCACCGTTCCTACCCTCCCCCCCTCAGCAGGAACACTGTAGGAAAACAATTATTATGACTACTATTATTATTATTATTATTAAGGTATAAACTATAAGCCTGGTAAACATCTTAAGTCATTTCAACACGTACACCTCACCACACAGGTTCGAAACCCATTGGTTCCCAGTTTCTCATTGAATTTCCTTTCTACATTTTCCATCTGACAAAGTACGACTATTGCACTGAAATTACACCTTTCATTAAAGGTACCGTACCGTGATATAAAAGGTTCTTTGACTCGTCGTGATAACAACATTATCGGTATTCAGTACCTGATTTGCAGGTACTTGAATGGCTTTAATTGGGGTGTTTAGCAATTTAATTACGCATAAACGCAACTAAATACAATACAATTTAATAAAACTGAATGCAATTTAACGTACTTAACTTAGAGTATAAATAACGTTTTCAGAATAAGAAAATTTACTGATGAAAATATTAACGTAAAATATTAAAGTTGTCTTCATTGCGTGAAGGAGAGCATTTACGAGAAGAAGAATGGTGCACGGTTGCAATACAAACACGGGAAGCCTTTTTATCTCGTCCGCCTGTGTCTTTTCTCAGCTGCAATAGAGTCGCGTGCATGCGTTAACCGCCATAAAATCCAGAAGTGGCGTTCGCCACTCGAGGTTTAAACTGCTCACGCGAAACATTCATGGAGTGATGTGGCGCTGCGGTGGGAGAAATCGAAGAAGAATATCATGATTAATGGGCTTAAAGAAAAGCATCACTGCGTGTTGGTAAAAGAGAAAAACCTGTTTCGCATCAACTTTAATTCTAGCACACATTTTTCTTTTTTTTTTATTTGCATTTAATTTGTAATTTAATATATATATTATATATATTATATATATATATATATATATATATATATATATATATATATATATATATATGTATATATTATATATATATTGCTTTTGCAACCGTTTATCAAAGTTAAACCGACTAAACTCAACCCTGCTATCGCAAATTCCTGCATACAGACTGTAATTGAAGAGTGTTTTCAAAAGGATTTCAAAATGAATATCTCATTAATTATGCGTAAACTTTAAACTTCTTTCTTGAAATTTAAGTTCTTCAATTGAATGAAAAAAACGCAAAATAACTTTGTTTCGACGATCGGCGATGAACTGTCTTCATTAATTGGTTAGCAATTAATTGAATTGAAATTGAAATTGAAAAGTTTAGTTTAAGAAAAAACAAAAAAATAACTTCCATAACAGAGCTACTAATAATAAATTATTCGAAAAAAGAATAGGACTTAATAAAAGAAATAAAAATAATACACGAAGTGAAACGAGTAATAATAAAAGTAATAAAAACTACAAACAAAAACAAATATTAAAGAAAAGTTAAAAATACAACTAATAAAAAAACTAGTATCGGTGTTAAGTAGAGCAGCTATAGACAAACATTTTCATAGCAACAAGTCCATAATCTAGAAATCATAAAGCCGGATCGATGAATAGCTTGGACAATTGAATTGGCCAATGAATTCTTTTCATTAGACTGTATTGAGCGCGTCTTGTTACCTCCGGGAGTATCCAAACATCGTGGTTAACGAACATTAGTGAAGCTGAGCATCTTGGAGGTAACTTACGCAGGAGTCTAAAAGATTTGTTTTATATAAAGCAAACTTAGGTTTCTGTCAGAAGTTTTAGTTTTAATATCATTAAAAATTAATGATGATGATTCTGCTTATATAATTGGCAGATTAATTGGCTAATTGGCTAATTAAGCCAACAGTAATTCTATCCAGGAATAAATTTAAATAATTTTAAAATATCAGGTTGTAACATAAATTCTGCTCGATTAGAAAACGGACGAAAGATAACACTGGGAACAATTTCAACTTTTTGTCTATTGAATTAGATTTGACAGTTAGTTCTAGGTAATTTGGGTGCGCTGAGCACGAATTTTTACTCGGTTTTGCTCTATCAGGTCCTGATTTTGCTGAACACCCCTCCTCTTTCGTCGTATTCATAAAAAAGGTTTTTTTCTCAATACTCGCTAAGTCTTTTTGCAGTTACACATTATGCAACTAGGTTTTTATCTAGGTATTTGTACCTATTGTTATGGTATTGTTGTATTATGTATATTTTTATATGTAACACCCTAAAAATATTTTTAATTTTGTCATTTTTAACCCATTTTAATATTAGTAAATTAAGCTAAAAATATCATAGAATTCTAAAATTTTCTCGAGCGTTCCTGTTCTCTGTAGAGTATTCTAGAGGGACACTAAAATATATAAAAGCGACTCGTTTCCAGAGTTAATCAGTCAATTCAATCAGTCAGTCAGTTGAGTTAGTTAATTAAGTTTGGGCATTAACATAATTTTGAATTGGCATATGATTTAGTGAGTAATTTTGTCATCGTGATTTAATATAGTTGATTTTAATTAGACGTAATTTATATTACCTACTCATCCGTGTTTCTAGTTTAATTTCATAGATTGTAAGTACCTATTTCATAATAAGTACCTATTTAAACTAATTTTTGTGTTTATATTTCAGATTTTCTTAAATTTATATGAATTAAGGGCTTTAAATACCTTTACAAATTGGCAGAACAATCAAGCAATATGTCATCAAGCACTAGAAAGTTCAAATGCAAAAACAACCCTGATTCCTTCTGTTATATATGTGGAAATTTTACACTTCCACATCAACGAGCAAATATAACTGACTTCGTAAAAAGAGCTTACTTAGCTTATTTTGGCATAAAACTGGGGGACCAAGATAAATCGTGGGCTCCACATAAAGCCTGCACTATATGCATTGAAAGACTGCGACATTGGACGAAGGGTTCGGATTCAAAAATACCTTTTGGAGTTCCGATGGTAAGTTTATGATTTCATAAAACTACGTAATTTAATCACTAGTATACTGTAACTTACCTAAATGTAATTGTAACTTAGGTACATAAACAAAAATTTACAGAAAATGTTTATAAGAATCTCAAATATTGCATAAGGTTGAAACACATAGAAATGTTAAATGTTTGGGTGATAACTTTTGATAAAATTCATAAAACAAGTCTCTCGTCGCTTTTGTTAACGCTTTACAATTTTTTTTCCATATCAGGTGTGGCGAGAGCCTACTAACCACGAGACCGATTGCTACCTTTGCTTTGTCAAGACTTCGGGCTTCACTAAGAAAAATAAACATTGTATCGAGTACCCAAATTTCGACACCGCGATACGACCTGTGCTACATTCAAATGAGATCCCCATTCCAAAATTTAAGGGTCTGCCAACTCAAGAATTAGTTGAAGATGTTCCTGAAAATATTGTTATGCACTTTGAGGAGTCAGACACCGATTTTGACCCCCAGCGTATTTGAAAGTCAAAACGATCCGCAAAAGTTTAACCAGGCCGAGTTGAATGATCTTGTAAGGGATCTAAATTTGCCAAAAAAGGCTGCGGAAATTTTAGCTTCAAGACTTAAAGAGAAAAACTTGCTTACTTCAAACACATACATTTCATTTTACAGAAAAAGAGAAGAAGAACTTGTTAAATATTTTAGAACAGAGGATAGTTTAGTATATTGCTGCGACATAGTTGGTTTGTTAAAGAAGATGGGGGTTGAGTCTTACGATGCAAATGATTGGCGCTTGTTTTTAGACAGTTCGAAAAGAAGTCTTAAGTGTGTGTTGTTGCATAATGGCAATCTATACGGCTCGATACCGATTGGGCACTCAACAAAATTAAAAGAAAAGTATGAACATATAGAAAGGTTTTAAATCTTATCAAATATAGGGAGCACGAGTGGATCATATGTGTGGACTTAAAATGGTTAATTTTCTGCTAGGACAACAAGGAGGGTATACTAAATATCCCTGCTTTCCTTTGCTTATGGACAGCAGAGCCAGGAAGAACATTATTTCAAACAAATCTGGCCAGCACGAACATCACTTACTGTCGGAGAAAAAAACGTAATTAATCCACCTTTAGTGAGCAGAGATAAAATCATATTTCCTCCTCTGCATATAAAACTTGGCCTCATTAAACAATATGTAAAAGCTTTAGATACGAACGGCGAGTGTTTCAAATACATACTTCAAAATTTCCAAGTTTAAGTTATGAAAAAATCAAGGCGGAATTTTCGACGGTCCACAAATAAGAACAATGATTAAAGACAGCAATTTTCCTAATGTCATGAATGAACGCGAAAAAAATGGCTGGTTCTCATTCGTGGACTTGATAGAAAACTTTTTAGGCAATTATAGGGCAGATAACTACGAAGAAATCGTAAAAAAACTTTTAAGGGACTACAAAGAGTTAGGTTGCAATATGAGCATAAAAATGCATTTTTTGAATAGCCATCTTGACCAATTTCCAAGTAATTTAGGTGATGTAAGTGACGAACAAGGGGAGAGATTCCACCAAGATATCAAAATTATGGTGGAACGGTACCAAGGCCGCTGGGATTCCCACATGATGGCTGATTACTGCTGGTGCTTGAAAAGAGACCTGCCATCAACAAGCAAATACGCTAGAAAGTCTTACAAAAGAAAATTTTTGCCACAGTGAAAGCTTCATATCTGTTTGTTTTTTTATTTTAAGTCATTTCTATCGTTATAATGTAATTTTACTGTAGTTTGAACTGCTTGTATTCATGAAACTTGAAAAAAAATTTAACACATGACTTAATTTTTTAGTCCTAATTTGAAAAATCTGGAAAATGGCACATAGGCTGTCGACAAGAATCAGGACCTGATAGAGCCAAACCGAGTTGAAATTCGTATTCAGCGCACCCAAATTACCTAGAATCAAGTGTCAGATATCATTCAATAAAATACGTGTTGCCCAGTGTAATAGAATAACCTCAAGATAATGTGAAATAGTTTTAGAAATGTTGCAAAATACACGCGGCGGCAGGTTCGCACATGTTTTGTCACGATACAGAATGAGTTAGGCTAGTGTAGGCTTAGGCTAGTGTAGGATTAGGCTAATGAATATTTTCTCTGGTGTTTTCATACAGTTACGACGCCACCCCTACGATATTACAGTAATTAAAAAAACATGGAGCCCACGAAAGAGCATATTCGACATGTGATGCTGTATGAGTTCCATCGTCACTGGGGATGAAAAATGGGTCCTCTCTCACAATATTAAGCGTCGACATAAGTGGCTTGGCAGTGAAACAAAGCCTGAACCTCAGCCAAGGAATGGACCCCATCCAAAGAAAATTTTGATATGCGTTTGGTGGGATATGCAAGGAATTATTCATTTTGAGCTTCTGCCAGATAACCAAACAATCACAGCTGAAGTCTACTGCCAACAACTCCAACGATTGAAGATGGCATTACAAGAAAAACGTCCTGCATTAATTAATCGAAGAGGTGTTCTATTCCACCAGGATAACGCGCGCCCTCACACTGCTCGAATCATCAATGCCCAATTTTGACGTGAAAGATAATGCGACTTTTCGTAAATATACGGGGCTCCTATAAACCTTAGCCCCCCCCCCCCCCCCGCCCATGGCCTAAACCATTAGAGGTACAGTAAAACTAAACATACCTTACAAAAGAGAATTTAATCCTGCATTTAATGAGAAACAATTAAAACTTGGTTTTCCCGCCATTGGCTTCCAAGACAGCCTGAATTCGCTTTGGGTAGCTTGCCAAAAGTGACGTGAATAGATCTTGATCGTTACGCAAATTTGCTAAAACAGTTTCAATGTGTTGCGTCACTGTATCCTTCGAAAATCGATTTGCTGCAGGTTCTTGAAACAAGAGACATTCAACCTTGTCCTTTATAACTGATCCAATGTGTTCACAGACGTTCAGGTCAGGAGAATTTCCTGGCCATTCTTCATTTCCAAAGAAATCGATTTCATGGTTCCGCAACAACTGTTGAGTGGCTAATGCCTTAAAGCAGGGGGCCTTATCGTGCAGAAGTGTGACATGATCGACATCCATAACATTGTTTGGGTTTCTTAGAAAAGGAATGACATGCTGAGATAGAAATAATATCACGAAAATACTGTCCATCCCAACTCTGACCATTTGGCTTCAGCACCCACATGAGCTTCTTTGCAATGAACAAAACAAACACACCAACACAGTCTGGACTTTTTAATAATTCGCGATAATGTTCATTGTCATCGATTTCATCTGGTGTTATGGCCCACACTCGATCATTTTGGTAGTTAGGCCGACGTGTTACGTAAACAAAAAATTCATCGGAGACAGCTAAATGCATGAAATCATCCACATCCCAATCTTCAAAATAATGGGCAAACCACATTCTGTCATCGATGTTAAGTTGAGTTTTTCTTGGCTTTGGAAGTTCATGCCAAGGCTTTAAACCTTGCCTATGACGGTACAGTCGAATGATCTCACCACTAACGATCTTTCCTCTCAACACTTCGATCTCTCTAGAAAGAGAGTGGCAAATTTGGGCGCCCAGATTTGGTTGTATCCATTTCACATTCATCCAAAGTTTTATTCCAATTTCTTTTGACGAAGTCCTCACTTCTTCACAACTTTTTGGCAACCCATGAACGTGTTATAAAGGTGGCTCCAGCATCACGAGCTTCCCGAAATGTTATTGCTCGTATGCGATCTATCACACGTTGCCTCTCCGAATCACCAATTAATTGAGAAGCCATTATATTATCACTATCAGCTGGAGTAATTTTAATACCAGCAATAAATAAAGAATTTTATATATTTTTATAATCATTAAAAACTATTTCGATATAAGTAAACATGTAAGTTGCAAATGGGGGTGGGGGCTAAGGTTTTTTGGAACCCCTTACATTTCAAGTCAATTTGAGGATAAAACCTTTTAGTTAACTTTTAAATTTCTTTTAAAGTATTGGGTTTACAAGTGTGCAATAGGTAATTTAAAAAAACCCCTTTGATATTTAGACACTGGGCATTTTCTTAATTTTTATGAAATTTTAATATTTAAGTATTTGAGTTGTATTTTTCAATGAATTTCGGTTGAAAATAGTTTTTTTTTTTTAAATTTGTTTTAGAAATTCAAATTCATTATGGAAAAATATGTAATCTGAACAAATATTATATTGCTCTGTTCATTAAGGTGAAAATAAAGTTCTCTTTGTATTTGATTGGACTAAAAGACTAGAATTTCATTCCCAATCTAGTAAAGGTTTTTTTCCTGTAAACAACGTAGTAAAGCGATTATTTTCTCGGTTTATATAAACATATAGGAATGGTAATGCATTGTTAATTTATGTTTCTGGGGTGAACTTAATGTTATTATGTTTTGAGCTGAGGTCGTCTGAAAAAGGTTGGATATGGTCTGGGAAAAATACCATCGACATATTTAAACAATAAAAAACAGATTTAAATGTAACGGACAATCTTCCAGCCTCATGATTATATATATATATATATATATATAATATATATATATATATATATATGGGAATGAACTCAGAATGGTTCCCTGAGTTTTCTATGATACACACAGACAGTGCATGGAACAAGGAACTCTTCTGGGATAATTAAATCCACTATAATCCGAATAAGTAATGGTAAATGACAATTATCATAGTTTTTCTTTTTCATGATGCTAGCCCGACGTGGGCAACGGGTCACTCGCAAAGAGGTCCCATAAATATAGCTTCCTCACCAGCTATCTGCAAAGCAGACAGGATCCAGCTTTGGGACATGGATCTAGGGTTTAAAGCAGCCTAGTCCCGCTACATTTAGAACCTCAATATAAGCAAAAGACTCGCTGCCTTCACGTCAGATTAAATACATCAAAGAAAAAGGGGTAACTATTATATTTTAGCCAGTTGAGGTTTAAGTTTTGGTTTTTGGCTAAAAATATGATAGTTACCCCTTTTTCTTTGATGTATTCAATCTGACGTGAAGGCAGCGAGTCTTTTGCTTATATTGAGGTTCTAAATGTAGCAGGACTAGGCTGCTTTAAACCCTAGATCCATGTCCCAAAGCTGGATCCTGTCTGCTTTGCAGATAGCTGGTGAGGGAAGCTATATTTATGGGACCTCTTTGCGAGTGACCCGTTGCCCACGTCAGGCTAGCATCATGAAAAAGAAAAACTATGGTATTTGTCATTTACCATTACTTATTCGGACTATAGTGGATTTAATTATCCCAGAAGAGTTCCTTGTTCCATGCACTGTCTGTGTGTATCATATATATATGATGCAAACACATAAGGAAAAATAAAAACGATTCCAAGGTCTTTCGCGTATTCAGAAGTACACCTCGTCAGAGAATGACGTCATTCCCTGACGAGGTGTACTTCTGAATACACGAAAGGCCTTGGAATTATTTTTCTTTTTCCTTGTGGGTTTGCATCATTCATTCATTTCACGTGTTTAATTGTGAAATTCATCCCACACACATATAATATATATATATATATATTATATATATATATATATTCTGAAGACAACAATAAAATTTCAAAGCAAGAAATAAAGTATATTTTTAAAGCCAAAACAATCTACAGCAAAATTGACTGTGAGCGACGATTCTCAATTCATCAATTGTCTCATTGATGACGATGCAGCGACGAAACTTCTTGAACGAATCGGTTGCCGAAATACATCAATGACATTGCGTTATTCATTTTCGTAGACACGGAGTGAGTGAGTCATTTCAAGTCCGGATTCACGAAGTTTCTCTCCGGTTCGAATTAAACTCGAAACTGCATAAAGTATTCAACATTTATGAAACACAACAGTACATGCTGTTAATTCAAAGTTTCAAATCAACCACAAAATGGTTTGATTCTCCTCCTTTTGGCACCGAGTGAAGGTCAATCGTTATCGGATTCTTTTCGAAATCGATCAAAAAAGTTCATTTTCAGCTTTTAGATTTTAGATATTTAATCGAAGAACTTAACGTTGAAATCAACAAGAGACAATTTGAAATCGAAACAACTTTTAAAGTTAGCAAAATATTTTTCTGGATTTTGTTCGGAGGTCAAAATAATGAAGTTAAAAGGATGAGAGTTTATTATTTTTTCAGATTCAAATCGGATTCAATTCAGTATTTTGAGCCGGAAGAAATCAAAACCGGAAATGGAATCCAAATATTTGTTTCATTTGGAACTGAAATAAGGTTTAGAAATAATCGGACTAGAGTCGGATTTGGAATAGATTGGGTAGCCTTTGTTTGAGGGCATAAAGAGCGACTGAAACGAATTCCAAAAAGGTCAGAATGGTGCTATATTATATATATATATATATATATATATATATATATATATATAGTAACTGAATTTTTGTTTCTAAAGTGAAAATTTCCAATTATTTAAAGTCGGTTGTGAAAGGTCTTTTGTGCGTAACATTTTTTGGCATTCTCGAGACGAATACGTCACACCAGATATTCAAAAGGGGGACCATATATATATATACACACACACAGTGTCACGACTTCCAGTTCTTCACGTCCATCAAGTTCTCCATGCCCATTCTGCTTCGAGGAACAAGTGACCAGCAAGAAACGTCTTCAGCACGCATCTTCCAGGATTTCACCGTAGGAATCTTGTTTAGTACGGATCTCTTTTTCAAATTAATTACTAAACATTTGAGAAGTCAGTATAATTAACAGTGAATAATTAGTATCAAGCCAGAATTAACACAAAACACAGTGAACACTTCACACACCAGTGATACACCTCTTTTTATTGAAACCGAGTTATTTCTACTATTATAGTTAGCATAGAATAATTTTATTTAATGTGCCAATCATAATATTACCGTACATTCACGTACATTCGAGTGGTTATTTTTTTACATTTGTTTACATTGTTTCCAATTTTTTTCTTCAGTTAGGCAATTTGTTGCCCATTTATTTGTGTATTTCTTAGATAGAGTAGTTAGGAAAGGCACTCAAGCGATCATTCCATAGATTGAGATCGGTTAAGCAAACCAAATTAAAATGCATTAACGGTACCTTCACGTATGAGCGATTCAGGCGGTGCGCTTTCTGACATTGAAAATTCCCCTACACCCATTTTTCCACCTACCCCGCGCCCTTCAAACATATTTCCAAACACGCAAACTTCAGATCAAGCACGAGCCAACATATCTCAAACCGCTTCCCCAGCATACATTAACTTAGGTAGACTCGTAAACCTTCCCCATACTGTCCTAATTTTTAAGGGAACCATAGATAATAAATTCGATGAACCACGCGTAAGACCTTGGATTGAGTCTCTAGAACAGCATTTCTTGCGTGAAAACATCACAGATGATGACAAAGATTAGGGAAGCTAAAAGGTTTATCGACCCTAAAGAGGGGAATGCCCATGATACAGTCACATATGTCCCATCCATTAGCGAAGCTACAACTTGGGACAATTTAAAAAAACCCTTATTAGAATTTTTCAAGGAAATAACACTCGCACAATCTTTAGCCGCATAAGAAGCTGTCTTCCAAGTTAAATGGAAGAAAGAACAACACGAAGATTTAAATAATTTTATTACACGAACACAAACTCGTAGGAGAAGCCCTCCGAGCCGCAGAAATTGCATGCAACATTACATTCACTTCACAGAAAAGAGACCTAATAGTAGCACCTAAAAAGAAATTTCAAGAGTGTCTAAATACTGACAAACCAGTAAGCGAAGCCATAAATAAAACAAGGGAACATTACCCAGACTTAGCGAGCCAGAACTACCGGAAAGGTAGAGAGACCGCCATACACTACATCCAGCAACAACTACAACAACAACCTCATAAATCTAGACCAGTTAATTCATAAATCATTTATTTTGTTGAATAAAGGAAGGAAACTCATTCTATCAATCAATCTAATTAATAACATTATTTGATCTGAAAAGATTATGGTGACCCCAGCCTCATCAGCATCAATCATTAACAATCAATTATAATTATTATTAATCTTAACCATCATTATTATTATGATAGTGCTAACATTCCCTCCTTCACCAAATCCCGCAAATGAGGCGGGATGCTGCAGAGGGGTCGACCGCAGGTCGATCCTGAACCGTCATTCGAACTCACACAAAGTGTGTATATATATATATATATATATATATATATATATATACACACACGAGGGCCACTCAATATATTTTATCACCATTTTTTGTGTTCTTTGCGTCAAGAAATTAAATATCCATCTTCCTAGCTTTCCAGTAATTCCTGTATTCTTAAGTTTGTGTGCTATGATTCCATGGCCACATTTATCGAAGGCTTTAGCAAAGTTCGTATATATTACATCTATGTTTTGTCCTCGACACAATGTTTCCAATATTTTCTCCTGGTGGTCTAGTAGCTGTGATGGGCATGATCTTCCAGCTCTGAAGCCATGTTGATTTGGGTTGTATAAGTCCTTTTCTTGTAGGTAGAAGGTAGTTTTGCCTCTAATTATACGTTCAAAGCACTTTATAAGGTGAGGTGAGAGCCACTGCCCGATAATTCTTGGGCATTGCTCTGTTACCACCTTTAAATAGGGGTCAATGTTCGCGTTCTTTAAGGGGAGTGGAATTTATCCTGAGTCGAGTGATTTCCTCCATAGTAAGTATAGCGGTTTTGCAATACTCTCTTTACATTTCTTCAGAAACGTGGCACTCCATGTGTCTGGCCCTGGCGCTGAATTGTCTCGCATCTGTGATAAGGCCGTAATTACATCTCCTTCCATGAACTCGAAGTCCATTAATAGATTTGTGCCGGAATTTGTTCTTGGTTGATTTGTATTTATGTCGAAAAATTCGTTGGTTTTCCACTTCCATCTCGGACTCACGGGTGCTAAACACGGAGTTAAATTGTTCCCTAAGCAGTTCACTTATTTTTTCGGGTCATTTGTGTATTCAGCCTCTCCTTCTATCAACGGACCAATACTCTCCTTACACTGCATTATCCCTTTTCGCAAACGTGTAGAAGTATTTTGAGTTATTTTTTATGTTTTCTACTACCTTGTTTTTCTCCTCGTTTGTCTTATGTTTTATATATACAGGGTGGGCCGTAAGTTTCCATACATAGGAAAATTTAAACGTTTGTTTTTATATTTCAGATACCCTAAGAATATGCGTTTGACGAAAGAGCAACGAATTGAAATCATACTGATGGCTGGGTCGGGAAGCAGTCGCATGGTTGCAATGAACTTTAACAGACAACATGGAACGAACATCACACACGACACTGTGGCAAAACTTATTAACAAGTTTCAGAAAACTGGAAATGTTGCAGATCAACCGCGAAGTGGTCCAAGACGTACAGCCACCGATGAAGACACAACAGCTACGATACTTACAGCGCTTACACGGAGTCCCAGAAAAAGTACACGACGGTTGTCTGCAGAAAGTGGTGTCAGCAGATCGAGTATCAGGCGCATTTTGAAAGCTCATTATGGTCTTCACGTGCGTCGGTATTTGGATCAGCAGTTTCCGGATGCTTGGATTGGTCGGCGTGGTCCTGTGGAGTGGCCTCCCAGATCCCCAGATCTCACCCCCCTTGATTTCTATCTTTGGGGGCACTTGAAGGCCATGGTGTATCAGGAAAAGATACGAGACATAAATCATCTAAAGGAACGTATCACCAACGCCATTACAAGCATAACGTCAACTGTGCTAATGCGTGTTCATCAACAGTGGGGAACACGTATTGAAATGTGTTTTCAAAACAATGGCAACCATGTAGAGCATATTATATAAATAAAAATGGTTGTCCATAAAAAAATGTTTATTTTTCCTATGTATGGAAACTTACGGCCCACCCTGTATATATATATATATATAATATATATATATATATATATATATATATATATATATACTCGTGTATAGTCGAGTTTTTAAGATTGAATTCTTAGGCAAAAATTAGGGGTCGACCTACATAAGGGTAACATTTTCGTGGGGTTGAAATCCGTGCACGATAGGGAGGGCTAAGAGCTACTGTTAGCTTCAGACATGAAAAATATTTACCATTTAGTACCAGTAAACAATGAAAACATAAAATATTTACTAATTATTAAAATTACAGAATGGTAGCACAGGATGATATAAAACATAAAATGAATACATTTTTAAAAGTTTATTTATAGAAAGATAAAATATGGTGCTTTATTACCCTAATTTGTTGTTCCATTACCCTCAACAACTGGGGTCGACCTATACACGAGGCATATGATAAATTAATGATTTCTTGGCCAAAAATCAAGGGTCGACCTATACACGAGATCGACCTATACTCGGGTACATACGGTATATAATGTAACTCAGAATGGTCCCCTAACAAACTTTTACGTTACACACAGACCGTGCATCGAAGAAGGAACTTTTCCTGGAAAATTAAATCCACTACAGTCCGAATAAATAATGGTAAATGACAAATACTAAAGTTTTTCTTCTCATGATGGAAGGCCCCCAACATGGGCAACGGGTCACTAGCAAAGAGACCCAAAATTATAGCTTCCCTCACCAGCTATCTGCCAACCAGATAGAATCCAGCTTTGGGACAGGATCTAGGGTTTAAAGCCGCCTAGCCTACCACGCTCAGAACCCCAATATACACAAGAAACTCGTAGCATTGACATCGGATTGAATACATCAAAGAAAAAGGGGTAACTATTGTATTTTTAGCCAAACACCAAATACAATAGTAACCCCTTTTTATTCGATGTATTCAATGAATGTAATAAGTTTCTTGCGTATATTGGGGTTCTGAATGTAGTAGGCTAGGCGGTTTTAAACCCTAGATCCTGTCTCAAAAAGCTGGATCCTATCTGCTTGGCAGGCAGCTTGTGAGGGAAGCAATATTTCTGGACCTCTTTGGGAGTAACCCGTTGTCCACGTTGGGCCTTCCATCTTGGAAAAGAAAAACTTTAGTATTTGTCATTCACCATTACTTATTCGGACTATAGTGGATTTCATTTTCCCAGAAGATTTCCTTGTTTCATGCATGGTCTTTGGTTAATATAAAAGTTTCTCAGAGACCATTTTTGTTTATTAAATTACTAATTGAAATAACACTTCATCTCGTCTTCGTCTTTGTAACGAGAGGACACTCCTTGATTGTTATTCAATTCTGAGGAAATACTTCAGGCGAACTACTTTAGGCGAACACACTTGGCACATTATGTGGATCGTATCTGTAGAGTGGAATACATCCCGGTGTGGCTCTGAATGGCACTTTAGCTTATTTGGCCACTGGTATTCAACTTTAATTGTGTAAAATAAGGGCAATTAACTTTCACTCACAGTAACTACGTCATTCTTTATAAAACATTCTTATTAAATAATCTTATAATCGTTGTGGAACTCAAAGAATATAAACAATAGTCATTAATTAAATAACCTAATGAAGTGTTACGTGTATCTTGAAAATATAACGTAATATAGAGGTGTCAACAAATCGCCTTCTCATGCGATTCTTCTTAGCCACTCAAAGCCAACATTAGATCATATGTACTGTATATAAAATTCGCGGAATCACCATTAGTGCGTTTTTAATGAAACACTTCCGCATATTTATTGACTAGACCTCTATCTATATACACGCTCTTTAATGCGCAGAGGGGTCTTCTCTAAGACTGAATGAAATCATTTAGTATTAACGAGAATAGAATCTGTGAAATTTCATGCCAAAGGCTTTAAAGCGTTAAGATAATGAAGTCGAAACTGATCACATATCGCGTTTATATCGACAGTAATGGTCGATGTTCCACTGCTGAATTGGTAACATTGGAATGGCCTTGCCAAACGGGTGAACTACAGTCGAGGAATTTGGTATCATTTATTCTGTTTGTGCGATCGTCGATCGTTTTAAGACGAAAATCAATGGAGGAAGAAGAAAATTCTTTTATAACGTTACGAGAGGGACAATTAAAAGATAACTCTCTCTCTCTCTCTCTCTCTCTCTCTCTCTCTCTCTCTCTCTCTCTCTCTCTCAAAAAAATTTGTTTCTCACCATAAAATCTCTCGCATGATTCCTTCTTTGTTATAATGATCAAATACAATACCTAGATGCGTTTGGGTCTCCTAAGGCGCGCGCGCGCGCCAGCACACACGCACACAAATTTAAACGATGGAAGTACGAGTACTTTCGTCCTAAATATAAATTTAGCCGGGTATGATGTATTTATACGAACAAGAACTCTGATGGAACTATTTTTTTTAATTTGAAAATGTTTTTATTTACCCAAAATAGATTCAGAATTTATGAAATATGTAAGAACTGTCCCTTATATGCATAGGAACATATAACGAAATGCTCATACGAAGTGTCTTTTTATATATACACTATATATATATATATATATATATATATATATATATATATATATATATATATTAGTATATAGGCCCCCCACAAGAAAAAAAGAAGAGAGACTCCAGGTCTTTCGTGTATTTAACAATACACCTCATCAGGAAATGAAGGAAAAGGCAAGAATCAGAATAGATATGACAGAAAAAACGGGAGTTCCAGCACTTCCTATCTCCTGCCTGTCGATTGGTGTCTACAATATATGAATACACATTCGTAGAATATTTCTTTCAGTTACGTCTTTATTTTTTAGTATTGCATTCGTACAAATGATGCAAAAGAAACCTTGGTTTAACTTTACTTGTTCTAATACTATCCGTAATAGAAAGGATCATAAACTGCGATTCAGTTTATAATAGGTGAAACGGAAAATAATTTAGATGTTTGACGAACCACAAATAAATCTAATGCCATAGTGGAGCCACCTCGATGGGCCGAAGTGGCCCCTAGTGTGCCCACTATAAAAATTTCTTATGTTCTTTGCGGTTCGGAACCCACGTAAAATTGTAGGTTCCCTCCGCCACCACGGAGGACATGCACAATACACAATTACGAACACAGTTAGGTAGACCAGCCATGAGTGGATCCTAGGGTCTTTGTTGGTCTGAAACATTATAACATAACAATACTAGTAGTAATTGGGGAGGCTCTAAATTTCTAGTAAAAAATAAAGACAACTGTAAAGAATATTTTAAAATCTACATTCATATAATTTGTAATTAATTTCAATAACACTTAAGGAACTTGTACAATGAACTACATCTTAAAATACCGTTTTACTTTAACCAGTAGGTGTTAATTTTTGGATAATCCCTCCTATATATGTGACGAGATGGTAGACACTAATCGACAGACAGGAGATAAGAAGTGCTGGAACTCTCGTTTCTTCTGTTATTGTCCTATTTAGCTGATTTTTTTTTTCCCGTGTTTCATCTACTCATCTACTGTGTGAGCAATCCAGCATGCTCTCAAACACACACTTCTCCCTCTATTCTTCAATACATATGTATGCATTTTACACGCTATACAATCTTTTCAAAATTTATATATATATATATATATATATATATATATATATATATATATTAATATATAATGTATATATATATATATATATGATGAATAAAACCACGAAGGAAAGGAAACACAAAAGGTGCTCAAGCGCTTTCGTCTAATGACATCCTCAGGAACACTAAAGTACATAAAAGGTTACGGCCTATATATAGGTTACAGAAAGAAAAAAAAAAAATAACACACAAACATATATATATAATATATATATATATATATATATATATATACATATCTACACACACATATATATATATATATATATATATATATATATATATATATATATATGCAATAAACGGAGAAGTAAAAATAAAAATTAAAAATTAAAAATTAGAGGATTAACAAAGAGGCATACAGATTTGTAAGGAAAAATATCGATTTTTAGCACAAGATCAAATGAATTATAAAAATACAAATTTATACTGGAAATCTGCCCGGGTTTTAACACTTTGCCTTTTAGAGTCAAGTTTCGATATATATAAAATAAAATGAAGATTAAAAGTTAATAAAGTAGCATACAAGTTTACCAAAGATTTAGCGTCCTACCCTTTTTATCTAAATTTGTTTTGAAGGAATTCAAAACAACAGGATCGAGTTGAAAAAGACCTTTGCTTACGTTGAAGTTATTTGAAAGTTGGATAATGGCAGACTCAAGAATATTTCTATTAACAATGTTGCTAGAATGAAATAAAACTGAAGCATTATTCCAATCAATACAGTGGGATAACTCTGACAAATGGACAAAAAGAGCACTGGACAACTGTCCTGTTCTAACGGAATATTGATGCTGTTTTATACGTGTGTGCAAATCCTTTCCCGTCTGACCTATGTAAAAGGAATCACATTGTTTACACCCAATTTTATAGATAATGCCTGAATTATTGGTAGGGCTATTTTTTACTATGATATTTTCACAATATTGTTATATGAAAATACTACATTAATATCCAAAAGTTTAAGTACATTAGCAATGCCTAAAAAGCCCGGGAAAAATGGAAGTACTAAAATATTTTTTGACAAAGTACGAGTGTTATTATTGACACGATAGAAAGTTCGTTTTGCCTTGTTGAGACAAGATTCCATAAACGCAGATGGGTAACACAGATCACTTCCAATACCGTTGATTTTTTCCAATTCGGCATCGATGTATTCCGGACTGGCGATCCTAAGGGCGCGGAGAAACATTGATGAAAAAATGGCCTTCTTAGTGGGGGTGTCATGTCCCGAGTAAAAGTGTACGTAGGACAAATTGTTTGTTTTTTCCCGATAGATACTAAACTTAAAACCTGGGCTTTCCCTATGTACATGCACATCCAAAAATGGGATTGAATTGTCTTGTTCCACTTCTAAAGTAAACTTAATGGAGGGGACTTGATCATTTAACTGAAGGAGGAAGTTATCCAGGTCACGATTCATGGGCCAGATACACAAAATATCGTCGACGTACCGCAACCAAGGGATGCCAACCCCCAGGATTCTCGGAATGTAAGTAATTTCGAAAAACTCCAATAAATATTGGAGAGGAGGGGCGATAAGGGGTTGCCCATGGCCATCCCAAACACTTGTTGATAATACTCGTTATTGAAAGTGAATTTACAGTCTTTGATGCAAAGCTTAATAAGTTCCAAAACAATGTGTGAAGGTAGTGGCAGGTCATACTTATGTAATTCTTGGGAGAGAAAGTCAAGCATATCATCAATCGGCACTTTTGTAAACAATGAACAAACGTCAAAACTGATCAATCTATCGTTAGTTTCAGTACGTGCATTATTCAATTTTTCAGTAAGATCCATGGAATTTTTTACATGTGAATCAGATATAGTTCCGAGAATGGGGGACAAGACTTTGACAAGCCATTTGGAGAGTTTATAAGTAATAGAGCCCACCGAGCTAATAATAGGGCGCATAGGGTTGCCAGGTTTGTGGGTTTTAATAAGACCGTAAAGGTAGGGCAGAGAAGGTGAAGTGGACATGAAAAGCGGAATTAAGTCCTTATGATCTTTGAGAATGCGTTTCAAGCCACTATTAAATGATTTGATGACGTCATCCAGCGGGTTCTTGCTAAGTTTGCTGTATGTGGCGGGGTCCTGGAGAAGCTCGTTCATCTTTCCGATGTAGTCCACTTTGTCCATAATAACTATGGTGTTAGCCTTGTCTGCTTTAGTAATATGGAGCTCCCCATCTTTTTTTAATTGTGAGAGGCCATCGCGAAAACGTTTAGGAAAGTTATCTTCGTAATTACCATTCGCCGCACTATAAACGAGGCCTTTAACTATGTTAAACAAATACTGAGGGAGATTACACTGTTTTTCAAAACACGCGAGACTGTAACAAATTTGTAAAGCCGAAGGTTTTTTAACAATAAAAAAGGACATACCATATCCAAGGGCACTTTTTGCATCGTCACTAATGTTTTTCGAAGAAAGGTTCAAAACACACTTTGAGCTTGCTTTTTTACTCCACTGACTATTTCGAATGAGACTTTTAATTTTCCGATCCAAAATGTTACGAAGTGAAGTAGTTCTCCGACGCAACTCGTTGTAAATTTCATCAAACAAAGGTTGGATCCACGGTTGGGGAATAACGGTTACAAAATTATGTTTGGCGATGTTTAAATTTTTGAAGGCGGACCACTCATTTTGTCTGGTGACTTCAATATGTTTCTTTAAAATTAATCAGCTGAAGTTGTTGAACGGATGGTCATCAATTTGTCTGAGGCGAATCGGAAGCAGGGATTTGGGAAGAACTTGCTCCTCTAGACAGTTAGTAAGAAACTTTCGTCGGATACGAATCTTGTCTCAACAAGGCAAAACGAACTTTCTATCGTGTCAATAATAACACTCGTACTTTGTCAAAAAATATTTTAGTACTTCCATTTTTCCCGGTTTTTTTAGGCATTGCTAATGTACTTAAACTTTTGGATATTAATGTAGTATTTTCATATAAAAATATTGTGAAAAATATCATAGTAAAAAATAGCCCTACCAATAATTCAGGCATTATCTATAAAAATTGGGTGTAAACAATGTGATTCCTTTTACATAGGTCAGACGGGAAAGGATTTGCACACGTATAAAACAGCATCAATACTCCGTTAGAACAGGACAGTTGTCCAGTGCTCTTTTTGTCCATTTGTCAGAGTTATCCCACTGTATTGATTGGAATAATGCTTCAGTTTTATTTCATTCTAGCAACATTGTTAATAGAAATATTCTTGAGTCTGCCATTATCCAACTTTCAAATAACTTCAACGTAAGCAAAGGTCTTTTTCAACTCGATCCTGTTGTTTTGCATTCCTTCAAAACAAATTTAGATAAAAAGGGTAGGACGCTAAATCTTTGGTAAACTTGTATGCTACTTTATTAACTTTTAATCTTCATTTTATTTTTATATATCGAAACTTGACTCTATAAGGCAAAGTTTTAAAACCCGGGCAGATTTCCAGTATAAATTTGTATTTTTATAATTCATTTGATCTTGTGCTAAAAATCGATATTTTTCCTTACAAATCTGTATGCCTCTTTGTTAATCCTCTAATTTTTAATTTTTAATTTTTATTTTTACTTCTCCGTTTATTGCATATATATATATATATATATATATATATATATATGTGTGTGTGTAGATATGTATGTATATATATATATATATATATATATATATATATATATGTTTGTGTGTATGTATGTTATTTATTTATTTTTTTTCTTCCTGTAACTTATATATAGGCCGTAACCTTTTATGTACTTTAGTGTTCCTGAGGATGTCATTAGACGAAAGCGCTTGATCACCTTTTTGTGTTTCCTTTCCTTCGTGGTTTTATTCATCATAAATATTTTTCACGTGTTACTTTCGTGAAATAATTTTCATATATATATATATATATATAAAATGGCATCGTTGAGCCTCGGAGACCTTGATTTTGTCTCTCTCTCCCTCTCTCTCTCTCTCTCTCTCTCATAAAAGGGGGCATTTTTGCTGGCGCCCGCCCTTGGCCCTTCCTTTATACATACTATATATATATATATAATATTTGATTCTTGCCTTCCCCCTTCATTCCCTGATGAGGTGCATTGTCAAATACATAAAAAGATTTGGAATTACCATTCATTTTTCCTTGTGAATGTGCATCATTTATTTATTTCACGTGTTTAATTGTGAAACTCATCCTATATACGTATATATACAGGGCGGTTCTTCAAAATAATTTTACCACTTAGTGCTTCAATCACTCACACAATCCCTGAAAAAAACATTATTATTAGAAAACAAGCAAATAAACACGCAAATACTTACATAAACCAAAAAAAAAACACACAAACTTCAAGTGGTAAGCAATGACATATTAGCGCCATATAAATGGTAACAATTTCTTGAAGCACCCTGTGTGTATGCATATATTATATATTATATATATATATATATGAAAAAATCGACCTCATCAGGGTTCAAATCCACGACCTATTGAGTAGATGGTGAGGGCGCTACTTACTAACACTACGACGGGATAACAGATAACACAACCTCTCGTACATTTAAACAACCAAGGAAACGCATAACAATTTCGCGTTCAGAGGCATTTCATCATGAAAAATCATGCGTGGGGATGCATGATATATATATATATATATATATGAAAATTATTTCACGAAAGTAACAAGTGAAAAATATTTATGATGACTAAAACCACGAAGGAAAGGAAACACAGAGTGGTGCGCAAGCGCTTTCGTCTAATGACATCCTCAGGAACACTGAAGTAAATAAAGAGTTCAAGACGATATGACGCGTTCGGTGGAGAAGGGGCGAACGCCACAAAATTCGAAAAATGAGTTTTTTGTCGTATAATTATCCTTTAAAACCTTTGCTTTACCTATGCAACAAATTAGATGTTAGTCTGCACTCTTTCATGGTAAAATTTAGGTTTTAATGTATCTCAGAGAAATTCAGTTCGCATCATTGCTTCACATTGAACACATCTATCTACTTTCTGGTCACTCGACAATGCCCTGTGATGCTCAATTTGGCCAAATTGAACAAAATATAAAAAATAATTACAGCAATATTATTTACACCAAAAAAGATTATGTTACGGCCATAACTACAGCCGTTTCGCAGCGCTTCCTAGTTGTAGAAATGAAACAGGCTGATTTTCTCGATTTTGACGTCCTAAAAACGTGCATTGTCATTAGGAAATCAACAACTACTAAATTTACAGATGCAAGAAAGTTAATATTTGACTTTCAATACAAAGAAGGCTACGTAATATCTACTGCATACCGCACAACCCCAGATAATAGCCATCCCGTCAGACTGCAGAAAGGGAAAAAATCCTACAGTGTCAGTTTATTCAATCTAGCCCAGCAGACAGTGCAACCAAAGTATTCCCAATTGCTGCCAATAACTAAGGAAAAAATAAAAGATCTCAAAGAATTATCAGACCTAATGCCTGCAACTGCAGTGAACTATTATACAAGATTGTTAAAGGAACTGGAAGAAACCGAAACAGTTGAAGCAGGTAATACAACATTCGACGAAGAGGACCAAATAATGGATTACACCAGTTAACATCAGAAGCTATCAATAAATAATATTGTAAAATTTCTTGGCGTTTTATTATATCGACATATTACACAACAATATTTTACTCAAATATGTGTTCAAATTCATACAACATTTCAATAAACCGGAAAAATACAAAGGTTTAAAGTTTACAAACTTTAACTGCATTTTGTGGCATAATTCGAAAATGTTGCGTTCGCCCCTTCTCCACCGAACGCGTCATATATAGGTTACAAAAAAAAAAAAAAATAATATATATATATATATATATATATATACTGTATATATATATATATATATATATATATATATATATATATATATAATAAATTAGAAATAAAAATTGTGGGAGGAGCATACAAATTTGTAAGGAAAAATACCAATTTTAGCACTTTGCCCGAATTCAACACAGGATCAAATGGATTGTTTAAAACCAATTTTATAGATAGTGCCTGAATGATATATAGGTTACAAAAAAAAAATAATAAATTGAAAAATAAAAATTGTAAGAGGAGCATACAAATTTATAAGGGAAAAATTACCAAAGTTTTAGCACTCTGACCTTCTTGTCTAAATCCATTTTGAACGAATTCAAAACAACGGGATCGAGTTGAAAAAGACCTTTGCTCATGTTAAAGTTATTTGTAAGTTGGATAATAGCAGACTCAAGAATATTTATATTGACAATATTGCTAGAGAGAAACAAAACTGAAGCATTATTCCAATCAACACAATGGGATAACTCTGACAAATGGACAAAAAGGGCACTGGACGACTGTCCCGTTCTAACGGAATATTGATGCTGTTTTACACGCGTGTGCAAATCCTTTCCCGTCTGACCAATGTAAAAGGAATCACATTGTTTACAACCAATTTTATAGATAATGCCTGAATTATTGGTAAGGCTATTTTTTACTATGATATTTTTCACAATATTGTTATATGAAAATACTACATTAATATGCAAAAGTTTAAGTACATTAGCAATGCCTAAAAAGCCCGGGAAAAATGGAAGTACTAAAATATTCTTTGACAAAGTGCGAGTGTTATTATTCACACGATAGAGGGTTCGTTTTGCCTTGTTAAGACAAGATTCCATAAACGCAGGTGGGTAGCACAAATCACTTCCAATACCGTTGATTTTTTCCAATTCGGCATCGATATATTCCGGACTGGCGATCCTAAGAGCGCGTAGAAACATTGAAGAAAATATGGCCTTCTTAATGGGGGTATGTCCAGAGTAAAAGTGTCCGTAGGACAAATTGTTTGTTTTTTCCGATAGATACTAAACTTAAAACCTGGGCTTTCCCTATGTACATGCACATCCAAAAACGGGATTGAGTTGGCTTGTTCCACTTCTAAAGTAAACTTAATGGAGGGGACTTGATCATTTAACTGAAGGAGGAAGTCATCCAGGTCACGATTCATGAGCCAGATACACAAAATATCGTTGACGTACCGCAACCATGGGATGCCAACTCCCAGGATTTCGGAATGTAAGTAATTTCGAAAAACTCCATATAAATATTGGAGTGGAGGGGCGACAAGGGGTTGCCCATGGCCATCCCAAAAACCTGTTGATAATACTCGCTATTGAAAGTGAATTTAGTCTTTGATGCAAAGAAATTACTTACATTCCGAGAATCCTCGGGGTTGGCATCCCATGGTTGCGGTACGTCGACGATATTTTGTGTATCTGGCTCATGAATCGTGACCTGGATGACTTCCTCCTTCAGTTAAATGATCAAGTCCCCTCCATTAAGTTTACTTTAGAAGTGGAACAAGCCAACTCAATCCCGTTTTTGGATGTGCATGTACATAGGGAAAGCCCAGGTTTTAAGTTTAGTATCTATCGGAAAAAACAAACAATTTGTCCTACGAACACTTTTACTCTGGACATACCCCCATTAAGAAGGCCATATTTTCTTCAATGTTTCTACGCGCTCTTAGGATCGCCAGTCCGGAATATATCGATGCCGAATTGGAAAAAATCAACGGTATTGGAAGTGATTTGTGCTACCCACCTGCGTTTATGGAATCTTGTCTTAACAAGGCAAAACGAACCTTCTATCGTGTGAGTAATAACACTCGCACTTTGTCAAAGAATATTTTAGTACTTCCATTTTTCCCGGGCTTTTTAGGCATTGCTAATGTACTTAAACTTTTGGATATTAATGTAGTATTTTCATATAACAATATTGTGAAAAATATCATAGTAAAAAATAGCCCTACCAATAATTCAGGCATTATCTATAAAATTGGTTGTAAACAATGTGATTCCTTTCACATTGGTCAGACGGGAAAGGATTTGCACACGCGTGTAAAACAGCATCAATATATTCAGATCGCTGGGGATTGGGATCCATTCATTTTCTGGCGAGAACATTCTGCTGATTTCCCGGAGATTGCCAAAGTTGCTGAGAAGTGCATGAGCTGCCCCTCTGGATCAGTTGACTCTGAACGGCTTTTCTCAACGACTGGAGATGTTATCAATGCGAAACGAGCCAACATCACCCCAATCAACGCTGAGGAATAAATCATCCTCTCCAAAAATCTGAAGTTCCTCAATTTTGATTATTGAGTGAACTGTTATATTGAATTACACTTTTTGAATTACAATTTTTGAATTACATATTGTTTCCATTACACGACTTTTATTTTGTGAATTCCATTTCTTCAAATATATGTTTTGAATTACAGTGCATGTGTCGAATTACATTCTTTGAATCCTATTTTGATATTTTGGACAGATATCGGTATCGGCCGATACTTTGCTCTAACTATCGGTATCGGTACTAGGGATGAAATAATACCGACAATTTTTAATACCGGTATTTGAACAGTTATTTTACTGATACCGGTGTTGATACCGGTTTTATGCAGAGAATAATTTATAATGATTTTTTTGGTGTCACCCTGCCAAGTGTCAACCCTCCCACAAGCCTGCAGAACCTATAGTACTCACCACATAAACGACAATAAAAACTGAAGTTACTTTTTAAATTCTGTCACCGACACCAAAGGGAAAATACCATTGATTGAAAAAAGTTTGAACAGCAGCTCCTAGGGAAAGGTAGGAAAAAGGAAGGACTATTTATAATGATTAAGTATATCAGATAACCAAAAGGTAAAATGGAAAAATAACAATTTAAAAAAAAAAAGTTTTTTAATAATTTTGCATATTTATTTCTTATTTTGGTTTTGGAAGTGAGTTTTGAGGAAACAAAGACAATCTAATGATTGTTCAGAGAGATTTGATCTTAGCTCGGTAAGAAATAAGCCAGCAGCAGAAAAAGCTCTTTCTGGTTCTACACTAGTGGGTTTAATGGAAAGCAATGCCTTGTACAGCTTCTCTAAATTTTCACTTCTTTGGGAAGAAACTTCGAAACTCTTAAATTCATTAGTAGGATCAAAATTAGTTGCATTGCTTCTCAAATGGTACCTTTTCTAATTTCTCTATTTCTTTCATGTATTCACACATCAATGGATCATCTACTCCATTCTTGTCTTGAGTAACGTTTTTGATCGTTTCACTACGTATTTATACGATTTCAAATGTTTAAGGCGAGAGTTCTGGGTGATAGTTTCCCTTTTCAGAAAAACGGACACATCATATAACGTCAATAACATAATTTATAACAAATGATAAATTGTGACATACACTAATGACGCCCCTCAAAGATATACTGCATGTGTAAGTTATGTATGAAGATAAATCATTATTTCTACTCACATTGGCCACAAAATCCTACAAAAAACAAATCTTTGTTAACTTGACATTTGCTGATTGCTCCCACAATAAAGACAATAGACAGTTCTTCAATACCGTAAACCCGGTATCGATAAATCACGATATCGGTATCGTGTCTCTTGTCCAATACCGGTATAAATACCGGTTTTTCAATACCGGCTTTCATCACTAATCGGTACTGATACTTTGGGAATACTATCGGTAGGCCCTAACATATATACATATATACATACGGGTGTCCCAAAAAAACCTATATACTCTTTATAGCATCATATATTTTATAATTTAAAAAAAACAACAACAATATATTGTTATAGCAATTGCCAATGAAAGGTAAATTAGTAATCTAAGTGATCAAAATGTTATAGCGAGTTGTTTGCATATAAAATTTAATTAACTACGCCAAGTGCTCAAAATGTTCTCCCGCGGCATGAATGCACTTTCAATACAACAAAATCGTGTGGTCTGATGAAGCTACCTTCAAGCTGAATGGCACAGTAAATCGACACAACTGCAGGTACTGGTCACTTGATAATCCACACATTTATGTGGATAAACATGTTAATTTACCAGGATTAACAGCAAGGTGTGGTTTATCATCCAGGGTTTGGTTGGACCATTTTTCTTTAATGGGACAGTTACCGGTGCCGCATATCTCGACATGCTGCGGACAGAAATTATACCTGCAGTTCGGAAGTTGTTTGGAAACGACGACTTTTACTTTCAACAAGATGGAGCCCCCCTCCTCATTATCATTGTGATGTCAGAAGGTACCTCGATGAAACGTTGCCTAACCGTTGGATAGGACGAAGAGGAAGCGTTGAGTATCCTCCACGTTCACCGGACTTGACTCCACTTGATTTTTACTTGTGGGGCTACCTGAAGGATGCAGTTTATGGTACATGACCCGCACCACTCGAACACCTTAAGGGTGCAATTAGAGAAAAGTGCGGGACCATCACAGCATCCACATTAGTCCATGTCTGCGAATCAGTTAGTCGGACGCATTCAAAAGTGCATTCATGCCGCCGGAGAACATTTTGAGCACTTGGCGTAGTTAATTAAATTTTATATGCAAACAACTCGCTATAATATTTTGATCACTTAGATTACTAATTTACCTTTCATTGGCAATTGCTATAACAATATATTGTTTGGTTTTTTAAATTATAAAATATATGATGCTATAAAGAGTATATGGTTTTTTTGGGACACCCTATATATATATATATATAAGAAGAAAGCGATAACACATCATTTGAGACGCGTATAATAAATTGTTCATTCTCTGAAAGAAAAAACGAAAACCACTTGCCAAGCTAATTAACGTTCCGAGCTGTGACCTTAAACTAGAACGAGTAACCAGATAGAGGAAGGAAGATGAGTGATCAAGAAACAGCCAAAAGGATTAAGAAATTTCTCTTTCTCAAAAAATCACAAGACGATCCGACCAAAGGATTCAAACATTGACGATGCATAAAAGTGAATTTGGTCCCAAGAGGAATTTTTTACTTTGAAAAAGCCTTGAATTTCTTACAGATTGTAAGAGAAAATTAATTTGGGATTAACTTACCGAATGATGAGCCATTTTGGTCCTTGGTCGTTGCTTCCGTAGAGGCGATTTTTGCGTTATTTACACCTCTGTAAAAGCTGAAGACTTTTTTTCACTATTCAACATTTTGCATTTGATATATTTTAAATTTGGAATGGCTTCTTCATTCACTATATTTTTATTTTAAAATTTTTATTCTTTTAATTTTTATCTTTATTTTTTTTTTTTTACATTTATTACTTTTAACCGCTAATGTTTAATATTATTTTTTTAATTGAGTTTTAATTCCTGTATTTTCAATATTGAGTTTGGACACTGCGAAACAATTAAATTGTTTGAAACACATCAAATAAGCAAGTTCTTTTTCTAGTGGAACTGTAGTTTATTTAAATCACTCTATAAAGTGTCTGCCCCGTTGCATTCCAGGGCACTTCTGGGCATTTATGGGGGCCTTCCGATGGTGATGAACTACGACCATCGTTAAACAAATAGGCTGAGAGGTGGGACGTCTCTCCATACATACGTGAAGCTGAAACGCAGATTCTTTAAATAATAATAATAATGACACCAATAATAAAATCTGCTGTCAGACATTTTTAATTATGAATTGCACGCAGAATTTCATAATTAATAGTCATATTTATGTATATACACCTTGAAACCTGCATCACTCACATATATTCGTCAGTGTACGAATTATGTTAGCACAATTCGAATAATTGTACGAATTAGTGACACTCATTCACACACAAGAAAACAGTGTCAAATGAACATTTTCTAAATGGTTTATATATATATATATATATATATATATATATATATATATATATATATATGTGAGTGTGTGTGTGTGTGTATTTTTTAATTTGCTTATTTCTTAATTTATCTTCTGGAAAATCTTAATGAAATAATAAATCTCTTTCGACTATCAACTTAAATGCAATTAAACGATCCTGCAAAAATTATGGCTCGAAATTTTTCATTTTCTTTCTCGTCTTCCATATATATACATATATATATATATATGAAATCAATTACACGCTTAAACACGTGAAATAAATTAATGTTGCAAACTCACAAGGGAAAGGAAAAATGATTCCCAGGCCTTTTGTGTATTTAGCATGAAAGGCTTTTGAATAATTTTTCCTTTTATTTGTGGGTTTGAATTATATATGAGTACTCAAGGTAAAAGTAATAATATATATATATATATATATATATACTAAATTTGCACAATTTCTGTATTGGAGCACTGACTATATACAAGTATTATTTCATTGTTGATCATTTTCTCTCTTCCTGAACAAAATCATTCCGATAATAATTATTTTAATTATTTTTCACATTTTCGCATTTTTTATTTATTCGTTTTTAACTTTTATAACGTTTTTTTCACGTTCTTTCAGAAAAAAAATTTCTTTGCGTTTTTTAAACCTTTTTTTCACCTCACTTCACCGCAAAGACTTTAAATCAATTTTGCTAAACCTTTTTTACTTTTTCCACATCAGTTTTCATTAAAAAAGAAAAAAAAGGCTCGTTATAACGGCAAAACTTGAAAGAAATCCAAGTAGCCGTTAGAACTAGTGATTAACGTATTACAATTATAACGGATAGCACTAAAAGCAACCAAAAAAAAAGATTCCTTATATTTACATTGGATGTCGCGATAAATTATGTTTTTTAACGGATAAAATCGCGTCCGAAACGCGACGAAACAGACGAACGAGAGACGCGTTTGCGAACCAGAATCGAACACGTGAAATTCCCGTTTAGGAATCGCGGACCGAAGAAGCTCTCACGACAGACGCTCAACGGAGTCTGGCCAAAGAAGGATCACGGCTATGAGGGTTAGTGGTGAAGAGAGAGAGAGAGAGAGAGAGAGAGAGAGAGAGAGCTGGGGATGAGGAAGATGAGGAAGGAAATGAAACAATGGGAATTAGAAATGAAAATAAAGCCAAAACAAATTAAAACATGAAACTGGGATAAATAAAAATATATATATATATATTATATATATATATATATATATATAACCGCGACACGAACGTGCATATCTTGACATTAGCAGTGTTGCCATAGTTTCAAACTTACTTTTTATTAAACTCATTTCATATCCTGAAAAAAGAGGATGTACTAAAGATTAGGCTAGGTTAGGTTAGGTTACGCTAGGTTTGGTTACAGTAGGTTAAGTTAATTAAGTTATTTAGATTGGGTTAAATGTCGCTATCCACAATTGAAAATGTAAAAATATTGCTGTTTGTTAAGATAGCCGAACGTGTGTGTGTGTGTGTGTGTGTGTGTGTGTGTGTGTGGTGGTTTTGATGAACAATGTTATCTCTAACTATTGCCATTTTGTATAACCTGTCACGACATAATCGTAGCAAAATTACGCGAGGTTAGTAACGAACCATTATTAATCGCTATTATAATTATTACGAATTAAGGTACAGTATTATTAATAACAAAAATTAACGTTATAAATAATTAATATGAACAGAAATGTTCATCAGGCAAATTTTCTTCGAAGTTCTTTCACAATAATTTTGATATTAAACTATCTGTTTAAATGAATCAGCCAACCACCCTAACTTCAAAGCCAGGTCAGGGGAAAGCATGTCTTCTTGTTTATCTTCAGTGCGAATATTACTGCCATGTTTGTATTCAGCATTTTGTGATTAGCGAATATCGATTCTTTGAGCGAAACAGTGATAATACAAAGGTTAGGTTTTAGTTTAAATTAATAAAAGTGTTCACAGATATTTATTGTTCCTATCGTCTAAAGAAAGGAAAATGGCATTCTAATTGACATGGCAAGTTAACTGTTCTCGACTTTATATGAAGAAAGATTGTTTTTATTGATAACCTATTCTCCCTTCTAGTTTTATTATCTACTGCGAAATTTTCCGTACCTCTGTTTACCCAAATGATATAATGAAACCAATAAAATTTGAGTTTTGTTATTCAACATAATGACTAAGCTGCATCATTTAAGATTTTATTTTTGAACGTCATGACGCATTTATTTATTTCTGCATTAATCGTTACAAAAACCAATTATTATCAGGAAAAAGTTACAGGGAGAAGAAGGATGACCACTGACCAGGCTGTATCAGTCATGGACTACGATCCCTAACCAGCAGAAGGACTGACTGTTACCACAGAAACTGTTCAAAGATATATTCGAAAATGGGAGAAGGAAAAAATTAAAAGATCGTCCTAAAACTTGGAAGGAATGAAAAAGGTATCGCAAGAGAAGATTTGACCATCGCTAATGTAACCTGAAAAAATCTTTTTATAAATGCAGCGGAGATGGAGTCAGAATCTAAATCTGAATATTACACCAAGACGGGTTTCCTTTATGAAAAGAAAATGATATACCTAAGGCACTATATTAGAAGAGAACCTCTAATGTCACGAACACATTTACGCTATATAGGGGAAGGTAGTTAAGGATAAGGATAAACTTTAATATCCACTATCGTATTCAAGATATATTCCTGAACATTTTATATTTTCTCTCGTCAGGCTTTTTTCTGCAAATAACTTTCGTTTTTTGAGATTAGCTGAGCCAAAAAAGGATAAAACATATAAAACCAAAAATTGAGGTAAGCGAGGTATTCCCCACCCTGTGGGGTAATACCGTTATACGTGCGGGGCAATAACGATCATACTGGATCATCCAAAGAACTTTGCAAAACCTTTTATTATCTTACAATACATACCTAACCATGAGTAATTCAAATGAAATACTAGATTGAAACTACTAGAAAAACCCTTGTTACTCCGATTAAATGATTTCCTATGGACATCTCCTAATCAGTTTGGCTTTAAAAGGTCCCACTCAACTGACCTGTGTATCTATGTACTTAAAGAAACAATATCTAAATACATTGACAGTAATTCAACTATTTATAGCTGTTTCCTAGATATATGTAAGGCATATGATAGGGTGAACCACAATATTTTATTTGCAAAACTAGAAAACAGGAAGGTTCCCATGTACATATTAAATTTATTGAAATTTTGGTATTCCCACCAATCTTTCACTGTTAGGTGGGGCAATGTACTATCCGAGTGTTTTGGCTCCTCTTGCGGGGTGAGACAAGGCTCCTTGCTCTCCCCTATGCTGTTTGATGTGTATGTTGAAGGATTAATTGCTTCACTTAACGAAGCAACAGTGGGATATTGCATAGATAACACAAGGATAAATAACTTAGTTTATGCCGATGATATGGTGTTAAGTCCCTCTGTTAAAGGTTCTGGATCGGCTACTAAAAGTCTGCGAAGAGTATTCGCAAAAACATGATATTCTTTTTAATGTTACAAAAACTAAGGTTATGCAATTTCATCCTAAAAGCTGTAAACAGCCAGCTGATATAAGGTTTAAAATGAATGGTGAAGTAATTGAGGAAGTACAAGAGTTTAAGTATTTGGGTCAAACTATTACCAGCTCCTTGAGTGATGACTCGGATATAAGAAAACAATCTCGAAGCCTGTGTGCTAAAGCGAATATGACCATAAGGAACTTTCGATTCTGTACAAGTGAAGCTAAAGACACTCTCTTTCGTACTTTCTGCAGTAATATATACGGTCAGCAACTCTGGGTGAATTATAAAAAAAGGTTCTGGCAAAACCCTAAATTTGCTGTACAACAGGTCTTTCAGACTTACATAAATTACCTCCGAGATACACAGCTTCGCAAATGTTTGCTACCCGCAATGTCCTGAGGTTCCCGGAGGTAACAAGACGTGTTCAATACAGTCTAATGCAAAGAATTAAAAAATCAACCAACCCGATCATCCAAGCTATCCATGAGTCCTGCCATTTATCCTCTAAGCTATGGACCTCTTGGTACGAAAACGTCTGTCTGTAGCTCCACTTAACTTCGACATTACAGTATTATTTCTAATCACTTGTATATACAGTGTGTTCGAAAAGTCTCTCCGCAGTCAGCCAACACTTTAAAAAAAGTGTTTGACAACAAGTGTAGCCGAGTTGCTCTGTGCCTGCAAAATGGTGAAAAACACTTTCAACACACGCTGTAAAATCAAAAGGTTATGTAATAAAATCACTAAATCATGGTTGAATGAAAACATTGTAGTTTTTCAATTTCCTATGCGTTTAACATAGCACTGCGGAGAGACTTTTCGAACGCACTGTATTTCTATCCTTAGTATATGAACTGTCATTGTATTAATAATATTTGTCATATGGACTATAGTCTGCCAATAAACCTTTTCATTTCATTTCATTTCATTTCATATGTGAAACGTCACATCACACTAAAAATATATCAAAAACAAAGATTAGAAAAGTAGTGTTGAACCTCAGCTTCATTAAAGGCACCAATCCTATTAATGCTGGTGCCCTCTGGTTTTCTGAAAATGATCCGAGAGTACTTCATAAATAACTCCAACAGTCTTTTCCGGCTTGCTTGTACGCCTTCTTGAAGTTGTGTTTGATGTTATTATTTTCGGCAAAATATTTGTCAATTTAAGGACACGGTCAGCCAATTCTTGCTCTTGTGCCTTGGTAAATATCGGCTTTCGTCCTAACTTCGCAGCATTATACTCCTACCTTTCACTCTGTCGCGTAGAGTTGATTCAGGAATACAAAAAGCCCCCCCCCCCATCACCTATTTCACGTATACAGTAGGTCGTCCTGATTCAATGGCGCGCATAACTACCTGTAGCTGCTCTGCGGACCAGCTAGCCTTGCTGGTTTTTCTTGTGTACTTTCTCGGCATCTGTAAGAAAGAGATAATAAACAAAACATTGTGAGGGAATACTGTGCATTATCCAGCTGCGCGGTATTCCCCCAAAGCACATGGACTCCATTTATCGGACACCAGAAAATAAAACAATCAACATCTATTCATGCATAAAATAATCTTCAGGAACTACAGTATAAAACACTATGAAGCAAAACACAAAATCAACAGACCAGTGTGCATACCTGTTACCATAAGCACCGGCAAAAGTTAGGTGAAAATGGATGAAAATCTTTGTCATTCTCATCCAACAAACAAACGAAATTGTTGACGGCTGTGATTGGCACTTTCTTATTTATAATGGTAGGTGGCAGCACCTATCATGGCCTGAGTCACGCTACCCAGTATCGAAAAACACGTGCGCGGAGTCTGCTGCGCGCCATTCCCCTACCTTACCTTAGCCTACCCAAGGCTCTAAGGTGTTTCAAATTATTTAAGAAAGGATAGGCCTGTTGTACGAAATTATAATTTGTTTACAGAAGCATTTTTTCCAAATGCTATAGCTTGTGTTAATATTATTTCGAAATAATAGTGTTATATAGGTATATATACAGGGGGTTTCAGGTCGACCCTAGAAATATGGAAATTGGTATTGGTATTTCGAAATAATTTGTATTTGGTATTTGAAGTTTGTCATAGTAATTCCGCCAATTTCTATATTTCTAGGGTCGACCTGAAACACCCGATAAATGGAGTTCGTATTATATATATATCATATATATACGCTTTTTAAAATACCTTAATTATACCTTAATTTTGAAATACATTAATTTTCGTTGCATGAATCGCGTCATTTCAAAGCACTCAGACTGTATACCCAGTTCTGCCTTACTATTCTAATATAGAACTAGTCACATCACCGATCTCTGGTACTTAAAGAACGGCTAGTAGACACGGAAATAAAGATGTGGATTTCTGAAACAACGTTATTTTTATAGATGAAAAACCATTTACTTCTACAAATCACCGCTGTAGTCAGTTTTGAAGAATCAACACAAAAAAAATTTAGTTGAAAAATCTATAAGTGACACGCCATGGCGAATATTTGGGGATGGATGTGTGGATATGGTGCCGGAGAAAGGAGAGGAGGTTTAACATCAACCAGTATACAGAAGTATGAGAGGAAGTTTTCCTGCCGATAGTCAGAGTAATACTTCCAGGTCAGACCGTGTTCATACAGAAATGATTCTACTTTTATACATCTTGAAGAGTCCGACAATTTATTAAAATCTAACATTTTATTAAAATCCTTGATTGTTCCCCAAAGGGTCATGATTGTACCCTATAGTCTATACGATGCAAATGCCGGACAGTTCATGGCACTACTGTTACCACTTTTATCCACAGTGCCCTCTGTGGGACGAATTCTTTGGATTCCAAAACTGATGGGTAAACCCTTTTAAAGCAAAAACTTTGAAACAGATACAAATTATCTCATTTCACACTTTGGAGAATTTTTGGAGAATTGTTTGGCTTAAAGTTATCCCCGTCCTTTTGGGCCCGCAGGCTGTCACTGTAAACAGAATGGGACCCCCATTCACCATATTATTCAACTGCTTCCGCTCTAGACTTCATGAACCTCATGACTCCATCACAGGTTGAACCCTCCTCAGATGATTGTATACTACCACGGGACTTCTCTTGAATGGTCGAAATTTATTGCTGAAAATTCTATTTCACACTTCTTTCTCTTTAGAGAACGAAACAAGAATTAAGGATTACTTATAGTAATCCTTAATTCTTGTTTCACAATGTGCTACTTATTAATACTCTAATTCTTTATTAATATCTATGCTTATTACAACCTGTATTAATTAAAATAAAAATGTAAATAAATCATTTTTGGAATAGATGTTTCCATCGATTGCTGTGGAAGGTAGACCGACTGGATATTAACAACTTTGGGAAACCGCAATATTCAACAGGTTCCTCATTTCGTTATTTAACAAAATGATAATCTTTAATAAACCCAGTAATTACAGTAATAATAAAAATTAAATAATTAGTATAATCATCGCAAATGAGGCGGGATGCTGCAGAGGGGTCGACCGCAGGTCGATCTTGAATCATCGTTCAAATTCACATAAAGTAACAAAATAACCAACCAAACCCACGATCAACGATCACAGGCGATAAATCTTAACTGTAAATTTTTAAGCTTTCACTTTCTCAAGTCTAATCTAAAGCTAGATTAGGGGAGAGTTCTGCCACGTCCTCCATAAAAGGGACTCCTCCAACGGTTGGGGAAGCGGGATAGCACCCTCAGAGCGGAATAAATTGGGAGGTGCTCCTTGCCTATTATTCCTTTAAGAAGAGCCTGTTATAAGTTAAACGAAAGCAATGAAAGCACACTGACACATAGATAACAATTTGATATAAAAAAAAAGTCAGCTATTCAATGTAAATATAAAGTTTTTTCACAAAGTGTAAAAAAAATTTGAGAAAAAATACAAATTTTGTGAGGAAATAATTTGATCTCGCTTACTTTATTTGCACCTATAATTGCTAAAATGAGTAAATTTTAGATTCAAACAAGGCTGTAAATATCATTAGATGGTATCATTACCATATATTTTCAGTAGATTTTCCGTGCCGTTTTATAATTTTGGTAAATTCTTATATTTTATCAAAGAATTTCTGATTTTTCGTATCAACTCTTAATTTCGGTAAAAACACAAAAAAAAATTGTCGATAATGATAACTGATTTTTATTTCTGTGCATTTCATGTATACAGGGTGTTTCAGGAGGAAAGGTCAATACTTCGGGAGGTGATAATATCTGTCATTGTGAGAAAAAAGTTCATATGAACATGTGTCTAATTCTGAATGGTTACGGAGATAGAGCTGTTTGAATCTGATGCGCGCGCAGCTCTTCCTCCCCCTTCCCTCCCCTATAACCTTGAACCATGTAAGCTGTAATGTAAGCACGTAACATAAGCCAATCGACAGCTGACTTGTGAGTGACATTGTTTGGTGTTTGAAGCAGTGTTAAGAATGCCACACACCTTCACACATGCCGAATATGCAGATATGGTGTATGTCTACGGTTTTTGCGATGGAAGTGCAACAGCTGCTGTTGCGGAATACCGTCGACGGTTTCCGAACCGCAGAATTCCGGATCGAAGTGTGTTTACCAGGGTTTTCAACACACTGCGTGAGATTGGTACACTTCCCAGCGCTCATGTTTCATCTGAACGTGACGGTCAACAAGATGTGGATGAAGTGGAAAACATTCTTCAGTTGGTAGAGCGTAGTCCTACTACTAGCTCACAAAGAATTTCTACACGTCTCGGTGTACCACACACAAGAGTATGGCGAACATTACGTGAGGAAGGCTTGCATCCATATCATGTACAGCGGTACAGCGTGTACAACACCTTCAACCAGGAGACGCTGCCATGCGACTGGAATTTTGTCATTGGGTAAATGCTAATCGCCGATTGCTTCGATTAATACTGTTCATCGATGAAGCTACTTTCACCCGTGACGGTATCAACAACACTCGTAACTCTCATCGGTGGTCAGACGAAAATCCAAATGCCACTGTGGAAACAAATTTTCAACATCGCTTCTCTGCCAATGTGTGATGCGGTATCATGGATGATCAGCTGATTAGAGAATCGTCTTACAGGACAAAGTTATCTAGAATTTCTGAAAAATGAATTGCCAGGACTATTGGAGGATGTTCCTTTGGCGAAACGCGCTGGTATGTACTTTCAGCATGACGGAGCTCCTCCACATTCTACCCGTCTGGTGATGCAATACCTAAATCAAACTTTCCCTCGTCGATGGATCGGCCGCGGTGGTCCCATTCATTCAATGGCCACCAAGGTCTCCAGACCTCTCTCCGTTAGATTATTGTTTGTGGGGGTGGATGAAAAGTCAAGTTTACAAAAGAAAGGTGGATACACGAGACGAATTGCTCGCGCGCATTTTGGATGCTGCTGCCCGCATGAAGGAACGTCAAGATCAACTCAGACGAACAACACGCGATCTTCGCACACGAGTTGCAAAGTGCATTGAGGTTGACGGTGGGATTTTCGAAAACGTATTGTAAACTGTAACAAATTTGTCATTTCTGTATCTGATACCATTCAAAATGCCAATGTTTAAACATTAAATGTTAGAAACAGTAATTGGTTTCTCTTTCTTGATTACCATTAACAATGCTTTTGTATTTGTAGATTCAAACAGCTCTATCTCCGTAACTATTCAGAATTAGACACATGTTCATATGAACTTTTTTTCTCACAATGACCGATACTATCACCTCCCGAAGTATTGACCTTTCCTCCTGAAACACCCTGTATATATATATATATATATATATATATATATATATATATATATATATATATATCAGTGGCGACTCGTGGTATAAATGTATGGGGGTGCGATTTCATAAAATTGTACGACAACACGGACTCACAATAGGCTAGCGCGAATCCAACTGCCGCTCACAAGAGTACGTACTGTACTTGTATTAACATATGCGGCTATGCCAGACGTACAATTCTAGTTAATTACAAATAAGTAATAATTTCAATAAAATACATATAAATGGCTTATATCATTATTACTGAAGTAACTATTAGTAAAAATAAAGTTGTTATTATAAAAAAAATTCGCGATTGTACTTATATTTTCATTACAACAGTAAAATATAATTTATATTTACTTGAGCGAAAAATCTATCGCTCCATTCGGCTGCAATATTATTTTGTATTCAAACAGCGGTACGCTGTTTGAAGCTATGCTATAAGTTTAGAATATTATGTACTGTATGAAGGCTTACTCAAAATGCTTCATGAATCAAGATATGCCACATGAATTTTTAAAATATATTTCAAGAATATTTATTTTAATATCTTAAAATTAATATATTTTTTATCTGTTAAATTAATATTTATCGTTTCAAGCAAGGGGGAGCGACCGCTCCATCGCTCCTATACGCCAGTCGCCACTGATATATATATATATATATATTGTTCATTGTACAGTCAACCCACCCAAAGAACTGCGAATAAAAAACAAAATAAAAGGAAGTATAATTCAGACATGCATCAAACTTAGTGATATTAGAAACAATAACGGTAGCAGTCGAAACACTCATAACAAATGCTGGAAGTATTCACCGCCATGTTCAGTTCACAAGCGTGCACGGCGAAGCATGTTACTGGACAAAGACAAACCCTCTGTCTGAATGTTGGCAATGATGTTGGTAATATTTTGTTGCAACTCTCAAAGAGTAAAAACAAGAAGTAATCCGATGATGATGAATCAGGTGAGCGTCAGGGCATTTTTTTACATAGAAACTACTGGGAATGCCTTTTTATTGCAGAATTAGGTGCCCTTTTGACTTTTGTCCCAGCAGTAAAAATTCTTTAAAAAATGGACCGGTGAGCATGGAGACCATAATCCCTTAGAAATTATGCGATTACCAAACATTAATTCCAACTCGCCATTGTCTGACGAGACGTGTGACTTGTTGCACGAACTTGCTGGAAGCAGCCAGCGTGGATTTCATCCGATGATAGACGGCAGTAGTCTGGTAGCAGAAGTGCCGATTGGGGGAAGGGGTGTGTGGGAATTATTTCCCACAGTATTTAAATTTATATGGTGTAAAATTTAGATATCTGTATACTACTTTCTAATCCAAGAGAACGCTCCCTTGAGGAATGACATGTAACATTGGTAGGCTCCGCCCATCGTGCGCCATCTTGAATCTGGGAGCTCGTAGTTGTAAAAAATTATGGTGACTTGTTCCTCAGTTTGGGTCTTTTCCGTTTGGGGGCTAGCAGAGAATTTTAATGAAAATCGGTATACTAATGTAGTTTCGGTCACTGATTTCAAAAATAACTTTTTTTTTTGAGAAATGTAAAAACATGTTAAAGCACTTCGAATAATTAATGTGTTTTAACTAGCTTAAACTAGTTACAGAAGATTGTGTTAAATTTAGCCAGAGTCACAAACTGCTACTGTTTATGAAAAAGTGCTCTAAGTGTGGAAAAGTGTATTCCCTTGATAAGAATACCCAGTTCTTTCGCTGCCAAAAGCGTCGGTCAAACGGCAAAAAGTGCAACTTTAAATTATCCCTAACGAAAAATACGTTTTTTGAAGGATCCCGCAGATCTGTAAAAGTAGCAGAAAAAAATCAAGAATTATCACCAATTAAATGATTAAGGTTAATTGAATGACAAGTTAGGTGAATTGAGTGCCAGGTTAGGTCAATTGAATGCCCGGTTAGGTCAACTGTACACCCTTGACGATTGTTTAGGTTAAGTCATGATATTTTCGTTAACAACACATTAATTATTTAAAATGCTCTAACATGTTTGTTTTTCATTTCTCCAAAAAAAGAGTTATTTTGAAATCAGTGACCAAAACTATCATACATTAGTATACCGATTTTCATTAAAATTCGCTGCTAGCTCCCAAACGGAAAAGATCCCTCAGGTTTGCTGCTGTAAGGTTGTGCTCTGCTTTAGATTGCGATTCATTCTCTTTGAAATCTTCGTTAAACTTAGTTTAAATCTCTCCATTAAAAGGAGTTATCAATAATTTGGTTAGGCTACTATTGCCACTAGTTATTGGTAATTTAATTTTAAGTTGTTTGTCCTATTTCGGACCCAGGAACCATTCTGCTCCTTGTGTATATATTGTGAATATTTAATTGGGCTATGAACATAATTATTTAGATAACTGATAATATTTGTATTAAATTTAAGTTAAGTTTAGATCGCTGATGGTAATTTACCTTAGGTATTACCGTGGGATTAAACTGACCGTTACGTATTAGGTTACGTAACCCCCATCTTGTCTGCTCTGTGGAGTCCTGGATTTGATAATTTAGATTCCTCTTATCCTCGGAATGGATTTAAGAGTAGAAGGTAGGGTGGCCATTTAAAAAGGAGGACACTGCGTATGTGGCCGTACGTTAACATATATATATATATATATATATATACACGGTGAACCAAAAGTAGGTGGACAGTAGGTTGAATACGGTTTGTGTTATATTATATTATAACTATGGTGTTCATTATAACTATGGTGTTTGTGTTATATTATATTAAATATTATAACTAAATTTATTTAAATTTTATTTTGTATTATAGTATACAAAAAAATTAAATATGTATTCTCAAAATAAACGTTATCATTTACTGTCCACCTACATTTGGTTCACCCTATATATATATATATATATATATATATATATATATATATATATATATGTTAACGTACGGCCACATACGAAGTGTCCTCCCTTTTTGGAAATTTGGAAATGGCCACCCTAAGGACAGAGTGCTCAAAAGGCGGACTGTCCGCCTAAAGCCGGACGTCTGGCCACTAGCGTGTAGCGTCATGAGCGATCTGGAGGCACATTTCAGGTTTTGTACAATCAACCTTGCTGATTTCAGAAAAGAAATCAAAAATTTTCTGCAACAAGCAGAACACCTCCTTTTTCGCATGTAAAAAATACAAAATTCTTGTGAATTACAGTTGGCAACACTGACTGACATGGTTCTTCTGGCAGCTTTCTAATTATTCTCAGTGAGTCATCCCCTGGAATTTCTTAGTTGTACGCTAGCTCGCTTGAAAAAAACAAGTGTTTTTTTCTGTGGATGGGGTGTTCAAAAACCCCAAGGTACTAACGAAAGGTGCGTTTTGTGATATACGGGGTGTCAGGAAATGATTGCCCCCCCTGTAGAGCAAAAACTAGAAGAGATAGATAAAAACCGTCGAGACCACTTGAAAGAGCGTTCAAATCTGAATAAAAACCATTATATTCTATTCCTGTGATTTTAATTCTTACCATTTTTTTCCCCACAGAAACCATGGCATCATCTATTTTGAACGATTCAGAGAAAAAGCGAGTTCTTGACCGCATTCGAGCTGTCACATTTCGTGAAGCAAAGGAAGCTGGTGCAACTTTCATAACTCGACACTGGGTGGCTGAGAGATTAAAAGATCAGAAGACTTTGTCAAAAGGAATTGGAATAAGAATCCTGAAGATTGTGAAACAGAATTTCGAGGAGGAAGACCGGAGAAATTATCTCAAGAATCGAAAGACATTGTGCTTGCTGCATCACGGCGCCGAAAGAAGAGCTGCTCTGAGGTAGCGAAAGAGATACTTATCCGTCGTGGTAAGATAGTCAATCGGCAACTTGTGCATCAATTTCGAGTTCGCCAAGGCTTGAGTGCTTGGCATGAAATAACTAAGCCACGGAAGTGATCTTAATATTGAAAATCGGCTATGGTTTTGTGATTATCTTGAGGAATGGACGGAAGACGATTTCCTTCACTTGGTTGTCAGCGATGAATTCTTCGTTTATGTCTCCAGAAAACCAAATTTTCAGAATGATCGGGTTTGGGCAACAACTCCTGATGAAGTCCCAGACGACCAGAAGTATCGAGAAATAGTAAAAATCCAGCATGTGTGGGTGTTTTCATTATGTTCTCTATTCGGAAGCTCATCTGGGTTATCAAACCAAGAGGAACCAGTTGGGATGGGCCTTATTTTCGAAATGTAATTTTAGCCCAACATGTAATTCCGTTTTTGAAAGACCCCGAGTGTTTTGGATGTTGAACAGGCAACCTTTCTTCACGACAAAGCCCCCTGTATGAAAGCACTTGCGACTCAACAACTGCTTAAGGACAATAACATTGATTTTTTCGGAAATAATGAATGGCCTGGCAATTCTCCCGATCTTAATGTATGTGAACATGTCGGATCCATCATGAAGGATCGGGTGGAGTCCTTAATGCTGGAACAACCCATTCAGAATCGGTATTCAACAGAAATTATGACTGCAAAGATCAACGAAGTCCTTGAAGAAATGAGTTATGATACCGATCTCTTTGAGACACTTCTGGGATCATACCCCCGTCGATTAATGGCCGTCAGAGCTGCAAATGGGGGCAACACCCGATATTAAAACAAGTGTTTTTTATTCAAAATTAAACGCTCTTTCGCGTGATTTTGTCTGTTTTTTTCTATTCCTTTCAGTTTCTTCTGTACAGGGGGGGGGGGGGCAATCATTTCCTGACACCCTTTATACATTATACACATTTCTTTGTTTTGTTGTTTTACATTGTTTATAAGTTTGTTATATGCCTTAGGGTATATATATACCTATGGATATTTATATACATAATACATGTGTGTGTGCAGTATATTTTTATATATATATTGGTAAACTTATTGTTTACCAATAAACCAAGCCGTATATATATATATATACTCATAATCATATATATTTTTTATTTATACGTTTGTGTTTTTGTTTCAGTGTTCCTGTGTGATACTTGTCGAGTTTTGCTGGTACAATGAGCACGCAAAGAACACGGGGATCTGACAGCCACATTGTCTTTGGTTCTCCATATAGCTGTCTGCCAATGCGATGATCTGTCTGCATGCCACTGTGAAAAAGAATGAAAGTTCCACGACGAGAGCATGCCTTTCTGATCGACGACCAGAGAACCACGCGGATCATGCAGATCAGTCGGGTGGATACGAATGTGACTCAGATGATGGAGAGAAGGAAGTCAAGAGAGGATCGGATGCAAGAAAGGCAAGAAGAAGAGAATAGAAGAAAAACGGAACGGCAAGAGGTAGCATCCTCTGCAGATGTGGTCGAATCAGCTCAAGCAGAAGCAGACTCCAGTGGTGAAAGTGTTGGTGATGAGTGGATGGGTGATAGTGCCCAGGAGGACAGGAACATCACACCGATTCCCACTGTTGCTTTGGAAGCTGACCGGTATGGTGTATCGAACAGGGCTGCTGCTGCTATCAGCACTGCAACATTGGTTGACTATGGCATCATTAGTTCTGATGATCAGATAAACGTAATTGACCACACACAAAGTATGGAGAACACGGCAGAAGGTACGGAGGGATCTGAAGGAAGCAGTAACTTACCACAATGTGGAAGTCACTGCTTTATTTTTGATGGGCGGAAAGACATGACACTTGTCAAAGAGAAAAAGGGGAACAAATGGCACAGCACAAAGAAAGTTGAGGACCACTATGTGCTGGTCGGAGAGCCTGGAACCTTCTATCTAAGCCATCTGACACTGGAACGAGGAACTGGCACTGTCATTGCGGATGGGCTTCAAAATGCGATTGAAGAAATGGGTATTGCAGACAAGATAATTGCAGTGGGAGCCGACAGCACAGCCACAAACACAGGGCACAGAAGTGGAGCAATACACCTGCTAGAGTGCCGCCTGGGTCGCCCTTTGCACTGGTTCATCTGTAGTCTGCATTTAAATGGACTCCCACTGCGCCACTTGTGCAAGGAACTCATCGGCCCAACAGAATCTGCAACTCAATGGAAAGGACCAATTGGCAAAGCTTTGGCCACATGTGAAAGTTTGCCACTTTCCTCTAGAGGAATTCAATGTATTGCTGATGGCCACACTCTCCCGGATGTTGACCTTACTGAATTGAGTCGTGACCAAGCCTACTTCTACAGAATGATGAAAGCGATAAGGACTGGTGTCATTAATGAAGATCTTCTACGAGAGAAGCCTGGACCAATCTCCCATGCAAGATGGGTTACAACTGCCAGCAGAATTTGTCGGCTATATGTAGCGATGACGCAGCCAAGTGATGAACTGTATTCACTCACACAGTTTGTCGTGTGCCACTATGGACCCATGTGGTTCAGCATCAAGTGCCATCCAAGGTGCACAGATGGCCCAAAACATTTCCTGGAGCCAATCAAGCTGCTACGATTACTGCCACCAGCTAGCAAGACTGTCACATGGCCTGTGATCCAAATAAATGCATATTGGGCTCACCCTGAAAACGTTCTACTGGCAATGCTTGCAGATGCAGATCAAGCAAACCGGAAATTGGCCATCGATGTAATCAAGACCATTCGACGAGCTCCCAAACCTGCTCAACAGCAAGTCAGAGAATTTCGGCCACCAAAACTCAAACAAAGTGCTCAGAATTTGAAAGATTTACTTCCACCAGTGGAGGAGTGCACAATGGAACCACCACTCACGAAGCAGTTCTCTGTCGAACAACTTGATAAGATCACTGAAGAGCCCCTTGTTGTCCGGATACCATGTCACTCTCAAGGTGTAGAACGCTGTGTTAGGATGGTAACTGAAGCGTCTGGGGCAGTGTATGGAAAGGATTCAAGAGATGGTTACATTAGAGCAGTACTTAAATCCCGTGACTTTATGCCGTCATTCAAAACTAAAAATTTTAATGTATCATTTACTAAATAAAACTATCTAGTCTACCTACCTACCTACCTACCTACCTACAGTGTATATGTTTATTCCAAAAATAAATTTTTCTATTTTTCCTGAAAAGCAGTACATTGTAAGGGGTCAAATGATAGCTCGAACCCTAGGAAAGCAAGTGTCCAAAAGTTATGGGTAACTAGCAATTTTCACGATTTTCACATGCGAAAAAGGAGGTGTTGCACTTGTCACAAAAAAATTTTGTTTTCATTTTTGAATTTAAGGAGGTCAATTGTACAAAACTTGAAATGTGCCTCTTGATCCGTTACACTTTGCCCAATGACGCTACACGCTACTGGCCACCCTAGTAGAAGGTCTAGGAGTGGTTAACTTGCTGAACATTATTTACTCGATCAGAGTCATTCAGACTCAGTCGAGTTTAACTCGGGTACGGCTTGGGTCGAGGTGGTGATTGGCATAAAAAACTTCATTACTCGAAGAGCTATCACCCTTCGATTCTGTGGCTGTTCATCCGAGGTTTGGTTCAGAGTGTTCCACCCAGGCGCTAAGTCGCTCATTTTGTGTGGGACCTCCAAACTGCTCCGAACCGCAGTTGAGGTCAGAGCGCGTCTCGATTGAAGGCTAGTTAATTCTGGCAATCGAGTCAGGGTGGGTAGCCCCTCGAGTCCCCACAGGGGGTTTAAGTGTGGCGATGAGGGGTTACACTGGCACTAAGGGAAAAAGGGGAGTGGTACTATAAAAGGCATTACAAGTGTTTAACTTTTTCTTCTAATCTCCAGGAGACCCTTTAATCCGCTCATGGCTTTTAATAGGGGTGGGGGAATCTAACATTTTTTTTTAGGACGAGTGGTTTCTAAGGCCATTTTGGCTGCTGAATACGAATCCGGCTAGTTCTTGGACTTAAAATGAAATTTTGACCTGGTTCAGTGGTTTTTTTTTCAAAATGGCGGCCAAAACAATCGATTTTTTGTTTTGATCAATAAAACCGCTACCCTTCACATGTAATATGTCTTTTCATATGTTTTTCATATGTTTTCATGATCGCTGAACTCGAAAATGAACAAATGAGAGACATTAGGAGTGTGATTAAGCAGATAGATTACGAAAAATTTGAAAAAATGACCAATTCATATCGAACGTAAAAGATGAATGAGACCTTCCACCTCCAAACCTTTATAACTGATAGAAAAAATATAGTTGATAAATGCTTGCTATATTTTTAATCATGGTTATGTTCATTCTTCAATGTTGTTAAGTATCTAGTGTGTCGTAATACTGATGTTTTATTTAGGCTTACTTTAGTGTTTTGGCTTGTTCTGGTGTTCGGCTGCTCTCTTTTTGTGGTTTCTTGTACTATCATTATTGTTCTAATTTACTTTAATAAAAATTGTATATATTACTTTAATAATACTTTAATAATAATAATATATATGATACATCTAGCACGACTATAATTTGTATTACCCATCATATTTCAGTGTTATATGCCGAACTAATGGGGTTTTACTGTACTTGCAGATCCTAATGCTTAGTGACTGCTGATTGGTAATGATGGCTGGTGAAAGGAAATCACGCAGTGCCGCCAGAAAAGAACTTTTTGGGGAAACCTACACAGAAGTGGAAGAATTTAAACCGACTGGAAAGTTGCCACCAGGGACAGTTGTGATTGTAAAAGGACAGAAAAAGTCAATGGCTCGAGATGATGCCAGCAAGATAGTTGCAAATGAACTAAGACGAGATTGGATTAATAAAAATGTATCCCATGCATGGAAAAACAGTGGCGAAAAAAATAAGAGACGATTATGAACATTTTAACAAACTGAGAAAGAATGAACGCTGCCAACAAAAACCTAAAAGTGTCGAATGGTACCAAAAAGCGAGCGGCTTTAATGATCAGCTCACTAAGAACGCCTACAACATTAGAACTGACGATGAGGATTACGAAGCAGAACTTTCAGAAGAATCTGGGGGTCAAAATGACTGATGAGGATAAGTTTTTTTATTGGGATAATTGCTTTGGTGCGTTTAAGGCCATATGTACAAATGCAGTACTAAGAGATTGGGTGAGACAGAAAAAGAGGAAAGAAACTCGTGAAAGATCAGCAGAGAAAAAGCGAAAAGCAACAGAAAGCAGCTTGAGAGAGCAAAGGGAGGTAGAGGGATCAGAAATTATTGAAATGTTACCAACTTCAGTCGATTCTGAAAACGATCCGAGTTTTGAAAAATCAACAACGGCAAAGACAGTTCCTTCTACTGATCGTAAACTTCGCTCATCGGAAGAAGACCTAAACAAGGAGAAGAGTAAAGAAAACAAGCTACATTTCCGACAGTAAAAATCAGAACTGGCAAAAACGTCTGAACGAAAACTTGATGCGGTATATAGTCCAGTGTCTTGCCGAGACAAGAACTTCTGAAGAGCTTTCGAGAGTGATAGTAAGAGTAACTAACATGGTTTTTGATCAAGATTGGAAACTGAAGGCAGATAATAATGAGAAAGAATGTGAGGGTGAGATGGAGAGTGAAGACGAAGAGTTACAAGTCCGTCACCAGTATTCAGATTTGACGTATTTCCGAGCCGCAGATCAATAATGCAATATGTTGCTCAACAAATCTTCAACAAAGAGGATAACGTTGTGAGCGTAGGACTTGACGATACGACCAAGGCTGCCGGCCACCGGCTGTACGACGTGAAGGCTGGCCACATCACCATCGCTGGTCCATCTGGCATGAAAAAGTTGCTGACAAGTGGATATCTGGAAAACGTCAGCCATTCCGGAGAGGATGGAGCCAGAGCTTACGAATTCAAATTGAGTTGTCTAGCCGTACTAGCAAATTCTACCACTGACGAACTCAAATCTCAAATAGACTTCTGGATGTCTGATCGAGCTAGTGAATGTGGAATACTTTTACAGCATCTTGGAATCGAATCAAACAAGATCTTGAAGTGCTGCGCCCATATCATTTTAGGAGTAGGTCACGCTATAGACAAAGTGTTTAAAAACATGGAACAGAAAATCGGAGTACATAATCTACTTCAAGTTACGGCAGGAGAAAAAGTTTTCTGTTCTCCTGGTTCTTCCATTCATACTTTGGGGCCCATTGCAATTTCTAAATTGCTCTCTCCCAGCCACGCCTCCCATTCGGTATCCCTATATTAATAACTATAAATCTTGGATGGTGGATAACACTGTACAACAGTGAAAAAAAAACGGAAATGAGATCGTCATTTTTATGGCTAATTATATGCGTAGATTACGAAAATAACACTCATTTATTGTATCACCCGCCGATTTATAAAAATGACCATATTTCATTGTATCATTTTGAGAACCACTGGTTTTCTGAACTCATCTTTTACATTTTGTTCAGTCATGCATATGCTGTTAGCCCTGTTCAAAAATCAACTTTTTCTTATTTTCATAGGTTTCTGTACTTTTTCCCATGCTTTTTGACCTGAAAAGGCCGAAAATCACAACCAGTTTGACCTAGGTTGTTGGGAAGCATTGCCGCATGGAGCTTTAAGTTTTCTGCCTTGAAATCGGCCAAAAGCACCAGTTCCGGGGTCCCTTGAATCATGTTTTGCACTATAACTTTTTATCTAAACAAGATAGAGCAACAAAATAGGCACCAAATTAAAGTGTTTTTAATCCTCTTTCTAACTTATACAATTATGATAGTCTTGGAACAAGAAATGGCACATTGGTACATACAAAGATTTCAGAAATATCACAAAATTCGTTTTCTCACACTCAAGGCAGACAAGGCGCCTTATTCATGACACAAATTTAAGATTAACATTTTGTCACAAGTCTAATCGATCAAGAAGTGAAAGCATTACATGATGATTAATTTCATAATGACATTTACACAGTCAGTTGTTGAGAGTTTGTTTCTTGAAGCTGTCAAAGCGGCGTCTGTTGAACTCCACAGCTTGAAGGAGATAGTCCCTTTGCTTGGCATCTGTTGTTATGACATTTGCAAAGTCGCTCATCATCTTGACACCACGTTCAGCAATGTCATTCACCGCTTTCAGATTCTCAACATAGTCCAACGCTTTTCTGTAGTCCTCATTCTGTGGCCAAGACGTGACAGGTTCCAGAAGCCACTCGGATCCAATGTTCAGTGTGTCCAGCAGGAAATGTGATTCTGGGCCAATGAGATCAACCAGGGTGGTCTTAGCTGTGACTCTCTGGAATAGAGGCTTTCCTGTTCTGAAGCTGTCTGGCTTCTCAGTGGCATGTAACTGGGCAGCAATGTCGTGCTTCAATGTGTCACTCAATCTACTGCTGAACAGGGCAAATGGCACGACTTCCTGCGTCAGGTACCATTTGTGGTTTTCCATCTTATTAAGTACTGCATCAGCAAGCTCTGGGTCAGTTTTCTTGTACTTCAACATGTCCTGGATTAGACTTAGATCATTCACGGGAGCATCTGCAGCAGACATTGACATCATCCATACAGGAGTGTAGAACAGCGCAAGGAAGGTGTTGAGTCTTTCCAGCTTTGATACAGTGTCTTCGTCGTACTCAAGTTGATCTGCAAACATCAGCATTTTCATGGAGTACAGGTTTCTGGCCATCCATCTGGCCTGATGAATGGCGCCTGGTCGACTCCAGTGAATACCTCGAGGAGGCGTTCCTCCAAGAACAATGACTGTCAGTTCAGCCATTTCCCTGTAGTCGGCTCTTGGAAGCCTTTCTGCTGTTAGAATGTCTTGGAGTATTTCTTCACTGTTCTTTTCCTTCAGCCATTTGCTGTTGATAGCCAGCATCTTTGGGTTTTCCTTGGACAAGTCCGTCCAAACATCCTTCAGATGCTCAAACCAGGGATTATCTGGCCCCTTCACCTTCCCAAACAGCTTCTCCCAAACTGCTCCTACTAGGATTTCCAGGATGTGATGTCGACAGGCCAGATAAAACACCTTTTTGTTCAGCATTTTCTCTAGCAGTTTGGCAGCTCCTCTGTGAACTCCACTGTTACTGGATGTAGTGTCAAAAACAAGGGCAGTAACATTATCCGTAAGTTCCCATGTCTCCAGTAAATCCATTGAAGCCTCAGCCTGAGCTGTGCCAGAAGAATTGTCGATGACAGGTACTCCCAATAACTTTCCTTCAGTGTATGAAGGTGGACCAGACACTAGCACAGCTAAAGTCTCTGAGGTACTTCCAGGTTCACTGCCCAAGACATCTTTGAGCAACTTTCCATCCCAGTGTAAGGCAGCGTACTGTGGGGGGTTTTCACAAAACTTGGACATGTGACTCTGGCTGATATTATACCTGGACAGCATTCTGTTGCGACGTGTTGTTGAGGTTGAGATGACGAAGTTATCCAGATCAGCCCCTCCAGCTTTCAAGGTGGCAGAAACCATGGCAGTAACTTGATTGTCTGATAAACCAAGACGATCAGCTGTATTGCAGATGACATCACATTCCATGACCTTCCTTGGAAACGTCAAAGTCACACTAGTCACAGTGTCTTGATGGTGAGAACATCCAGGACGAGGCTGATGGTAATCCATGTCCTCTGTGTTAGCGTCGTTGTCAGTTGAGTCACCCCAGGTAATGTCATCCACATGAACAACTGCCTCTTGTTCTGCTGCAGCTGTAAAATAGTACAATGTTAAGACAGTAATTGTTAAGTACATGCTAAATATCGCAATGGAGTAAAACTTAAAATTTTGTGACGTTCAAAGTAATTAGTTTTACCTTGTTCTTGTCTTGCTGCAGTCTTTCATTCCTCGCTGCTTGCTGCAGGGATCTTGTCTCAAAAATCTTGTCATGACCAGACATATGACCTTTCCTCTCAGTCTTTTGGTCTTCGTAGAACCTGATATCCTCATCTTTCTTCTCTCTGGATAACAGTCTGTTGTTCTGTATTTCCTGGATTGCATCTGGAGCTCCTATATCGAACAGGTTGTCTAATTCCAGCACAAATGCTCCTCTTTTTCCTCTAGGGTTACTTGCTCTTCCTTTGCTTTTCACCAGAGCACGATGTTTCTCATGTAGTTTCATGAAGAGCTTCATTGCGTTGTACTTGGTCATTGTCTTGATCCTAGCCATCTGCCAGAATGGGATGATAGATTCAACTGTTTCATATGCAAGGTCTTGAACCATGGGCCTCCCTGCATTTTCCGGTAAATTCTGAAGATTAAGGAAATACTGGAACGCCTGTCTGTTGGTGGGAAGCTGGGAACCACTGATAAAAGCTGAAGGGTATCCAACCAGGAAAGTTTCAGTGAGAGATCTGGTAGATGGCCCAGTTGACACCTGCCTGTGGACAGTACGTGGAGGTTCTGAGATATCAACTGTGCGCCCACGGAGCTCCCTCAGCTCCTTGCTTAATGCCATTGTGAAGTTGTAACTTCTAGATGGTTTTCTAGTAGATTCTGATTGAGTTTCTGTTGTTTCCTGAAAAATGATAGATAATTATTATTATTATTATTATTAATTATTATTTATTTATTATTATTATTATTATTTATTAATTTTATGCTCTTTCATTTGATACCTAATTTGTTGCTCTATCTTGTTTAGATCAAAAGTTAAAGTGCAAAACATAATTCAAGGGACCCCGGAATTGGCGCTTTGGCCGATTTCAAGGCAGAAAATTTAAAGCTCCATGCGGCAATGCTTCCTAACATCCTAGGTCAAAATAGTTGTAATTTTCGGCTTTTTCAGGTCAAAAAGCATGGGAAAATGTACAGAAACCTTGAAAATAAGAAAAAGTTGATTTTTGAACAGGCCTAATATGCTGTGGTGGTGGTGTTCGGCTCTGTGTTTCCATTTTGATTTTATGAAAAATTTCTTTCATTAATCATTTAAAACAAATTTGTCAGCCTATTTTATCATAAATCGGTGCTATAATGAGTATTATTGAAAACAGCTATCAAATTATGTATATTTCACCGACAAGGTCTATATTGTGTGAAATTGCAAATTGATCTATCATTTTCTTATTTTACAGGTTTTTATTGATGTTATGCTACAATGCCTAGAGAGTGCAAAAATTCGCCAGACAGTTTTTGTTATACAGGGTGTACATAAAGTCAGGATCTATTTTTGTGAAGCACTTGGAAATTATATGGAATTCAATCATAAAATGATAAAGTGGTAACATTTATTAAATAATTAAGAGTAGGATTCGACGTGACGCCCATCAGTCCCTGCACAGCTCAAATCGTTCCGCAGCATTTCTAAACACATTCTGGAGCATTTGCGGGGTTATGTTATCTGCAGCAGTTCGTATACGTGTACGTAAGTTTTCAAGACTCGTAATCTTCGTCTGATAGACGTGCGATTTGATAAAGCCCCATGCAAAGAAATCTAAAGGGGTTAAATCTGGTGATCTCGCTGGCCAAGGTCTGTTGTTTCCGCGTCCGACCCAGCGATTTGGAAAACGTCCATTTAGATAATCCTGAACAATTTTGGCATAGTGACAAGGAGCACCATCATGTTGATAGACGACGGTACTAATAATCCTATCCCCGTCGTCTATCAACATGATGGTGCTCCTTGTCACTATGCCAAAATTGTTCAGGATTATCTACTGTAAATGGACGTTTTCCAAATCGCTGGATCGGACGCGGAAGCAACAGACCTTGGCCAGCGAGATCACCAGATTTAACGCCTTTAGATTTCTTTGCATGGGGCTTTATCAAATCGCACGTCTATCAGACGAAGATTACGAGTCTTGAAAACTTACGTACACGTATACGAACTGCTGCAGATAACATAACCCCGCAAATGCTCCAGAATGTGTTTAGAAATGCTGCGGAACGATTTGAGCTGTGCAGGGATACTGATGGGCGTCACGTCGAATCCTACTCTTAATTATTTAATAAATGTTACCACTTTATCATTTTATGATTGAATTCCATATAATTTCCAAGTGCTTCACAAAAATAGATCCTGACTTTATGTACACCCGGTATTTGTGGGACATAAACGTTAAAACAGTATAAAAGGAAGTTGACTTCTCATGTGAAAAAGCTTTATGAATTATACTTCGCATGCAAAGTTGGTGATCAGGACAAGCACTGGGCGCCTCATATCTGCTGTGTGAGATGTACTGTACAAGCTCGTTATCTGCATGGTTCAAAGGCACCGGCCCTGGTCTGGGATTCGGTGTCCCAATGGTATGGAGAGAGCCGCTGGACCATTCAACTGATTGCTATTTCTGCTTAACGAACATCACAGGTTTGAATCTTTTATTTTTCTGAATATACGTCAAATTTGGTGTTTTTAGCACATTTTAGCATATCCTGCTCTACATAATGTATTTCACAATTATGCTATCTTAAGTAGTCAACAATGTCTATTGTCTCACATTACAGGTTGCAACAGAAAAGGGAAAAAGGCTATAGTCTACCCAAATCTTCATTCTGCTATGCGTCCTGTGGAACATTCTACAGATATACCCATCCCTCGTCCTCCAGCTGAAATGCCGACCGATAGCACAGATTCTGACAAATCGGAATCAGACGGCGAATGCTATGAAGCTCAAATCGAGTCCAAGAAAGAACAACATCTCATCACGCAGCCTGAACTCAATGATTTGGTCCGTGATTTAATACTTACCAAACAACAAAGTGAACTGCTGGCCTCACGTCTACAAGAATGGAATCTGCTGGCGGAAGAAGTACGAATTACAGCATTCCGAAAGCGCTCCTTGGATTTGCAGGAATATTTCACAATGAAGAACAATCTTTGTTATTGCATTGATATACATGGTCTGTTCGATGCTCTGGGTTTGTGCTATGAACCGAATCAGTGGAGATTGTTCATTGATGCATCTCTGTACAGTGTTAAGGGTGTACTGCTACACAATGGGAACACAATGCCTTCTGTTCCGATCGCTCATTCAGTCGTCTTGAGAGAAACGTATGACAATGTTGCTTTTATTCTGGACTGTATAAAATACAATGAAAATGAATGGTTTATCTGCGCAGATTTGAAAGTTGTGGCTATTCTCAATGGATTGCAAACTGGCTATACGAAATACATGTGTTTCCTATGCAAGTGGGATAGTCGAGCAAGGTCTGAACACTACACACACTCAGTATGGCCGCCGCGAGACAATTCTTCACCTGGATCTCACAATGTTATCCACGAACCACTAGTACGAAAGGAAAAGGTTATCTTGCCGCCACTTCACATGAAACTAGGGCTGATGAAACAATTTGCAAAGGCGTTGAAACAGGATAAGCCTGCCTTCAACTATCTAAAGGAAAAATTCCCAAAAATAAGTGATGCCAAGATTAAAGAAGGCATATCCGTCGGCCCTCAAATTCGCCAACTCATGCTAGACTAACACTTTGAAGCGGTGATGGATGAAGTTGAGTTGGCAGCCTGGCGTGCATTCAAAAACGTGTGCAGCGGTCTACTAGGAAAGACTAAATACGACAACTATGCTGCACTTGTGGATCAACTTATCAATTCATACCAACGTCTCGGATGTAAGATGTCATTGAAAATTAATTTTTTGCATTCACATCTCTCATTCTTTCCGGAAAACGCATCTGCTGTTAGCGACGAGCACGGGGAGAGATTTCACCAGGATATAGCCACAATGGAGAGCCGATACAAAGGTAAGTGGAGTCCTGCCATGCTGGCCGATTTCTGCTGGAATTTAAAGCGTGACCAACCAGAAGCATCACACAAACGCCAGCATAAATACAAATAATGAGTTGAAAACAGTATAATACGAGAGTTTTATGTTAATTTTGTGCATATATGTTGAAGTATAGCAATAATTAAACTGTTCCATATGATAAAGCCGGTACTAGGGCAATTGCGTCCTGGTCAAATGCGTCCCGGACAAATGCGTCCCGGACAAATGCGTCCCGGACAAATGCGTCCCGGTCATTGGCGTCCCTGGACAATTGCGTCCCGGACAATTGCGTCCCGGACAATTGCGCACTTCTCCAACTACTATATGAAGTTTATTTATTAGAGAAGTGAATAGAAAGTTAGTATCGGAATTTCAAATATACTTTTCATTTTAACCTATTAAACTTGTTATATGTTCATAAGTTCTGTTCGAAACTGTTCTCTAAAACTTTATCCATCATCAGCAACATCATTGTCAAATTTTATGGGTTACGTCCACTTAAGATAGTTAGTTTCGTTAGTTTTAACGAAAATATCACAACTTAACCTAACCAATCGTCAAGGGCATACAGTTGACCTAACTGGGCATTCAATTAATCTAACCGGGCATTATATCCCATACAAAATTACAATAACAAACATACTCGTCCCTCGTCATTGGCGTCCCTGGACAATTGCGTAGGTGAAGTCACAATGAACTTCTTTCTATTCACTTCTCTAATAAATAAATTTCATATAGTAGTTGGGGAATTGCGCAATTGTCCGGGACGCAATTGTCCGGGACGAAATAAAACCGGACGCAATTGTCCAGGGACGCCAATGACCGGGACGCACTTGACCAGGACGCAATTGTCCTGTCACCGATAAAAGCCTATCTGTTTATCAATATATTCTTATTTTTTGGTATGAAGATTTTAAGCAGTCATTACAAAAAAACGTGACGTGATAGAAAAAAACTATTTTCAGATTTGGAATCAGCATACTCGAAATATTAAGAATGACCGAATGTTACCCACGTTTTTTTTTCTGAACCGAAAATTTGTTGTACAGTGTAATGGACTCAAATGTGATGGATTCAAAGGATTCGTAGCAAAGCGGTTTGGGAGAATCGCCGAGTTAGCAAAAGAATATTTGGCGAGGCGAGACTCTATCCAAGCTTTCTTTGATGCCGTAGTACACTGTAGATGTCAACAGTAACAAGCTAGTTCTCGCAGTGTGAACTTTCATCCAAAGTCAGTGGTTCATGTGCTGTTCCCAAATTTACACAATAATGGGTGAAGTGATGATTTTCCCTATGGTGGAGCTTCTTAGAATTGACAAGAAGGGTGACGAGAAAAGTGAAAGAACTTGGTCTGGAGTAAAACGTTTCTTTGAAGGTAAGACGGTTGAATTGAATGACTTGATGGCTGTAAGGAAGGAACAAGCCAGATCTGGTAAATATAAACTTGGAGTTCTAGTTCTAGAGGAAGTCAATGATACTGTAAATAATCAGCTGTCTTGTATGGACTATTTAAGAAGATCAGACGATGACGCTAATCCAGACTTGATGTATACCCTCTGACAAATTTAGGATGCGAATCAGAATTTTCAAAACTTGACAACCGAATCAGGGCCAGTGGCGGTAGAACATCCATTCAAACGCACTCGAGAAAAAATGTTATTGTGACTAACGGACTTCTGATAGACTCTTCGTTCGAATCAAAGTTTCTTGAGGATAGGAAGGCATCCTGGAAATGCGCCAGGGATTCAGAAAAAGACAAGAAAGTAAAGAAATTAAAGGAAGATTTTCTAGCTACTGTGCATGCTGCAAAGAAATTGTCCCTACTGAAAAAAGAAGAGCTCAAAAAGAAAAAAGCTGGCAAAAATTGGCAGTTTCGGAAAATTGCAAGAAACATGGAGGTCCTATGACTCCAAACAACCTGGATGCTCTGTACAAACTGAACGAAAGGCAGCTCCTCACAGAAATTGCCTATTTGAGACCTGCCATCACACCAGATATTCGTTAAATGAGACGTGTTAAAGTGAGAGACGAAATTCAAAATGGAAAAATTTAGTGTAGATGAACTGAGAAATTCTATTAAGAATGCCTTACGACCAGGACAATGTTACTAGTGATAGTTTATTGAACAATGTGTTGTAAATATGATTATTTCATTATTTGAATTATATCACGGAACTGATATGAATGTCATGTGTACATGATTTTTTAATAAAATACCTATCTTTTCCATTTTTTGCCTATAACCGCTAAACCACGCATCGAATGTCTCTGATTTGTTAATTTTCAACTTCAGCGACCCTGAAAACGTATGAAGAGAGATATTACATATGAAGGGTAGCAGTTTTCTTAAGCATCAAAAAAAGAAAACTATTTTTTGCCCGCCATTTTAAATAAAATCCACTGAGCCAGGTCAAAACTTCATTTCAGGTCGAAGAACCAGCCAGATTCGTATTCAGCAGCGAAAATGGCCATAGAAACCACTCGTTTTGTTGGCAATTTCCAAAAAGGTCATTATTTCCCAGCCCTACTTTTAATGACCTAAAGAAACAAAATAAATAGAAATAGAAAATAATAATAATGATAATTTATTGCTGTGCCCTACATGTATAAGGCATAAAATGGATGTAAAAAGAATAATATATACGAACACGTACACATATAAACATATGATAGTGCGACAAATAATGCGTTCCTAAGCACACAGCGTAGTACAATAACAATATAACAAGTTAAATTGTAACAAAAATAACAATAATATCAATATTACAGTTTCCTATTGTATTTAAAAGTCCTGATAAGGTATATCAGGTGCAACAGGAACCATACGTGACAAGCACATGCAAGTACAGGCATATATTGGTGGGGTGGGTGAGGATTGTAAACGTACATTCTGTACCCATCCATGGCCATCTTGTGTTCATTCCTAATCTCTTGTGGTTGCCTTCCTCTCTGTTCAGTGTCCATGTCATCAAGACTGCAACCTTGATCCTGGTCATCCCCAACTAACCGTGGGGGGAGAACTCCAAAATTAAGGCTCCTTTCTCTCGTGTAATCTTGACAGATGTTGCTGCCTCTTGAGTCGTCGCGAGAGTCCTGTCTTGACACCTGTCCCGAGTCCTGTTCCGGAGAGTGTTGTTCGTGCGAGGAGTTACTATCTCTTCCAATGTCATTGTCGCAGAAACCCTCGCTACTAACACTACTGCTTCTCTGACTCCTGCTGGGGCCCATCACTCCCCCAGCCCCTTCCATAGCCACCCAATAGGCATCCCCTTTCACTCTCGTGATTCTTCTTTCCACATTCCTTTTCAGGCCAACAAATTGGGGAGGCATCCGTGCCTGGGGAGCCGAAATGGGCGCTGCCTGAGACTCGTGGTTGGGGTCATGTTTACAACACATGACTGGGCAGTAGTACCGGGAAGCGGCGGGAAAATAGGTGATGCCCGGTAGAGGGTAATCCTCCCAGTCTAACAAACAAGCTTCCACCGCCGGTTTGAATCCAGGAAAGACATCTATATCCCCTTTTTTGCCCTCCTTATTGATGTTGGTGTTGCTTCCTGCCTCTTTGCTCTTGGCAACTTTTTCCAATAGTTTAAGATGCCAGTCTTTAAACTGCCTCATGAGCATGTCCCTTAGGGCTGGATTTAGGGCAGCAAGCCTCCATAGGACGACAATTTCATCGCAGAGGGAGGAACAAGCGTACTGACTGCCATGACTGTTTGAGTTTACGTTGTTTTTCCCTCCATGACCAGAACTGCCAGAATGAAGTGCCACCCGCGTATTCACCCACCAGACTAGAATCTTTTCTGTTGCCAAACATTCCTCAGTTATAACTTCGAGCAAGGGAATGGCATTATGGTCGTGTCGTTTGAACATCTCCCGTACGATGGAGAGGAGGTTCCGCATTCCTTCCGGCTCGCGTCCTCTCAAAGGTTGTAAGAGGGACTGCCATTCAGCCGCAACTGTACAGATATACATATGCAGGAAGGAGGCGCCAAGGGCGGACGCCCATAAATATGCCCCCCCAAATGGAAGAAGGAAAGAGCCGAAGTCAAGTTCCAGAGATTTCCAGATGCCTGGACAATCTGCGTTTGAAAGACTGAGGGTCATACACGGGGGAAAGATGGACTGGGGAACGTTGTTCCAGAGTTGACCGGTTGCGTAGGTGAAAGATTGAGAATGTCGATTAACTCTTGCGTTAGAGAGTTGGACAGAAAAGGAATGAAAATGTGTTGAAAATCTGGTACTGCGTACTCTCTTTAAAGGGGGAGGCATGCAGTTAAGACTTCAGAAACTCAATGTCCGTATAATAGCAATGGTGAAGAGAGCAGCGTGCGAAATTTCCGCTGGCCCGTTGGCCCGAGGCCAGTTGTTTTCACATCGGATCAGTAATTTTCATAAGACAGCTGGTCCGAGTGTTTTAAGTTAAAACGTCGCTGGCCACTCGGACCAGTTGTCTTATGAAAATTACTGATTCGATGTGAAAACAACTGACCTCGGGCCAACAGGCCAGTGGGAACTTCTCACGCTGGAAGAGAGAGGGATTGAAGAGTCAGTCAGAGTTGGGAAAGTGACGAGACGAAAACCCTTTGATTCTACCCAGTCAAGTAGAGCTGTGTGGGTTGGAGCCACCCCCCAAATGAGGAACATTCTCCATACAGGAGCGGGCAAGACCCCTATATAGAGACAGCAACTGAGTGGAGGTGAAGAAACTGCGGAGGCGGTACAGCATACCTAACCTCTTAGAAGCTGTTTTCGAAAGAGTATACGCGGTCTTTCCAGGAAAGATAAAGAGAAAAGGAAACAGCAAGAATGTTAAAAGTAGAGGGAGGATTGAGCTGTGTATTGTTGAAGATAAAGGGATAGTCGTGTGGAAAATTATGACGAGAAGACAAATGAATAAACAGAGTTTTCAAGACGGTGAAAGCCACGAGGTTTTCTTTGTCACAATCAGAGATACGGATAGTAGAAAGATAGGTAAGGTGCGCTATAGCCATCTCACATTAATCATGGAGTGACTGTTGAAATGGACACATTATGAAGGAGAAGTGAAGTGTGGAATCATCGGCAGAGAAGTGGCTAAGATAGAAAATGCGACTTAAAAGGATATTGGTAAACAAAAGGAAGAGGGTGGGGAACAGGACAGAGCTTTTGAGAAATACCACTATTAATAGTTTGAAGAGAAGTACAGTATCCATCTACAATCGCAGATATAGATCGGCCAGAAAGGAAATGCGAGAGGAAGACATAAATAGAAGGATAGAAACCGAAGGAGGGCAGTTTGGAAATTAACGATTTGTGCAAGATTATCAAAACTTTTTGATGTACGTAGCGCAATACCAAGGTTTCACCGAAATTCCGAGGAGGAGGAAGATCAAGACTCGGAGATATGCAAGACGATCGCCAGTAGAGCGTCCCTTGCCGAGCCTATTCTGATGATCTGAAAGGAGACTGAGTAGAGAGGCGAGATGAATCTTACTATTAAGGATACACTCAAAAACTTTAGAAAGGCAAGAAAGTTGACTGCAATAACTCTACTGGATAATTGCAAAAATTTAAGAATCGTCATGGTATTCGTCACCACAAGGCGAGTGGTGAAATATTGTTAGCTGACCATGGGGCTTCGAAAGTATTTCGAAGATTTTGTCCGGTTGGTAACGGAAAATGACCCTACTGACGAGTAAATTTACAACGCCGACGAGACAGGATTATTTTGGCGATGTTTGCAACGGAACACTCATTTGTAATGACAAGAATTCGGCGTCTGGGGTTAAAGAATTAAAGGAAAGACTTACTGTGTTGACGTGTGCTAAAGCGAAGTGTAAACTGCTCGTGATTGTTGAAAGTACCAACCTCGCAATATCTGGCCTGCTACGATGTTCTCTGATGATGTTAATGGTGATTTCGAAGGATTGAAGGTACCACAGTAAATGTTGGGCGTTGCCGAACTGTTGATATATGCGAAGGGATTGAATGATGATGTTCCTGCCCTGAATGAAGATGACGTCGCGAAATGGATTGATTATGACGTCACTGCTCCGGTTCATCAAACTTTGACTGATTTGGAAATTATTGATTTAATTTTGAACCCAAAACTATAAAAGTGACGATAGTGATGTTGAGCATGAACAAGATGTTTTAAGAGAAAAAAATTACCGTTTATTAATTACACTGGTCAACACTCATTTTATTGCCAATCATATTAGAGTGATTTTGGAGTAACTTTGTGGTGCTGATTCCGAATATGACATCGGTTTTGCTAGATTGGCTCTAATTTATGAGATAATTGGTACCCCATTGAAACACGTAAAAATGCAAAAAATTTAATGTTCAGGCGGAGCCTACTTACAAATCGCATTGAAATTGTCTCAAATCATGCAAAAGTAAACGCATGAAATACATAATGGCATTTTATTCGGTCTCACCATCTAAAATGTTCCGGTAGTATCCCATATGCACGCGTTATGGTACGTTTCCTATAATTGGGGTATCATTATCTCAAAACTAGAGCCAAATCGGAAAAACTACTTTCATTTGGAATTCAGCAACCCAAAATATCCTAAATTCGTACGAATTTCCTTGGCAACGAAAAAAAAATTTTTTTTTGTTGACCTGTGTTATTATTATTCGGGGATGAAATATGCTTCGTAATAGAACCTATGCGATATCCATTATCGGAAATATCTTTTATCCGGAACACCCTTGATCCCGTCCAAAGTAACTTATTAATCATTACTGGGGGCATGAATTATGCTTCGTAACAACCTATCCGTTATCCATTAACCGGAAATATCTTTATCCGAACACCTTGGTTCAGACCATTCCGAATAAAAGATTTCTACTGTATTTGGACCTTTTCCAGTTTGTGTACCGTTTTTCATATAATTTATTTTTGAGAATATTTTTGTTAAAACTAACGAAAATATCACGACTTAACCTAACCAATTATCAAGGGCGTACAGTTGATCTATTATTAATTATACATGGTTTGTTTCTGGAATAGTATTTACTATTTACTAATAGATCAACTTTACGCTCTTGATAATTGGTTAGGTTAAGTCGTGATATTTTCGTTAGTTTTAACAAAAATATTCTCAAAAATAAATTATATAGAAAAACGGTACACAAACTGGAAAAGGTCCGTATTTTGAATCTTTATCATTGAAATTCGTACCTATAAAATCAGTTGACCCCAAGGGGATGGGCACGTATTGGATTTGTAAGAATGTGCGATTGGTGTGGATTTGGGAGAACGAGATCATTCAAAGAACAATAAAATATGAAAGAGGGAAGAAAAACTTACAATTAATTAGTATGAAGGAGAGTAAGAGTAACAATTTAATTAGGATGAAGGAGGCTAAATTTATGATGAGCTCATTGGCACCATTAATTTCTGAGTAGTAAGGTGGGTGAGAAAAAATAATAAAAAATTATTGGTGACACTCTTATATCGAGATGCATTTATCTGTATAAGTATTTTAGAAGAACGTGCTTACATCCAGACAAAAGCGAGGAGTGCTTTTTAAAATTAAGATAAAAAAATAAAGAAAGATCAAACAAATGAAATATGCTGTTATATAAATTCCTATTTGCTGCCATACGTGTTCTTATAAACTTTGGGCTGCTGTGGGAAATGTGGTCAGAACATCTGTCTGTTAATTTATTTTTACTCGTAAATTTATTTCGTTATTTTCTTTCCTCTATTTTCGGTGAATAACACTGGTATGCATATGAAATGTTTTTGTCTGATGTGAGGGTTTTTTCAACTCATATTATATAATTCGACCATGCTGAATTCGAAAATGACATTGGTTTTCCTCAATCAGGTCAGGTTTTTTCTCTATTAGCCATTTATTATAAGTCCAATTATATCCCAAATTTATTGATTTTTTTAGCTTAAACACTGTAGATACGAGTAATATTATAAGAACACTCGTGAAAAAATGAAAACATTGTGTGAATAAATACTTTTATTCATACAATGAATATGGAAAAAAGTTTATTGAGGAAGGAATGAAGTTTTTTGGCTTTCCGTCTGTGTTTTCTTCGGGCACGTCTCGCTTCAAACACCAGCAATAGTCCGCCAGCATATTGATATCCCAGTTTCCCTGGTACCTCTCTTCCATTATTTTGATATCTTGGTGAAATCGTTCCTGTTCCTCACTATAATCCCCGCAATTTTCAGGAAAATAGTCCAAGTGGGACCACAAAAGTGCATTTTTATGGACATGCGCGACCCATGAGCTTTGAAAGCTTCCATCAAGTTTTCGACAACGGACTCGTATTCTGGACTTCTACGCTTGCCAAGAAAATCAGTGACAACTGATTTTAATGCCTGCCAGGCATTCTTCTCAGTTGGAGTCATTGCGTTTTCGAACTGAGTATCCTTGATCAAAGTTCGAATTTGAGGACCATCAAAAACCCCAGCATTTAGTTAGCATCAGATATATGAGGAAATTTACTCTCGAGATATCGGAATGCTGAACCCTCCTTATTCATTGATTTGATGAAATTTTTCATCAAGCCCAGCTTAATATGAAGTGGTGGGAGCAAAATTTTTGTTGGTGGTACAAGGGGCACTGAAACGACATTATGCGACCCAGGTTCAAAATTTTCTTGGATGCCATTCACGCTGTGCATAGTGCTTCTCATCCGCTCGGCTATCCCATTTGCAGAGGAAACATGGTATTTCGTGTATCCCCCTTGCATTCCCAATACAAATGCCACAATCTGAAAAAAATGAAAATATTTAAAGAATTTAGAGAATTTGTCCTATCAGATAAAAAAAATCTATGCATTGGACTGTATCACTTCTGTGGGAAGTTAAGTGTTCTTATACACTCTCAAATAACCTTTGGAAAAACAACATAGTCAATAGCAATAGTTTACTTATGATATTAGTATTACCTTCAAATCTCCACAGATCCTCCAGTAAAATTTCATGTTATCGTAGCTCTCAGTAAGTTGTACGGAATGTGCTACAGGGACTGATGCAACCCTATTCCCAATGTTGAGAAGTACTGCTTTCAAACTTCGTTTAGACGAGTCTATAAATAGCTTGCATTCTGATGCGTTATATGGCAGGCCCAAGGATTCGATTAGCCCCTCAACATTGCAGCAGTACACTAAGGAAGAGGTATTTTCGTGCACTGCAAAAAACTTGCGGAATTCTTCCTCTCGTTTCCTATACCAGGAGAATGTTGTTCCCGGAGCCAGCAAGTTGTCCTCTCGAAGTCGTGAGCCCAAGATCTCGGCAGCTAATTTGGAAAGTCCTAAATCCCTGGTAAGATCATTAAGTCTGGCCTGGTTGAGAGGCCTCGGCTCATTTGAAGCGGTATTTTGAGGTATATACGACTGGGACTGGTCATTGGCATTGGTCATTGATTCATCATCAGAATCATCGAAGTCCAGGGTTTGAGGTGGGTCGAGTATTGGAATTCCAGAACCATGGGGTACAGGTCTCATTGCAGAAGGAATGTCAGGGTATACAACAATGTGTTTATTCTCTTGTTAACTCCTGAAAATAGAAACACAGAAACTTGGATATAAAACTTGCATATGAAATAGAAGAAGCATTCAGACAGTGCGGCTCGTGAGGGAAGGCTGCGGTCTGTAAGATATGAAATAGGTCGATGGAGTCTGTATATTTTCTTTCTTTTTCATTCATATTGTCCCTTCGGGACAATATGAATGAAAAAGAAAGAAAATATATAATCATTGTATATGTAAATGTCACTTGTATAACAATATGTATGTGTAAATGTATTTTCTATAACAATATGTATATGTAAATGTATGATTACCATTATGGTGAATATTATGCTATATATGGTGAATATTACTTGTGGTGAATATTATGTCAAGTTTCATACGAGGATTTCAAAATATTTAAGAAAAATAAATTTATAAGCCCACCTTGGAGGTTTGTCATGCAGAAATAGCAATCTGTCACGTGATCCTTTCCCTCTCTCCAAATCATGGAATTCCAAAAGGCAAAGATTTCGCTCTGCCTTTGCTCCATCTTCTCAAATTTTCAATGCACGTCTTGCAGCACATATGAGGGGCGAAATTTTTGTCCTGGTCCCCTAGCTTAATTCCAAAGTATGCTCTATACATTGTCTTCACAAATTTAGTGATTTGAGACTGGTTATTTGGCATGGTAACCGTCCCACATATGTAGCAGAATCTATTGGGATCATTTTTGCACGCTCTATTCATTATGAAATATTTTATCTATATGCCTGAAAAGTAAAAAAAGATATTATACAAGTGAAACAAGTGATGATAGATGTTACTGTTCCAATTCCGCTTTGGCAAAATCACGAAAAATTCTATTTTACTTATGAGGCCATAGCCGGATAACCTGAGCTGATTGAGAAAAACGGATTGCAGATTCGAAATCAGCAGGAAAAACTCTATAAGAATCACTTACAAAACCCTTGACAGCAAAATTGATGCATACCAGTGTAATCCTTTGAAAGAATTCTCAGATTTTTAAATAACGAAAAGCCGGTATACGTAAGGCCGTGAACTGAGATAGAATCACATTTATGGGCATCCATCTCATACTCTTTGTGAATAAATTTAGAGACTGTTATATAGATTTATTGTTAAGGAACGTTAAAACTATAAATTTAAAGCAGTACGGTATAAAAATATGTTAATAAACAAATTGAGCGATGTCAATTTTTATAATCTTTGACTATGTTGGTCAGGTGTAAGAAATATAGTATAAATGATGCACCTTATAGATAACACTGGTATGCATCAATTTTGCTGTCAAGGGTTTTGTAAGTGATTCTTATAGAGTTTTTCCTGCTGATTTCGAATCTGCAATCCGTTTTTCTCAATCAGCTCAGGTTATCTGGCTATGGCCTCATAAGTAAAATAGAATTTTTCGTGATTTTGTCAAAGCGGAATTGGAACAGTAACATCTATCATCACTTGTTTCACTTGTATAATATCTTTTTTTTACTTTTCAGGCGTATAGATAAAATATTTCATAATGAATAGAGCGTGTAAAAATGATCCCAATAGATTCTGCTACATATGTGGACGGTTACCATGCCAAATAACCAGTCCCAAATCACTAAATTGTGAAGACAATGTATAGAGCATACTTTGGAATTAAGCTAGGGACCAGGACAAAAATTTCGCCCCTCATATGTGCTGCAAGACGTGCATTGAAAATTTGAGAAGATGGAGCAAAGGCAGAGCGAAATCTTTGCCTTTTGGAATTCCCATGATTTGGAGAGAAGGAAAGGATCACGTGACAGATTGCTATTTCTGCATGACAAACCTCCAAGGTGGCTTATAAATTTTTTTCTTAAATATTTGAAATCCTCGTATGAAACTTGACATAATATTCCCACAATGTAATATTCAATATATAGCATAATATTCACCATAATGGTAATCATACATTTACATATACATATTGTTATAGAAAATACATTTACACATACATATTGTTATACAAGTTACATTTACATATACAATGATTGTATATTTTTCTTTCTTTTTCATTCATATTGTCCCCGAAGGGACAATATGAATGAAAAAGAAAGAAAATATACAGACTCCATCGACCTATTTCATATCTTACAGACGCAGCCTTCCCTCACGAGCCGCCACTGTCTGAATGCTTCTTCTATTTCATATGCAAGTTTTATATCAATGTTTCTGTGTTTCTATTTTCAGGAGTTAACAAGAAGAATAAACACATTGTTGTATACCCTGACATTCCTTCTGCTATGAGACCTGTACCCCATGGTCCTGGAATTCCAATACCCGACCCACCTCAAACCCTGGACTTCGATGATTCTGATGATGAATCAATGACCAATGCCAATGACCAGTCCCAGTCGTATATACCTCAAAATACCGCTTCAAATGAGCCGAGGCCTCTCAACCAGGCCAACTTAATGATCTTACCAGGGATTTAGGACTTTCCAAATTAGCTGCCGAGATCTTGGCTCACGACTTCGAGTGGACAACTTGCTGGCTCCGGGAACAACATTCTCCTGGTATAGGAAACGAGAGGAAGAATTCCGCAAGTTTTTTGCAGTGCACGAAAATACCTCTTCCTTAGTGTACTGCTGCAATGTTGAGGGGCTAATCGAATCCTTGGGCCTGCCATATAACGCATCAGAATGGAAGCTATTTATAGACTCGTCTAAACGAAGTTTGAAAGCAGTACTTCTCAACATTGGGAATAGGGTTGCATCAGTCCCTGTAGCACATTCCGTACAACTTACTGAGAGCTACGATAACATGAAAATTTTACTGGAGGATCTGTGGAGATTTGAAGGTAATACTAATATCATAAGTAAACTATTGCTATTGACTATGTTGTTTTCCAAAGGTTATTTGAGAGCGTATAAGAACACTTAACTTCCCCACAGAAGTGATACATTCCAATGCATAGATTTTTTTATCTGATAGGACAAATTCTCTAAATTCTTTAAATATTTTCATTTTTTTCAGATTGTGCATTTGTATTGGGAATGCAAGGGGGATACACGAAATACCCATGTTTCCTCTGCAAATGGGATAGCCGAGCGGATGAGAAGCATTATGCACAGCGTGAATGGGCATCCAGAGAGAATTTTGAACCTGGGTCGCATAATGTCGTTTCAGTGCCCCTTGTACCACCAACAAAAATTTTGCTCCCACCACTTCATATTAAGCTGGGCTTGATGAAAAATTTCATCAAATCAATGAATAAGGAGGGTTCAGCATTCCGATATCTCGAGAGTAAATTTCCTCATATATCTGATGCTAAACTAAGTGCTGGGGTTTTTGATGGTGCTGGCATAGACTTCCGGTGGAGGTCGACTGCGCGGAGGAGGAATTGTTTCTGTTCCGCGTCTTCTGTGAACGTGGATTCGCACACTCGTTCACGACCTTCATTTCTGCTGCCCGCTCCTTTCGCTCCTGGTATGCAGGGACGGCGGACCACTACCCCCAGCCTGTGGTCAGGGACACCACCGCCTTTTCCTTCCCGTTAATGACCAGGCCGTCAAAGCTGTTCTTAGTTCGTTGGGTAAACAGGGCCTCGATGGCGGTTCCTGACTTGAATCCCTTTCCTTCCAGTCTTTTCCAGCTCTTCGTCTTCACTGGCCGTTTCATGTTTTCTGCCATCTTAGCCTTCACCCCCGTCATCCAAGCGGAGGTCGAAGAGGGAGAGTCCGACCAACACTTCAGCCAAGTACCAGAGGTGGCGGTACATGGCCTTCAGCGCCACGTCAGCCAAGCGACGGTTAGGGTAAGCTGCCAAGGCGGAGATCAGGTAGAGGTCGTTGGCAGGCGCCCTCACCGCCAGGGGGGCCTTGTGCCACAATAGAGTAGAGCAACGAAAAGGCAGAGGTCCATGATGCCCTTCTCTTTCCTGACGGTGAGGGTTACCTGCTCCCTGAAAAGGAAGATTTTCAGGATGTAAATGGCTTTTGCCTCCACCGGGCTTGGTGCATAGTACCTGGTGCCCTGAAGTGCACCTCTGCAATCTCCATACCTCCGAGGAAGACGAGGCACAGTTGAAGGAGCTCGGCGTATTCTTCCCTTGGGAAGGAGGATGCATGGCCACCTTGCAGTACGAGATCATCTCTTTCCGGAGGTCAGAAAGGGGGCCGGTAAAAAGCTTTTTTTCCGCCGCCTTGAATGTGGACTTCTTGAGGAAGGGCCACTGCTGTTTGAACAGCTTGAAGAGATATCTCTGGTCCTCCAGAGGTACCAAAGGTGAGAGAAAACATCTGCGAGCACAATCTCGAAGATGTGGTGGCGGTATGCCACCCGTATCAGCTATTTTCCAAGAGCTTTTTGAATGACAATACACTCTCCGAAGCTCGAGCTCTGAAGATCTTCCCTGTGTTGTCTGAGGAACGCTTTGTCTTCATCGATCGTCATAATAGAGAATGCGTCTTTGTGAGCGAGATCAAGAGAACATCAAGTGCGTCGGCAAACATCTGAGACTATCTCACATGTCTCATTCTTGCGCTTGCGATTCTTGGTGTGCCCGATGCACTCGCCATGGAACTTGAGCAGCTTCTCTCTGCAGATCTTTTCGGACGAACTAGGGATCCTTGCTCGCTGTCCGTACTCGAGGACGGCAGGGATCGTCTTCTGGTGCTCTCATTTAACGTGCACTTCTCATCGATGTGAATGAAGATGAATTTTGACAAGTATTTATGATTATCGATACTTACAAAAACATCAGTCTTGATAATTTCGCATCACTCTGCCGCGGCCGCCAAAGCGCGGGGCCTGTCCAAGTACGGGGCCAGATGCGGTGCACCCCTCGCACCCGCCTAAAACCGGCCCTGCCGCGAATAACGCTTCCAGCCAAAATTCTGAGAAAAAGATGTTGAAAAAAGAAAAAGAAATCGCAAATCTGGCGCAACCTCTAAACAAGTTCCGATCTTGTTGGTTTTTGGCATGTACAGTAGAGTCTTGTTACATAGTGGAACAAGGGGGCATACAGCCAACAGTAAAATTTTTATTTTGAAATTTTACCATATTACCTTGGACCACCAAGGTAATATATCTATCTATCTATCTATTCTGTGTTTCCTTTCCTTCGTGGTTTTATTCATCATAAATATTTTTCACGTGTTACTTTCGTGAAATAATTTTCATATATATATATATATATATATATATATATATATATATATATATATATAATATATGTTCACACAGAGCGTGCATGGAAACAAGGAACTCTTCTCGGAAAAATCAAATCCACTATAGTTCGAATAAGTAATGGTAAATGACAAACACTAGTTTTTTCCTTTCGTGATGTCAGCCCGACGTGGGCAACGGGTCACTCGCAAAGAGGCCCCAAATATAGTTTCCCCTCACCAGCTATCTGCCAAGCAGATAGGATCCAGCTTTGGGACAGGATCTAGGGCTTAAAGCAGCCTATCCCCACTATATTTAGAACCTCAATATAAGCAAGAAACTCGTTGAATTCACGTCGGATTAAATACATCAAAGAAAAAGGGGTAGCTATTATATTTTTAACCAAAAACCAGTGCACGGTCAAAAATCCATGCACGGTCTGTGTGTAACATAAAAGTTCTCAGAGGACCATTCTGAGTTCTATCCTATCATTAAACGGACATGTTAAGTGCCTTGAAAAGTGGACGCTCAATTTACCAGCTGAGGTTTAAGTTTTGGTTTTTGGCTAAAAATATAATAGTATTCATTCATCCACAAACCCCATCCTCAAGCCATCAATGAACCCCGATAAACGATAGTTGGAACCATCTCTTATTACTCTTTATAACCTAACTGTTCCCTCAGGCAAATAAAGTCAAGGTAAACATTAACACCTGGCGCTAAGACTAAATGCAAGAAATACCACGATGATCACCCATAAAGCTGTACTGGTTTTAGCTCTCTCATTTTTTTTTACTAGAATCGGACGAGGAGTGCTATGAGTCTTCTGCCATTTCTTTCTAAATAATATCTCGTGGTTAATTTACTTTTTGTTAATTTTCTATCTTTTAATTTATTTTTTATCTTTTAATTTTAGTTTGCGGAGAGATCTAGAAGGGCAGTGTTGCATTATGCCCCCTGCACGTTATGGAGTGCTTCTTCCGTAAACACGGTTGTTGTTGTTTGTGTTTTTGCTCCATAACACTGCCTGGTTTCTGGAACCGTTCAACGATCTTCCATAGTACAAGTTTGGTGGGAATGTTTCGTGCTCCAAAACGTTCACTAAATTCACGCTGGCACTGTTTGAAGAATACAGTTTGTACGTAAATTTCCAAAACGAATACACGCCGTTCAAGCTTGAACGCCATCATCACATACCTAAGCCTTGACCTAGGTCAAGGCCAGGTTAGTCCAGCACTTTTAGATATCCTGATTCTCGTATCACTAAGTTTCGTGTGTTTAGTTTTTATTTACATTTCTTTAAGTTAACTGATAAAATGAGCACTGTGTGTATATATATTATTCATCGGTGTATTCATAGTTTAAGTGGAATTCTAAAGAGTTAAACATCTTTCCACACAGTATTATTCCGCCCATACGCCCATTTCAGGGTACGAGCAGCTCGCAGCAGCATTGCCAAGCAAATTGGGAGTTAAAATACTGACGAGGCTTCTGTACGTGGTTCACCACCACTGAAAGCAACAGTGCTCCATATTAGTCTAGTCAAAAGAACATTCGTATCCCTTTTCAATTTACTCCAGTTTTCGTTAGTTTGTATTGCAATATTGCAGACACCTCCAGTTATTATCAGTCCTAGTGCCTTGTGGGTAATTTCGATTACACAGGCCTGCAACTTGAAACTTGAAGAATGGGGTTTATGTTCTAATATGTGAGCTTCCCTAAGTTTGCTACACTGATTTCAAAAGTGACATCCATTTTCTCGTATCACGTAAAGGAAAAAAGCAAAAGGAAAACACGTTTTTCCTTGCCTTGTATCATATAATGTATTTCATATATCCAAATAACAACTTGTGTACATTTTGATAAAAAATGGACAAAACTCAATTAAAGTGAAGAAAATAGATGACTATTAATACAATACCATACAAATGTGACAGATTATGCTAGAAATGTCGGTAAACAGTGGTTTCCAACTTTGTCATGATGAACAATGCGATATCATTTTTGTGTATTTCATTCCGAAACAGAAAAAAACAGTATGACGTTTTGCAAAAAATCTGTGGGTGGTGGAGAAAATATGTACTCGGGGCACTCAATATATTTTGCCCAACCCTTTTTTGTTAGTCAAATAATTAATAGGCCATGGGGCTGAAATGTCTTTGGCCGTAATTTTCAACTTTCTGCGCTTCACATAACCACATTTTTCCAGTTTGAACCTCCCCTCTTTGTACAGTATAAAACCGCTTTAAACGCCCTTGTATAAAACCGATGGTTAACGCAGTTTCGAAAATGGCAGAGAAGGAAACAGTTGGAATGCAAAAAACTTCACTTTTTTTCTACGTGAAGGTCAAAATATGAAAATAAAAACCCACTCTAATAGACAGTTTATTTCCACAACAGTTTCGATGCCCACTGACATCCTTCTCGGGTGGATACAGAAAAACGAATGAACCAAAACAAAAGGGAAAAACAGTCCAGGGACCGACTGTTAAGAAATTCGCACCTAGGTTAGATCCCATTCTCCCGACACCGGAAGGGCATTTTCATTAAAGGGAACAGCTTATAAGTACATTCGCACAAATTTAAAACTATCTTCCTGTTCTAAACATACAGATTCTATTATTTTTATTTTTTTTTTTTGACATAATTATTACATTTATTATTAAATTTATTACATTTATTATTAAATTTATTACATTTAATATTGCATTATTATTTATTACAGAAATTATAAATTTATTATTACATTGGTTATTACAGTGTTGTTTATTATACAGAACTTATAAACCGAAAAACGAATGAAAAAGGCGAGAAGGAAACAATCCAGAGACCATTGAGAAATTCGCACCTAGGTTAGATACCGTTCTCCAGACACCGGAAGGGCATTTTATTACAGGGTCCTGCTTATAAGTACATTCGCACAAATTAAAACTGTCTTCTTGTTCTATACATACCGATTCTAATATTTTGACATAATTACTGCATTTATTATTGCATTTACATTTTTTTTAACATTTATTATTATTACCTTTACCCTAATTATTAAATTTATAATATTACCTTTATTATTACATCTGTTGCATTTATATTTATTTCCACATTTATTACTTCCATTATTACATTTACTAAAAGCGAGTAAGGAAACAATCCAGAGACCTTTAAGAAATTCACACTTAGGTTAGAACACGTTCCCCCGACTTTGTAAGGGATTTTTTGACCAAGAATCTCATTAAAGGGTCTAACTTATAAGTACCTTCGCACAAATTAAATTATCTACTTTTTCTATACATACAGATTCTATTATTTTTCTTTTAACATAATTATTACATTTATAAAGTACCTTACTTGATTCCCAATCTATAGCATGATTATTTTGGCTGGCGTGATAAAAAATGGCATTATTAGTATTACAACTTCTGAAGTCATATTTGTGTTCTTTAATACGGGTTTCAATATTTCTTCCAGTTTCTCCCACGTATACTAAATCACAACTTTTACAGGGAATGCTGTAGACACAGGCTTGCTCCTCTTTTGCAACGTTATTCCTAACCAATTTACTTTTCACGGTAGACGAATATTTGAACGCCAAAGCAAACTTAAAATCTTTCGTCAACGGTTTTACTCTTTCTAAGCCGGCAATGTAAGGCAAACTCACACATTGTTTTTGGTTAACTGAAGGTTCCCGAGGGGCCTAAAAAGATTTTCTGGCTTTAAAATACGCCTTTCTGATAAACCACTCAGGATATTTTAAATCCTTAAAAATGTTCCAAATCTTTGAATTTTCCGGGTCCAGCAAATGTGGGCTACAAATCCTGAGTGCTCTTAGAAACATGGAAGAAATAATTGAGCTTTTAACCCCTTCATCATGATATGAAAAATAATGAATGTACGAATTACAACGAGTAGGTTTTCTATAGACCGTGAAATTGGGCTTTCCGCTTTCGTTAATAACCAAAACATCTAGAAAAAGTAATTGTTTGTCGTTCTCCCATTCATATTTAAAATTAATGGAGGGAACAAGATTATTTAATGACTGAAAGAAAGTGTCAAAGTTGTTCCAGTGGTCAGGCCAAAATGAGAAAATATCATTTACATAACGAAACCAAATTAGATTCCTGGGACATATTGTTTACAACAATTCCGCCTCATAATATTCCATGTATAATGTACTCAGTATTGGGGACAAAGGGGACCCCATTCCCATACCAAAACGTTGCAAATAAAATTCTTCACCGAAGGAGAAGGCATTATTGGTGACACAGAGTTTTATCAGTTCTAAAAATACAGATGTGGGCATGCCTAGTTCTACGTTACATGTTGGCAATTTTCTATCTAAAAAACTAAGTACATCATCAATGGGAACTTTCGTAAACAAGGACTCAAAGTAATAAATGTGGAAATAAATATAAATGCAACAGATGTAATAATAAAGGTAATATTATAAATTTAATAATTAGGGTAAAGGTAATAATAATAAATGTTAAAAAAAAATGTAAATGCAATAATAAATGCAGTAATTATGTCAAAATATTAGAATCTGTATGTATAGAACAGGGGTGCTCAGACTTCGGAGACCTTAGGGCAAAATTTGCTAACTATTATCTTTGGCGGGCACAAACACCAAAATTTTCCCCTAATTTATGAACTAAAAATAAATACAAGTGATAGAAGATAATACTCACATTTAATTGCTAGTTGATGGCTTACACTGCTTTAATTCAGCAAGGGCTTTGAAATTTGGCGTGTAATTGGTAACTGTTAGTCTTAAACAGTCATCAAGGTGCTCATCTGTCAAAACAGTCCGGTACTTTGATTTAAGCATCTTCATCTTGGAAAATGCTGATTCACAAAGGTATGTGGAGGCAAAAATTGAGGTCAAGTACATAGCACATTTTCTCAGCAGAGGATATTTTTCTTCAGCAAATAAGCTCCAAAATTGGTACTGAAGGCCCTTGTTTAATTTCCAGATCATTTTGAAGGAATAAAACTTCTCGTTCTAGGTTAGCTATATCCAATTTAAATAATGCTGATATTTTGTTGCGATTTCCTCAATATCAACTTTTTCTTCAAATGGAAACCACATAAATTCCACAATAGGTTTTAATTTTCAAAGTCTATGAAACGTTGCTCAAATTGTTGAATGAGATTCCCTATTCTTTTGCATAACGGTCTTTGTTAAAATTCTCAAAATTATTTTCTTGGTTAAGTAGCTCTGTCAACATATTAGGGAAGTGTTTCAGTTCCGAACGTTGCAGTTGTGACAAATAGAGTTTTAGAGAATGCTGGAAAGCATTTATAGCACTAATCATTTGAGCAATGTTTTTATCTTTGCCTTGGAGTTCAACATTGAGGTCTCTCAATTTAGCAGTAATATCAGTTAAGAAAGCTAAATCAAGTAACCAAACTTTATTTTCCAACTGATTATAATTATCACCTCTTACAGCCAGAAACTCTTTGATTTCAGTCAGTAAATCCCTAAATCGTTGTAAAAATAAGCCCCTGCTGAGCCATCTTACATTAGTGTGCAATAAAAGATCTGTATGTTCAGAATTTATAGCACTAATCATTTGAGCAATGTTTTTATCTTTGCCTTGGAGTTCAACATTGAGGTCTCTCAATTTAGCAGTAATATCAGTTAAGAAAGCTAAATCAAGTAACCAAACTTTATTTCCAACTGATTATAATTATCACCTCTTACAGCCAGAAACTCTTGATTTCAGTCAGTAAATCCCTAAATCGTTGTAAAAATAAGCCCCTGCTGAGCCATCTTACATTAGTGTGCAATAAAAGATCTGTATGTTCAGAATTGCTTTCTTCTAATTGATTCTTAAAGAGACGTCTTTGTAAACTTTTAGCACGGATAGAATTTACAATTTATATGCAATATCCATAACGTCTTCCATGTTCAAGCTTTTACTACAGAGTGCCTCTTGGTGAATTATGCAATGAAAATTAAGGAAGTTTGGAAAATCTCTGTCATTCTTACAAAGACTAACGAACCCTAAATTGCAACCAATCATTGACGGAGCTCCATCCGTGGTAATGGCTACAAGTTTTTCAATGGGGATTTATTCTCAATAGTAAACTCTTTAAATACTTTGAAGATGTCTTGTCCCCGAGTCTTCCCCTTCAATGGTATGATATTGAGCAACTCCTCCTTAGCAGTCATGTTTTTAAATACCATTCTTATGAAAATACATAATTGCGCAGTATCAGTAGCATCTGTTGATTCATCGAATTGAAGCGAAAAGGAAATACACTCATCTATGTCTCTCTTTAACTGCATTTTTAAATCTTTACCCATCTCTTCTGTTCGTCGTGTAACAGTGGGTCTGGAAAGTTGCATGTCTTTAATAGCGGAGATTATTTCAGATTTGTTTTTAAACTGATCAAACAACGAGTCTGCTGCATCCAAAAATGCTTCTTTTACAAATGCACCATCATCAAAAGGTTTCATGTGCTTCGTTAAACTGTGACACACTCGGAAAGATGCAATGGTAGCTGCCTTTGATTTCTCAATTTTCTTTGTAAAAACCAATTGTTGGCTGGTAAGTTGGGATTTCAATTCTCTTATTTTGCCCTGCGTAGTTCACTATTAACTGGGTATCTTGTTTTATAATGATTATGATTAGCTTAAAATGCCTTTCAACATTATATTTTTTGGCAACAGCTAGAGTAGATTGGCATATTAAGCATATACATTTAGAATTTATGTTTGAGAAAAAGTAAATATCTTCCTCATTTTTGAAAATTATACGTCCTTATAGTCTTATCACTGGTTCGTGTCGCCATTATGAAGCCCTGTCAATAAAAATAAAATTAAATAATGTAATTTTTAAAAAAAATATTTTGCGATCTAGCCACTAATATCAGAGGCTGAACTTTTACCACTTGAAACTTCAAAATCGGACACGCTGCCGGTCGAAATAATGCTAAACTTTTAATACTAATGTGAAAACGTCAAATTACGTAAAAAACGACTTAAAAATAGACAAATTTCAAATTCGCATCCACACACAAGATGACACGAACGGGTGAACGGTCGACATGATGCTAAACTTTTAATACTAAATGTGAAAACGTCAAATTACGTAATAAACGACTAAAAATAGACACATTTCATGTTCGCATCCACACACAAGGTCACGCGGACAGGTCAAACGCGGAACTAAATATCGATCCGCCCACTCATCTTTATAAAATCAATAAAAATTCGAAAAGACACAGAAAGCCTAGCGAGTCGTTTCTAAATGCCTTCTGATTGGTTGTATTTTCACGAAACACCCAATCAGCCAACTCGATTCATTATATCCGTTGAAATAGAATCGTCGCTTTAAGCGACACAGAAATTGGCGGAGCAAAGCAATGGTTTCAGACATGTTTTAAACATGTATGTGAGCGCTCTGCTCGCATGTAAAAATTCATTTCTAGTAATTTTTATATTGCCAGTTAAGATTTCATTTAGGCCGGCTATTCCAAAATAAACCAGCGGGCACATTCAAATCCATGGCGGGCACACGTGTGCCCGCGGGCACGGGTGTGAGCACCCCTGGACTATAGAACAAGAAGACAGTTTTAATTTGTGCGAATGTACTTATAAGCTGGACCCTGTAATAAAATGCCCTTCCAGTGTCGGGAGAACGGTATCTAACGTAGGTGCGAATTTCTCAATGGTCTCTGGAATGTTTCCTTCTCGCCTTTTTCATTCGTTTTTAGGTTTATAAGTTCTGTATAATAAACAACAATGTAATAACCAATGTAATAATAAATTTATAATTTCTGTAATAAATAATAATGCAATATTAAATGTAATAAATTTAATAATAAATGTAATAATTATGTAAAAAAAATAAATAAAAAAAATAGTAGAATCTGTATGTTTAGAACAGGAAGATAGTTTTAAATTTGTGCGAATGTACTTATAAGCGGGTCCCTTTAATGAAAATGCCCTTCCGGTGTTGGGAGAATGGGATCTAACCTAGGTGCGAATTTCTTAACGGTCGGGCCCTGGACTGTTTTTCCCTCTTGTTTTGGTTCATTCGTTTTTCTGTATTCACCCGAGGAGGATGCCAGTGGGCATCGAAACTGTTGTGGAAATAAACTCTGTCTATTAGAGTGGGTTTTTATTTTCAAACAGTTGGAAATATTCACAAACGTCTACAAAACGTTTACGGAGATGCTGTTGTTGATCGAAGCACAGTTGGACGCTAGTCTAAACGTGAGATCATCGGAGAAAGGAAAACCCAGCCTCGATGATGAACCACGCAGCGGTCGCTCGGCATCGGCTGTGACATCTCACACTGTGCAACGTGCTAACAGCATCATTCGATCAAATCGGCGCGTCACATACAAGGAACTATCACTGGAGCTTGGAATTAGTGAAGGAAGTGTGAATACGATAATTCAGCAACTGGGATACTCAAAAGTGTGTTCACGGTTTGTTCTCGCGAACTGACTGAAGATCACAAAGCCCAAAGAAAAGAAATTGTTTCTGAGTCGTTGGTTCGATACGAGACAAAAGGGGATGACTTCCTTTCACGAATTGTGACGGGATGAGACTTGGGTACACCACTTTGAACCTGAAACAAAACGCCAATCCATGGAGTGGCATCACGCAGACTCTCAACGCAAGAAAAGGTTCAAAATGGCTCCCTCTGCAGGAAAGGTTATAGCCACCATCTTCTGAGACATAAAAGGGATGATTTTGGTGAACATTATGAAGAAAGGACAAAGAATCAACTCCGAGCCATATATTGCTACCCTACAGAGACTTCAGAGACGTATAAAGCGAGTTCGACCGGACAGAAAACTGGAAGACGTCCTTCTTTCGCACGATAACGCAAGACCACACAACAGTATGCAAATAAGAGAGGCCATCACAAAAATGCGCTTGACTGTGTTACCCCGCCCTCCATACAGCCAGGATCTGGCACCTTCAGACTTCCATTTGTTTGGGCCAATGAAGGATGCTATTTGTAGAAGAAAGTTTCAGTGACGATGAGGTTGTTGAGGAGGTTAAGAGGTGGCTCCAGCGGAACCCAGCGGACTTTTACCAGCAAGGAATAAAGGCCCTTGTTTCGAGGTGGAGGAAAGCCGTAGAAAAGGATGGAGACTATGTGGAAAAATAAAACCTTGTAAAAAAGGTATGTAACTACTTGTATACAAAATTTCTGGAACTTACAAGGAAACTTGGAAATAAAAAAAAGGGTGGGGCAAAATATATTGAGTGGCCCTCGTAATTCTTCTCGCTCCTTCTGGCATCTAGCAAAGAACCTCTTCAACAACTTTACTTCCTCTTCTCTCCCTCCTCTTTTCCATTCCGACGGCTAAGTTGCCGTCTCTTCTCCTGACAAAGCTGAACGCTTCGCTCAAACTTTCTCTCATAACTCAACTATGGACGATTCCGGTGCTGTTCCTCCACCTCCTTCCCCCTCTGACTTTATTATGTCTGAAATTAGAATCTCTTCTAAAGATGTTTTTTCTGCCCTATCTGGGCTCAACTCCAGGAAGGCGCGCGTTCCTGATGGTGTTCCTCCTTTTGTTCTTAAGAACTGTGCTTCTGTGCTGACACCCTACCTCGGCAAACTCTTTCGTCTTTGTCTTTCATATGGTACTTTTTCTTCCTGCTGGAAGTTCGCTTTCATTCAGTCTGTCCCAAAGAAGGGTGACGACTCTCAACTCTTCAACTATCGTCCAATTGCTTTGATTTCTTGCCTTTCTAAAGTTTTTGAATCTGTCCTTAACAGGAAGATTCTTAAACACCTTCCTTCTCACAATCTTCTTTCAACTCGTCAGAATGGGTTTCGCAAGGGACGATCTACTGCCGATCTTCTTAAATATATCTCTGACTCTTGGTTAACCTCCTTGACTGTGTTACCCCGCCCTCCATACAGCCCGGATCTGGCACCTTCAGACTTCCATTTGTTTGGGCCAATGAAGGATGCTATTTGTAGAAGAAAGTTTCAGTGACGATGAGGTTGTTGAGGAGGTTAAGAGGTGGCTCCAGCGGAACCCAGCGGACTTTTACCAGCAAGGAATAAAGGCCCTTGTTTCGAGGTGGAGGAAAGCCGTAGAAAAGGATGGAGACTATGTGGAAAAATAAAACCTTGTAAAAAAGGTATGTAACTACTTGTATACAAAATTTCTGGAACTTACAAGGAAACTTGGAAATAAAAAAAAGGGTGGGGCAAAATATATTGAGTGGCCCTCGTAATTCTTCTCGCTCCTTCTGGCATCTAGCAAAGAACCTCTTCAACAACTTTACTTCCTCTTCTCTCCCTCCTCTTTTCCATTCCGACGGCTAAGTTGCCGTCTCTTCTTCTGACAAAGCTGAACGCTTCGCTCAAACTTTCTCTCATAACTCAACTATGGACGATTCCGGTGCTGTTCCTCCACCTCCTTCCCCCTCTGACTTTATTATGTCTGAAATTAGAATCTCTTCTAAAGATGTTTTTTCTGCCCTATCTGGGCTCAACTCCAGGAAGGCGCGCGTTCCTGATGGTGTTCCTCCTTTGTTCTTAAGAACTGTGCTTCTGTGCTGACACCCTACCTCGGCAAACTCTTTCGTCTTTGTCTTTCATATGGTACTTTTTCTTCTGCTGGAAGTTCGCTTTCATTCAGTCTGTCCCAAAGAAGGGTGACGACTCTCAACTCTTCAACTATCGTCCAATTGCTTTGATTTCTTGCCTTTCTAAAGTTTTTGAATCTGTCCTTAACAGGAAGATTCTTAAACACCTTCCTTCTCACAATCTTCTTTCAACTCGTCAGAATGGGTTTCGCAAGGGACGATCTACTGCCGATCTTCTTACATATCTCTCTGACTCTTGGTTAACCTCCTTTCGGGATTTCGGTGAAACTTTTGCTAGGGGCGTAACTAGCAGGGTGCAGGGGGTGCAGCCGCACACGGCCCTCCTGACTCCTGTCCAGTTAAAATCACTGTCGACTGTACATGAATTAATTACGAGTATCATTGTAGACTTTAACAGTGTGAAGAGTAGTTTTCTGGATATCATCACCGCGTGTACAATGTTCCTTACAATTTCTGACAGTTGCACAGTGCGAGCGTTCACTTTCGAAATTTAAGCTGATCAAGAACTATCTGCGATCACGAGTTTCTCAAAAAAGAAGAGAGAAATTTTGAAATTTGCTACTCAATTTGTATACCCACATGTAATTGTATATCTGCTTATATACCTACATTTTGTGTAGGTCCTAACGTACTTGGATACCTATTTGTTTTAATATAATGGTTGATGGTTTATTATATTATATTGAACTTTGTCTGTTTTTTCCCTATTAAAACTGACAATTTTAAGCCACTAATTCAGTGAGCAACAGTGAAAAATTTTCAGCTCCACCAAGGGCCTCCGTCATCTGTCACATCCGGGCCTCTTGTAAGGTTGTTACGCTGCTTTTGCTATTGCGCTTGACATATCAAAAGCTTTTGATACAGTCTGGCACTAATCTTTAATTTCCAAACTGCCCTCCTTCCGTTTCTATCCTTCTATCTGTGCCTTCATCTCTAATTTCTTTCTGTCCGATCTATTGCTGCGGTTGTAGATGACCACAGTTCTTCTCTTAAAGCTATCAACAGTGATGTTCTTCAGGGTTCTGTCCTGTCGCCCACTCTTTTCCTTTTATTTATTAATGATCTTTTAATTCACACTTTCTGTCCTATTCACTCCTATTTCGATGATTCCACTCTTCACTTCTCCACCCGCTTCCCAAAGCGTCTCTCATAGCAGTCACTTTATGTTTCGCGTAGGACGGCTATGAGACACCTGACCTCTGATCTTTCTGCTGTCTCTGATTGGGGCAGAGAAAACCTTGTAGCTTTCAATGCTTCAAACACTCAGTTCCTCCATCTGTCTACTCGTCACAATCTTCCACAAGACTATCCCCTTACCTTCAACAACGCACAACTCAATCCTTCCTCTTCTCTTAACATTCTTGGTGTTTCCTTTTCTCGTGATCTTTCCTGGAAAATCACGTATACTCTCTTTCCAAAACAACTTCTGAGAGGTTAAGTGTGCTGTACCGCCTCCGCAGTTTCTTCACCCCCACTCAGTTGCTGTCTCTGTACAGGGGTCTTGTTCGCCCCCTGTATGGAGTATGCTTCTCATGGGTGGGGTGGCTCAACCCACACAGCCGTCCTTGACACCGGGTGGAATCAAAGGCTTTTCGTCTCGTCAATTCCCCGCCTCTTACTCACCGTCTTCAATCTCTCTTTCTTCGCCACAATGTTGCCTCACTCTCTTTACTGTCGCTATTATAACGGACACTGCTCTTCTGAACTCTCTTACTACATGCCTCCTCCTTTAAGGAGAGCACGCAGCACCAGACTTTCTACACTTCCTCATTCCTTTTCTGTCCAACTCTCTAACGCAAGAGTTAATCGGTATTCTCAATTTTTCATCTACTCAACGGGTCTACTCTGGAACAATTTTCCTCAATCCATCTTTCTTCCTGTCTATGACCTCCCATCTTTCAAACGCAGAGTGTCTAGGCATCTCGAAAACCCTGGACCTTGATTTTGGCTCTCTTCTTCTATGGGAGAGGTGCTTTTGTGGGCATTGTCTTTGGCACCTCCTTCCTGCATAAAAAAAATTCCGGGCACGTGAAATGACACGCAACATATAATAAATTTCACGGTAAAAGCTGCAGCGTAAGTTACCGTTAACTCCAAAAAAATAAGTGAATTAAGATAACCAACTGATCACCAATTGATCTTTCGTTACGTAAAGATCATAGAGTGATCTTAATAATAATATTAATACCAAAATTCTAACTCAATACGAGTTGAAGCTAAATTTTATTAAAGATATAAACACACTTTAAAGTTATAACCGAAGTATGAAATCCGGATGTTCAGGCAAAATGCCATAAATGCGCCCACATTATGTAGCGACCCGTGGTGCGGATCCCACGTAAAGCTGTAGGTCCCCTCCGTCATATAACCTTACATGTTGGGAAGGAGGTTAAATAACCCCAATTAAAAAAAAATATATAGTATATATATATACAGGGTGGGCCGAAAGTCTGGATCCATAGGAAAATATTTATTTTAATACATAAATTACAACAAATGGTAAATACTTAAAATGAATATCAACTTTAACTCGTAAATGCGTATCCGTGATACTGTACAGTAGTTCGTACTCCAGTATAAATACTCAAATACTTTTTTTATTTCAGCCCAGAAATGGCTTCGAATCTAACAACAGAACACCGGGTAGAACTTGTGCTCATATACGCAAGACAGGGCGCTACACACAGAGAAGTTGCTACCGAATTCAATAGAAATCATCCTGATAAACATCCAGTAACACATGCGACTGTTGGCAAGTTGTTTAAACGTTTCAAAGAAACAGGAAGTGTACATGATCGACGGCGTTCTGGTCGTCCAAAAACTGCAACTGATGAAAATACCTCTGCAATGGTATGTGAAACTTTAACGAATAGTCCAGTAAAGTCAACAAGAAGATTATCAAATGAAACACGCATCTCGAGAACGTCAATTCGAAGAATTATTAAAAATCATAAATTCCATCCCTAAGTGTCTCGATGTCAGAGGCCGCCAATTTGAACATTTGTTATAATTTGTTGTTTATACCGGAGTACGAACCACTGTACACTGTAGGGTGGATCGATTTTACATTTTTTTCGATTTCCATATTCTAATAGAGACAAAAACTTGCGCATGCATGAGAAAATAGCCTCTGCAAAATCGTAGCTTAATAGGTAGTCATCTTCTGCCCCCGGCAGAGCGATGAAAATCATATTTTAGTAGTCAAAAACGTATTTTCCTTATAATTTTTAAAATATTTCAATATGCATCAAAATTATTCCTAATAACTATAAAGTCGATGAAAAAGACCTCATATGATCGTTTTTCCAAGCGCGTTGTCCTACGTTAATATCTTTTGCCCCCGGCAACAATGTCAAATGTTGAAAAAATAGGTAATTTATATACATATTTTCAGATCGGCTCTTTGTCTTAAATAATGCATTTATATATTTCCCATAGCATTTATATCGTTGCTTAGGCATGAAATAACACACACGCAAAATTTTATGACTCTAGAGTAATATCTTCTGTCCCGGAGAAAAGTCTAAATGTGGATTATAATTACGTTAATGCGATGTTATAAGTACGATAAGTACTAAGTACAGCTCCTCGCTTGCTAATTTTATAAAATTAGCAACCCAGAACTCACCACGAGGAGGTGGCTGTACGTCGAGTTCCACCCTATCCAGCCCCAACACCCTTCCTTTGGCTGCATGTCGATTTACATACGGTAATCTTTCTTAGAATCAAATCGTGGAAGTTTTGTTCGGGAGTGAAGACGGGAGCGGATGAATCCGTCCCTCTCTTCTATTCCACTTACACTGGCAGAGGCTTCGGTTACTAATTTGATGAGTCTCTCGACCGCTTGAGTATGACAAGGGAATAGTGGGATCAGTCCATCAGGCTGGTCTCCCGTCTCAACAAACTCTTTTATTCGGGTATCAGGTATTGTTTTTGTAACGGGGGGTTCGGTCACCTCAGCCGTTTGCCAGTTGATCATTTCGTAATATTTTTGACTATCGTAGAGCAGCTCAGGCATGGCGAAGGCTCGAATTTCCCCGCTGGTGATTGTTTTGATCGTGCTTTTAATATTCTTCTCCATCCCAATTCTCTTATGTGTTGCTCATCGGCATGTAGCATGGAGATCAAAATATTTTCTGGGTGAGCAAAGAAAGAATTTCTACGGAGGACTTTGTTGGCGATTGTCTTAGATCTTTGAGGCATGGTCTGAGAGAGACGCATCATTTCGAAAAAATGTTTTGCGCCCTCAGTGAAACTGGAGTTTTTCTTTATCTTAAACCAAATTGGTGCGTAAACTGTCATAATGAATCGCACAATTTCGTTGAAGGTGCTGGAGGGTTCACTGGTTGAAACATAGAGGCGCAGAAATCTATTTGCTGTTGTCAGCCACGTGGAATGCGCCATCTTACCTGGGTTTCGAGCCGCGAGAGCTGAAGAGCAGCTACCGCTCGACACTGCTCTGTAGATGCCTAACAAATATTTTTGGTCAGTGCTCAACTCGGCATCATCTATGTCAATGTCGGGAGATGGAATGGCATCGAATTCTGTAATTGGAAGTTTTTCGCAGTCGTTCAGTTGCTTTCCAACTGGTCCAGTAAAGCCCATTGGCCCAGTTGTTTTGCCGTCCAAGTCTTGAATGAGGTGTCGCAGTGATAATTCATTACCGTGTAATAGGCATATGATTCACTGAACTGGCCTTTGTAGTTTCATTTCAATCATACGAATGGCTCCACCCTTTCGACCCGTGTTCACCGCGGTACCATCACAGCCGATAGCCACAATGTCGTCCGTGCTAATATTGTTAGTCTCTAGAAAGTTGATGATACCTGATGTTATTGCAGAGGCAGAACCTGATGCAGGAGTGAAATGCCCCATGTACTGGGATTCTGGTTCTTGAACTAAAACTATATGCTCTTCTACCACAGTCCTTCTGTGCTTCACATTGTCTATTTCTTCTTGTGTCATTGTTTTATCTTTACGTCCGTCAAAGAAAATGCCCTGTAATGGTAGCGTGATCTTGTCATCTTGCTGATGCTCAGAACGAACTCTTTTTCTGGCTCTTCTTATCTTATTTCGATCAATCACTGAACTGACATCATCTTCTCGTATCCAGCCAACATCCTCTAACAACGAAGAAGCAATAAATGAAGCAGCTCTGTCTGAGACGCCCGTACGATCACAAGCTTCAGCAAGTACCTGGAGTTTCATTCGTGTTTTTTCCTTCATGTCATGTTTATCTCTCGGTGTTAGTTCATACGATGACGATAATTCTATAGATGTATCCTCGGTTTCACTAGAAGCTGACGAAGAAGGTTGTTCTTGAGAAGTTTCTTGTCGTTTACTAGTCGACGGCTCTTGATGTTCTGCTGTTCCTTCTTGTTTCAATATCGCCAATCTTCTTGCAAGAGTCATCTCGTTTTTATTTGTTGTTTCAACATCCAAAGTTCCTATTGCCATTTTGCGATCACTTCTTTGGTCGAGTAAAAACTGTATGCTCTTTCAGTGGTACTCGTCGTTCACGAGGGCAGCTGCATTTTGTCAAATCAGGGCATTTACAAGCCGATATGTCAAATAAGGTGGTCTTAGTTGATTTCTTGAAGGCCTCAAGATTTTTCTGTAACGATTCGTTCTTCTTTTTCGCGTTCAGTGATTTGATGATGTTAGCCATTTTATCACGATAACTTTTCAACATTTGATTTATCCGTGCTGTCGAAACTGTTGGAATGGAAGCTAATTTCCACAAGTATTCCAGTCTCTCCGTGACCACAGCGGCGATGTCTTTGAATGGAGGTTCCTTCTTTGATGATCTCAACTCAGTTCTCACATGATGGTAGTATTGCATCACATCTTCACATGTGGGAAAACATCGCAAATTCAAATCTTTCCCAGCACCAAATATTGGACACGTAACCGATCTTCTAGTTGTAGCGGTAGCCATCCTGTAAAGATTAAAGAATAATGTATTGTTCTGTTACGCAATAAAATCGAAAAAAACAGTTATGAGAAAAACAAACAAGGATATGAGCAGAGAGATTGAGCACACTGAGGACTCTGAGTGAGGAGCCACACACACACACACACACACACTGAGGACTCGAGGAGCCAGCTGCAAAATACACACCTGCCTTCGACGCTGTCAAAAGGCAACTGAGGGAACTGCGCAGTGCGTACTGGCGCGTCAGTGGCAGCTGCTGCTGGCAGCACTCACCAGAGATGACCTTTAAACCCTAGCCTAGAGTCATAAAATTTTGCGTGTGTGTTATTTCATGCCTAAGCAACGATATAAATGCTATGGGAAATATATAAATGCATTATTTAAGACAAAGAGCCGATCTGAAAATATGTATATAAATTACCTATTTTTTCAACATTTGACGTTGTTGCCGGGGCAAAAGATATTAACGTAGGACAACGCGCTTGGAAAAACGATCATATGAGGTCTTTTTCATCGACTTTATAGTTATTAGGAATAATTTTGATGCATATTGAAATATTTTAAAAATTATAAGAAAAATACGTTTTTGACTACTAAAATATGATTTTCATCGCTCTGCCGGGGGTAGAAGATGATTACCTATTAAGCTAAGATTTTGCAGAGGCTAATTTCTCATGCGTGCGCAAGTTTTTGTCTCTATTAGAATATGGAAATCGAAAAAAATGTAAAATCGATCCACCTACAGTGTACAGTATCACGGATACGCATTTACGAGTTAAAGTTGATATTCATTTTACGTATTTACCATTTGTTTAATTTATGTATTAAAATAAATATTTTCCTATGGATCCAGACTTTCGGCCCACCCTGTATATATATATATATATATATAAAAACTGAGCGTGCATAATAGTATTCTATATTAACATTTTTTGAAATTTGAATCCTTGTCATTATTGTGTAACGAACATTTCAATACCTACTGTTTTGTTCACTATAATGGCGGTGTAATATGTATTATTTATAGTGTGTAAATGGTACAGTATTATTCTATATTAAACTTTATTTTGGGAAATTAAACCATTGCTATTATGTGTAACTTACATTTGCATTACCTACTGTTTTGTTCATTAAGGGCAGTGTAATATGTATTATGCGTATAAATGCCTTTCTTGGGGGTTTTACTGCCTATTTTGAATATTTATTTTGTCTATTTGCCTGCCTTTTTTAACGGTTTTTAGTGCCTAAACATCCGGGCTCTAGTAATCACAAAATAAATACTGTATGCATTAACATATATATGATTCGCTGAATAAATTGGTAAATAAAGAAAAATAATAAAATATGGTAATAATCTATTTAAGCTCCCGTCTCTCCGATTTTCATAAATTATACATCTGTAGCTTCGTTTCTTCATTAGGAATGCGATTTAGACAGTTTCTAGTAAGGGAAATGCTTCAAAACCTAACCTAACCTAAAAAAAATCTAGTTTTTTTTAAAAAACAAGTCTAGCGAGTTTGTAGTTTTACAGGATTTTAATGAAAATCTAGTGTTTTTTTTAGTTAGAAAAAATCACCACATTGACAACATTAGTATTCGTGTAAATTCTAATTGGATTCAGTTTTGTGGTGTTTGCGATAGAATTATGACGTGCCGTTCGTGTGATTTCGACTTTGAGGACTTGATTCGTCATGTGCCCTAGATGAAGACAAAGCATTGGATGTTTTTATCAATTACAGTGAGTGCCTAATACGAAAAGATCAGAAGATATTTAGGTGAAATAACCAATATTAACCTGTTAGGTCAATTGAATGCCCGGTTAGGTCAATTGAATGCCCGGTTAGGTCAATTGAATGCTCGGTTAGGTCAACTGTACGCTCTTGATGATTGGTTAGGTTAAGTCGTGACATTTTCATTAGTTTAAACGAAAATGACGAGCAAACTTTTCTGGTTAATTTTGAGGTGTTCTGCACGTTTCCTGTGGTAATGCGTCGTTTACGAGATCTCGTAACATGAACATATCCTATATGTTTACGTTACGATATCTCAAAAACTACTCATTTGCACAGGAAACCAATGGCAGACTCGTGCAAAGCATCTCAAAATTGACTAGAAAAGTTTGGTTAAAACTCGATTTTTTTTTTAGGTTAGGTTAGGTTTTGGAGCATTTCCCTCACTAGAGTGTCTAAATCGCATTCCTAATGAAGAAACGAAGCTACTGATGTATAATTTATGAAAATCGGAGAGACGGGAGCTTAAGTAGATTATTACCCAAAATATACACTAGAGGGTAGGCTATATACAGTATACACTTTATCGAATAAGTTGGTAAATAAGGTTACTTTAAGATTAATAGGAGTAAATCTTCAAGCCGGTCCTTTAACTAAGTTGGCCCAAAGTGTAAAGTAAATTAAACCTTTACCATAATCAAATGAATAACTCAAAGTCACCTACCGTGAATTTTATAAGGAATCAAGTTATTAATAATGCAGTGAAAAAATAAGTGTTCAATGCAAGCGAATACTTAGCCTAAAATAATGTTAAATAAATTAAATCTTATAGCAAAATTAAACCGTAATTAAGCTGTAAAATCTGTTTCAAAAGTAACTTTTCAAATAGAGCAAATAAATCAAGTTCAAACAGGAGTACAAAATTCAAACTTTGAAAAACGAGAAGATTCTAACGAAATTAATCACTTTAAGAGCAAAACATGTTCTGTGCACGAAGGTAAGAAGAACTATAAAATCTAAATTTCAGTCTTCTTGATCGTTAACCACTGACTGCGCTTATTGCAGTTTCAGACGCCCGGCAGCGTCGTTTACGTTGCTGGTTTCCATACCGGTGTTAAGCGAGACCACAAGCAGTTTGGTATGAAATGTGTACACACACACACACACACACATATATATATACATATGCATATAATGTACAGTTGCCCGCATATGTAATGTTCCTCGCCTCACAGGCGACTCCGTACATGTGGCAACGCCGCAGTGTTAGTCGAGGTACCCCAACTGGGGGAAGGTGGGGTGAAGGGGAGACAACCGAGTCCGCAACATATAACACAGACATATATAGCTAAAGGACAATTGAATGTGCAGTCATTGACATACAGGCAGTGATGGGCAGTATCTAGATACATGTATCGCCGATACGTATCGATCGATACTTTTGTATCGGTATCGGTATCGCTTTAGCTACTTGACAAAAGTATCGATTTATCGGTATCGCTAAGGTCAATTTTCTTAAATGTATCGAAAAAAATCGATACTTCGATACATCGATACATTAATAAGAATTTTTAAATATTTAGATAGATGTTATAATATGACACTACTGAGTTATATTTATGAATATACAAAATAATAATATTAAATATTTATTTAATGACAGTATACTCTACTGGTCACGTCACACAGTACGGCGCAACGTTTAAACACGTTTGTACTTGTGTTATTGAGATTAATTAACCATAATATAGAAAAGCCTAAAACAGCCGAAATAATCCAGGAAACTCTAAAATGTCAGTTGACATTACCATGCGTCACAAGATGGAACTCCTTGTTCGACAGTTTATTAGTTCTGTTGAAGCATAAAAGTGTCCTAAATGAAACAATAAAACAACTAGGACTGCCAACATTTCGTGAAAATGAGCTTGATTTTCTCCAGGAATACCTAACCGTACTACAACCCATTGCAACAGCACTTGATAGGTTGCAGTCCGACAAAGAATGTTTTTACGGTTGCCTGCTTCCGACATTGTTAGCTGTAGAGAAGAAGCTAGAGCGTTTGAATTCGGAGGCATTGCGTCATTGTCAGCCACTTCTCAATGCAGTCACAGTAGGGTTCACTAAACGGTTTGAAAAGTTTCTGTGCCTTGATGCGTCGCATGAGTGTAAAGCAGCAATACTGGCATCGTCTTCAAATCCTCTGTTCAAGTTAAAGTGGATGACAATAAAAGGCAAATTTAATACTAACATTGTCAAAAAGAGGGTTCAAGAAATGTTGGTTAATGCTGTTAAGAGCCTCAGCGAGCAGACCCCCCAGCAACAACTAAGTGATGCTGCATCTAACGGAAGTGCAGATGATTTCTTCTGTTATGAGTCTGCTTCCACTAATGTCTCTGCAACCCAAAATTCCACTGAGATGGAAGTTTTACAGTATCTGGGTGACGGAAGTCATTCTCTCCAATCTCTGAGGCAGTACCCAGGAATTCTACGGGTCTTCCTGAAGTATAACACACCACTACCATCCTCTGCTCCTGTAGAACGGTTGTTTAGTTTGGCTGGTCACATTCACCCTCCAAAAAGGAATAGACTGTCTGACCAGATGTTTAGCCAGCTGTATTTTTGAAGGGTAATAGTAATTACTTTTAATTGTTAGTGTAATATTTTCAGTCATTCATGTATCCTACAAAATTAAAACATACTTTCATTAAATAAAGCAATTGTTTTTATTTACATCTATAAAACCCATTAAAATGTCGTTGATTTTACTTACAGTGCGTACAAATTACTAGTATAAACAATAATATCTAATACCTACATATTAAATGAATAATTATAAAAATGTACCGGCGATGCATGTATCGGTATCGGTATCGCTTAAGACATCTAGAAAGTATCGGCGTATCGGTATCGCCTAAGACGTTCTTCATGTATCGATGTATCGGTATCGCTTTAGCGATTTTCATGTATCGATGCCCATCACTTCATACAGGTAATTATAATGTAATGTCTATGTTCATAAAGATAAACAATTAATATGATCGTGAACAGCGTTGACCTCCATGTAGTTTACTAGTCTTATACAGTAATACGATTCCATTATGATTACTGCATATCTATTAGTCTAGTCATCTGTGAGAAAATTAGGCCTAACCCACCACAAATTGCAAGAGAATTTTATTCTTCACCGTACATTTCAGAAAGGGTCATAGAACAACATACTAAAAATGCACCCGAATCTACCTTGGGAGAAATGTGCCTAATTTGCCTAAATCTAATATGGCCGTCACAATACTCCGCGGGAGCTAGTTTTTGCCAAGTAACAGCTTCTATACTCTAGATAACGATTTGGTGTAATTATATAAAAGTCTGCAATAAAGTTTTTGGTGATGGAAAATCGAGATTGGTAACGCAAGGGCATTGAACTATCAGTATTTAAAAAAAACTATATATTTACACAAAAAATAAAGATTGTACTCATGATCAGCAAGTAAAAATGTATTATAAAAATTAATTTGGCAATGATTTTTGAGTGGGTGTAAAAACTAATATTTACTCACATTTTCAGTTATAACAACATATTTGCACATTTTGATTTTATTTATAGTTACTGTACATTTAACATCTGAAAAAATACAAGGCACATGTGCTCCCAATGGATATATGCATACTAATATAATATAATATACATATATAATATATATATAATATATATATATATATATATACACACAGGGCGTCCAAAAAAATGTATACACATTTAAATAATTATAAAGGCAGTGTTTATTAAAATACATTTCATTTTCAAAATGTAATAGAATCTACAGACATTATTTAATTGTTTTGTCAACGCCTGTTTTCAAACTGACGTCCGTTCTGGTCCAGGCACTGCTGATAACGCGAAGCAATGGAATCGCAAACATCACGAAACATTTCGTTTGGTATTTGTGTGCATTCTCGTTCAATGGCTGCTCTCAATTCAGCGACTGTTGCAGGTTTTATAGCGTAGACTTTGTCTTTTAAGTATCCCCATAAAAAAAAGTCTAGTGGTGTGAGGTCTGGTGAACGCGGAGGGTATTCTACGAAACCCTTTCGTCCAATCCACATCCACATCGTGCCAAGTACCACTCGCAATACTCCACTCTTCGGTCCGGATCATCTTCATTAATAGCATGGACTAATCTTGGAATGTAACTTTTCCATTGACAGCGCTTCAAAATGCGTTGGACAGACGATTCTGAAATTCCTACCTCACGACTCGCTTGCCACACAGATTTTCTTGGACTTTGGTGATACGTTTCCAGTACTCTTTCTTGCTTTGTGGGGCTTGTCGATGTCCGTGGTCTTCCGGAACGCTTCTTGTGGACATTCTGAACAGTTCCATCGGCTTCAAACTTATCTCTAATTCGAGTGATGGTAAGTCGCGTTGGTGGATCTGTTTGAAACTCCCTCCTAAACTGTCTTTGCACTTCAACTGCGTTTTCACACTTCCAGTAGCATTTTAGAATGAATTTCCTTTGTTCAAAGCTTAGTCTGACTGCCATTATTAATTCTAATGGGTTTAACTTGGAAAGAAAGAAACATCAATTGAGCTATCAGCTGTTAAAGTGTGTATACATTTTTTGGGACGCCCTGTATATATATATATATAATATATATATATATACACTGTGTGTATATATATATATATATATATATCACACACTGTATATTATATATATATATATATATATATATATATATATATATATATATATATATATATATATATATTAGGGTGTCCCGTTTTGGACGAATCTCAAAGTTATTAATGTCAAGCCCTCTCATATCGTGACAAATGATGATTTAAATATGCTAACCAATTTTTAGACCGAAATCATAAAATTTGATCTCCGAGCACTCGATTCGAAAATTTTAGGGTAAATTTTTTTTTTAAATTTTAGTTTTTCAATTTTATGCCTATAAATTCAATTTTAGACACTTATAAATGGTTTCATCCGATGTACTGTATATTAAAAAAACGAGTCATTTGATACCAAATATATATAGGTTTGGCTTAAACATTTTGTTTTTATTAACTTTTTCTTATTTTTTTCAGGAGTTTAGCTAGTCAACTAGTTACCTAATGATTAACTATAGCTTCGAATGAACGAAAGTTAAGAAAAGATAAGGAACGTGATGATTCTGTTCTTGGAGATCTCCTTCCTCATTTTGAACCACACAGAGGGGCACTTTTTCCCTCAAATGGAGATGTTCTTCGTCACTTTTTAAGTCTAAAAAGAAACTCCATGAGGAATAATTCAGTAGAGGAGACAATAAAAGTAGTTTTGGAAAAAGTTAAACGTTTTTGGATCCTGGCCAGTATACCTTCTAAAGATGTTGGGCGTCATCCGAGACCTAAACAGTTATTAAAGGACTCAATTAAAAAGAGAGATACTGTTGCACGAATTGCAGAACGTCCTAATTATAACAATAAACTTCAGGAATTTAACCAGGTTTTAAAAAATCTTTTTGACATCAGCTCTCAGAACGCTGAAGAAATTATAATGAAAGATCCACTAAGAAGTAATGAAACGAAAATTTGGGATGTTAAATTTCTGGAAGATCAGAGAGGAGAAAGGGAAATGTGCTTAGAAGGTCTAGATAAAATATATGAAAAGACTAAAGCTAAAGCTGAAAGAATCCAAGAAATAAAAAACCGTGAACTAAAAGAATCACAAAGGAAAGCAATGCCTTGAACATCTAAAATGAATATGATCTATCAAGAAAATTCGTCTTCAGAATCGGAGCAAGATGATCCAGAATTTAAACTTTCGAGTGCGAAAAAAGGTCCTAAGCGTCAAAATATTATGAAGTCTTCTAAAGTTAGCAATATAGCTGACAGATTAAACTTGTCATTAAATCAAAGAACAGCTTTTGCTGCTACTGTGCTTTCTGCCTGTGATATAGATTTAGAAAGTCAGCCTGTCCAGAACAACTTCTTGGAATGCAGGAAAGAAAACTAGGGAGAACACATCTAAGAAAGTGAAAATTGATTTTGAGCCTCCAAATTTCTCTTCGCTCCATTGGGATTCTAAAATAGTTACAGAATTGAGAGGTGGAAAGAAAGAACGGTTGGCTATTTTAGTTTCGGGAATGCCAAGTGCGAAGGAAGGCAAAATTTTAGCGGTTCCAGATATCCCTCATGCTACTGGATTTTCTCAAGCCCAGGTCACTTTTGAAACTGCTATGGATTGGAACCTTGAAGGAAGAGTGGTTTCGTTGGTTTTCGATACAACCGCATCGAATTCTGGTTGGATCAATGGTGCCTGCAAAAGACTAGAAGACTTATTAGGACAGAGGATACTCTGGTGCGCATGCAGGCATCATATATTTGAAAGAATTTTGAATGATGTTTTTAAAGTAATATTTGGCAAATGAATATCACCTGATCATGAAATTTTTCACAAATTTAGACAAACTGTATGGAAGAATTTAGATACGAGCAATAAACATAAAACACTGGAAACAACAAACGGATACCTAAAGAATAAAATTGAAGATGTAACAAAATATCTTTATGAAATCCTGCAAAATGAAGATGACAATGTGTTACTTCGCGGGGATTATAAAGAAAGTGCTGAGTTATGCCTACAGATTTTGAATCAAACTCCACCAAAAGGAATTCGTTGGCTTCATTCTGGAGCCTCGCATCGTGCTAGATGGATGGCTACAATCATGTAATATATAAAAATGTTTGCCTATAGTGATCAAGCAGGTTACACTGAAAATATGGTGAATAAGCTGGAAAGAGTATGCAAATTTATAGTAATGATATATATATCAAAGTTTGGGTGTCATCTACAAAATGAGTTGAAGCACCTGAAAATGACCTGCAGTTATATCACGACTTGCAAGCATACAAGAAAATCGATGAAGAAGTAGCAAACCAGGCTATTAAGGCCCTTGATCGCCACCTCTGGTATGTTACTGAAGAAATGGTACCGCTTTCTTTATTTTCAGAAAAATTAAGTGGTGAATTGAAGACCAAAATTGCTAAATCAATATCGAAATTTGAGAAGCTAGGATTTTCTAACCGACGAGGACCACCAACATTTCCTACATTTAACCCTTCCACGAGACTTCCGGATCTAGCTGGGCCAAACTCATGGCTCTTCTTGAATTTATTCAATTATTCTGGTAACTGGCATAGAAAATCTGCAAACGAATGGAAAGATGATGAAGATTTCAAAAGAATGAATAATTTTGTACACTATATGAAAGTAGTAAATGACATGGCCGAACGAGGTGTTAAATTAATAGAAGATTAGGCTAATTCGATCACTAGAGATGAAAAACAAAAACAATATCTGCTACAGGTGGTTGAAGACAATAGACAAAAAGTGCCTGATTCAAGAAAAAACATTAACCAAGTATGTCAGAGATTAGGCCGCGCATTCGAAAAATCGAAAATAAATTCTTAGTTCTTTATTTTAAAAGGAAGATTTAATATTTATGGAGCCACAGGGAAAAGGAAAAAGAAACACGAAATCCGAGCGCTTTCGTGATATATTCACATCCAAAGGGAAAAACAAGTAATAGGCAGAATTTACAAAGCAAATGAGTTAAATACACAAGCGAAAAATTCCCAATCGGCAACTCAATTTAAAAACCATAAAACACTAAAGATTTTTTCAACAGATAACTTAATCTGAAGGAAGCTAAATTATTGAATATAAAAGAACTATATAGATGACATTAGACAATTAACATGTACAGAGAACAAAAATTATTGTAACAGTTATTAAAAGTAGTATTTAATTAAAGCAGGCAATTAAGTGGCAAGAATTTAATGAAAACAAAAGGAATGGTGCCAACATCTTACAGAATATTCCAAACTTCTACAAACAATCTGAAAAAACTCTCCCAATAGCCAACCTGATCAAAAATCTAACAAACCACCAAGCACACAAAGATTATATACGAAAGAAATATTACAATGCACACATAAGAATGTTAACAGTTCTTAAAATAATATTTAACCAAAGCAAACCGTTAAGAGGAAAGAATGCGGTCAAGAAACCAATAGGCCCTACGCCAATTTTCTAATTATATACGGGTCTAATTTATACAGCCCAGGGCTTATATTAAGGACCAAATCCACATTCAATTATATTTCTGCTAACAATAGATTTACTAAACCTTAATTTGGAGGCATTTTTCCAGTCAATGGGGTGATTAGTATCTCTTACGTGAATGAAAAAGACGTTAGATTCTTGGCCAATTCTTATACTGTATTGATGTTGCTTAATACGTAACTCAAAGAACTTACCAGTTTGGCCTATGTAAAATTTATTACATATTGTGCATGGAATTTTATATACACAACCCTGTTCACTTAAAGGGGAGTTCTTAATCAATGAATTCTTAATTACATCTAAATTTCTGAACCCAATATTTACGTTAAAATTCCTCAGCAGATTCGGCAGATCAAGGAAATTTTTCCTGAATGGTAACACTAACAAATTTTTTGTGTTATAAGGAATCTTGTCCTTTACTTCGTAGAAGGTTTTCTTTGCCATTTTTAAGGATTTATCTATGCAGTTCTTTGGATATTTTAAATCAAACGCAATTTTGTATATTCTACTAATTTCGTCATCAATGAACTCTGGGCTACAAATTCGTAAGCCTCTTAGGAACAAAGCAGAAAGAACGGATTGTTTTACGTTAATGTAGTGAGCACAATAATAATGTATATAGGAGCAATTATTAATGGGTTTTCTGTAAATATTGTACTTAAACTTTTTGGATCTTTTCCGTTTGACTGCCGCCATTGAAACATAATTAAACTTTTTGTAGTTTGTATTTTAACTGAAATGTCTTGATGATACAAAATAAGTTACTTTATAAAAAAGCTTTTCTTAATTTCCCCTTCAAATTTTGTTTCTTATAAACAATTTTAATTACTTTTAAGATCCATGCTTAATTTTTAAGTTTTAATCGTGTACTCAGAAAAATAAGGGGATCACCTGAAGATCAGGGCCTCCAGCCTTCTTTAGTTAGCTTTATAAGGCTAACTAACAAAAATATCACGACCTAACCCAGTGGTTCCCAACCGGTTTTGGCTTATGGCCCCCCTTAGGAACCTTATTTTTTCCCGTGGCCCCCATAAGCATTATTTTCAGTAGGTAATATGCAGATTTAACTCTATTTTACAAAATAACATTTTCCTGTGGCCCCCTTCAAATGTGCCATGGCCCCCAGGGAGCCATATGGCCCCCAGGGAGCCATATGGCCCCCAGGGAGCCATATGGCCCCCGGTTGGGAAACACTGACCTAACCTAACCAATCGTCAAGGTCGTACAGTTGACCTAACGATTGGTTAGGTTAGGTCGTGATATTTTCGTTAGTTAGCCTTATACAGTAAGGCTAAGTAAAGAAGGCTGTGGGCACTCACCTCTTGTTTCAATGGCGGCAGTCAAACGGAAAAGATCCAACTTTTTTTCCAGACCTATTTATTAAAACATCTAAAAAGGGATCGAAGAATCTGTTTCTATTTCAACTGTAAAATTGATAGAGGGAATTAAATTATTAAGTTTGGGTAAGAATTCATTGAGATTTAAAGATACTGGCCAAATTTTATATTGGTAAGCTTTGATGTTACCGCTTTATTTACAAGAGTCCCGGTGGAGGATCTATTAGTGTTTCTTTCGAAAGAATTGGTTAAGTATATTTTTCCATTTAGGCAGAAATTTGGTATGGCGATGGGAAACCCCCTCTCCCCCATTTTAAGTAACTTATATATGGAGTTTTTTGAAAGTAAGTTATTAAGGAAGATTCTGCCAAATTATGTTCCATGGTTTAAATATGTAGATGATGTTCTTTGTCTTTTGCCAGTATCTTTAAATCTCAAAGAATTCTTACCCAAACTTAATAAATTAATTCCCTCTATCAATTTTACAGTTGAAATAGAAACAGATTCTTCGATCCCTTTTTCAGATGTTTTAATATATAGGTCTGGAAAAAAGTTTAAGTACAATATTTACAGAAAACCCACTAATAATTGCTCCTATATACATTATTATTCTGCTCACAACATTAACGTAAAACGATCCGTTCTTTCTGCTTTGTTCCTAAGAGGCTTACGAATTTGTAGCCCAGAGTTCATTGATGACGAAATTAGTAAAATATACAAAATTGCGTTTGATTTAAATTATCCAAAGAACTGCATAGATAAATCCTTAAAAATGGCAAAGAAAACCTTTTACGAAGTAAAGGACAAGATTCCTTATAACACAAAAAATTTGTTAGTGTTACCATTCAGGGAAAATTTCCTTGATCTGCCTTATCTGCTGAGGAATTTTAACGTAAATATTGCGTAAATATTCCATGCACGTAAATATTGCGTAAATATTCAATGCACAATATGTAATAAATTTTACATAGGCCAAACTGGTAAGTCCCTTGAGTTACGTATTAAACAACATCAATACAGTATAAGAATTGGCCAAGAATCTAACGCCATTTTCATTCACGTAAGAGATACTAATCACCCCATTGACTGGAAAAATGCCTCCAAATTAAGGTTTAGTAAATCTATTGTTAGCAGAAATATAATTGAATCTAGGGTGATCAAGAATAATGTGGATTTGGTCCTTAATATAAGCCCTGGGTTGTATAAATTAGACCCGTACATAATTAGAAAGTTGGCGTAGGGCCTATTGGTTTCTTGACCGCATTCTTTCCCCTTAACGGTTTGCTTTGGTTAAATATTATTTTAAGAACTGTTAACATTCTTGTGTGCATTGTAATATTTCTTTCGTATATAATCTTTGTGTGCTTGGTGGTTTGTTAGATTTTTGATCAGGTTGGCTATTGGGAGAGTTTTTTCAGATTGTTTGTAGAAGTTTGGAATATTCTGTAAGATGTTGGCACCATTCCTTTTGTTTTCATTAAATTCTTGCCACTTAATTGCCTGCTTTAATTAAATACTATTTCTAATAACTGTTATAATAATTTTTGTTCTCTGTACATGTTAATTGTATAATTTCATCTATATAGTTCTTTTATATTCAATAATTTAGCTTCCTTCAGATTAAGTTATCTATTGAAAAAAATCTTTAGAGTGTTTTATGGTTTTTAAATTGAGTTGTTGATTGGGAATTTTTCGCGTGTGTATTTAACTCATTTACTTTGTAAAATCTACCTATTACTTGTTTTTCCCTGAAGATGTGAATATATCACGAAAACGCTCGTATTTCGTGTTTCATTTTCCTTTTCCCTGTGGTTGTTTGCTTATTAATAAGATCACGTGTTATTCTGTGATTTTATTGCATATATATATATATATATATATATACAGGGTGGGCGGAAAGTAGCTCCCTATTTTGGATTGGTAAAAAAATACGTATATTATCCATTTATTTCAGAAGAAATAATATGAAAAGGTAGGCATACATGGTAGGTTTTCTCTAAAATTCAATGTGGGCTCCAACTCTTTCCACCAGCTTCTGGAGCCGCCCAGGAATGGCGTCCACTGACTTTAGCAGGAACTCCGGCGGGATGGAGGACATGACTTCCCGAATTCGGTCCTCCAGTTCTTCCAATGTCCTCGGTTTGGTGCGGTAGACTTCTTCCTTTACCCACCCCCAAAGAAAGAAGTCGCACGGTGTCAAGTCGGGGCTCCTGGCTGGCCAGTGATGTGGACCACGACGACCCATCCAACGCCCAGGGAAGTGGGCATCCAGCCACTCACGGACAACAAGAGCGAAGTGCGGAGGGGCGCCATCTTGCATAAATATCAGATCGTCGATGTTCTCCCATGTGCTGACAGCGGCCAGACCTCGTTTCGCAACATAGCAAGGTACCGCTCAGCATTCATGGTGTTGCGCAGAAGGAACGGGCCCACAACCTGATCTGAGGTCATACACACCACACCGTTACACTGAACCGATTCTGCCGTTTTTCAGCGGTAACCATGGGATCCTCTCCTGCCCAGTAGTGGCAATTGTGGCGGTTGACAAAGCCTCCGACGTGGAACACCGCCTCGTCGCTCCAGAGGATGTTGCGGAAGAGATGGGGCCAGTCTTCATGCCAAGCCAGCATGATTTCCCCGAACTCCATGCGAATGTCGCAGTCCTCGTCCGAGAGAGATTGGCAGTAATGCGGCTTCCACGCACGCCAGTTCAGCTCCTTCTTCAGCACAGTTCGCACTGAGTAGCGGGAGAGTCCACTTTCCCGAGCTGCCTGGCGAGTTGACTTTCGTGGACTTCGTGCGAACATTTCCTGAACTGCCTGCACCGTCTCCTGGGCCCTGGATGTCGAAGGGCGACCACATCTTCGAACATCTGCCACAGACCCCGTGGTCATGAGCTTCGAGTGGCAGTTCTTGATTGTTTCGGGTCCACTTGGGCACGTGGTCCGTGAATGGCCCGCCACCATCTTTGAACTCGAACGACAGATTGCCAAACTTCGTACCGTGCCGCCAACTGGGCACGCTCCTGCAGTGTTAAACGCTCAGCCATGTTACCCTTCAATCTAAATGAAAAAAAAAAATGAACGTTACAATTGTACCACTTTAGAGAACACAAAGAGAACACTTTAGAGAAAAAAAGATTACCGTTACAATTGTACCACTTTAGAGAACACACCATAACAATATAACAATAGAATCACAATTTATACATAATTTATATGTAATTTAAATTACGGAGCTACTTTCCGCCCACCCTGTATATATATATATAACGGGTGAACCAAAAGTAGGTGGACAGTAAATGATAACGTTTATTTTGAGAATACATATACAATTATATTTAATTTTTTTGTATACTATAATACAAAATAAGAAAAAAATTAACTTATAATTACCAATACAATACAAAAGCACTGAAAATGTTATCAACGCAGGTGCTCAAATTGCTGTCCATCACAATTTACACAGCTTTGAAGTCTACCTTTCACACTTCGACAAACATTTTTGCACAAGTTTCTTTGTGCATTAATTTCTTGAAATGCATCTCTGATGTAATTTTTCAAATCACCAACACTTCTTGGTTTTCGACTATAAACTTTGTCCTTGAGTACTCCCAAAAAGAAAAAATCCATTGGGGTAAAGTCAGGTGAACGTGCAGGCCATTTAATTTGACCTCTTCGGCCGATCCATTTCTCGGGAAATGTTTCAAGATACTCACGGACTGCTCTTGAATAATGTGGAGGGGCCCCATCTTGTTGGAAATAGAGGTCATGTGAATTAGGCTGTTGTTGTAAGTGTGGAACAACTTCATTCATTAGAATTTCGAGATACTTATCGCCTGTGACTGTTCCATCAACAAAAATTGGTCCTAAAACACCAGAACTTGAAATACCACCCCAAACAGTGACACCAGGCTGGTTTAGTTGCTGCTCTAATGTTAAATGCATGTTCTCACTATACCAGTAAACATAATTATGTCGGTTAACATGACCTGATAATTTGAAAGAAGCCTCATCCGTCCACACAATGTTATCTAAAATTATTGGATTTCCTTCAATTTCGTTCAGCATGATCTCACTAAATTGCAGCCGCCTTTCTGGGTCATCCTCCAATAAGCCATGAATTAGCCGTGGACGATAAGCTTTCAACCCAATAGATTTCAGAATTCGTATAATAGAGGTTTGTGAAATGTCCAGTTCTGCTGAGGCTCTTCTGGTGGACTTTTTGGGACTGTGAACAAATGCTTCGGCAACAAGTTGCTTATTGTCCTCTGTGCAAACTGTTTTGGGTCGACCAGTTCTTGGGGCATTAAGAATTGAGCCAGTGGCATCAAATTTGTCACGAATGCGGTAAATGGTTTGTCTCTTTGGGGCTTGAGTACCAAATGTTTCAACCATTTTCTTCTAACAGTTTCAGTATTTTGAGATTTCCAATACTCTTTTAACACCCATTTTCTGGCATCAATATTTAGATTATTTGCCATTATGGGTTCTCTGAACTATCTGAAAAGAAAAAAGATTAAATTTAAATAAATTTAGTTATAATATTTAATATAATATAACACAAACACCATAGTTATAATGAACACCATAGTTATAATATAATATAACACAAACCCTATTCAACCTACTGTCCACCTACTTTTGGTTCACCTGGTATATATATATATATATATATATATATATATATATATATATATATATATATATATATATATGCATACTAAAATAATTCTTATAATGTTTTTCCATTATTTTTTATTGTTTCTCAGTTTTTATAATAAAAATATGTTAAAATTTGTATTAAGAGTTTTGTTTTGTTTTGTTCATGTTTTGCTAATGTTTTATAGATGTGAGAAAGCCATGTCATGCTAATAATATTTTTCTTATTGTTTCAGGTACACTAAGTATGATGGATAAATGTCTATTTTGTGAAACCTCATTGGACGACGGGCGAGCAGTTGTCACACTGGGATTCAAAGGATGTCAAGGAATAGCAGAAGCATCAGCTTCACCACAGTTCCTGGACAGCATCTGCATACTGAATGCCGTTATAGGCATTGTAACAAAAGAAGAATCGAAGAGAGCTTAAAGAGATCACGTAATGCAGTGTCTGAAAGTGACGAGGCTCAGGTATGGACAAGTGAACATTCATTACTTCACATCGGTGTTTGAGGGCATTAGATCATTATCATATCACAGACTGTCTTTACCAGATGCAGAAGACCCAACCCCTGGTATTGATTTCCTTTGGAAAGCTTCTTTGTCAGTGCGTCCTAAGAGGCCTGGATGGTCATGTCTAATGCAAATGGTACAGAAAGGCAGCCACCCAGGACAGTCATCGGTGCTGTACCTCCCGATGATTGATATGAACCCCAGTGACTTCAGCTGTATTTATTCCACCTTGAAGTTTGTGTCTTCCCATGCTAAGAAGTACAACGTTACACCCATTGTAACCTTTGACCAGCCACTCTGGTGGAAGGCACTTCAGATAACAGGTAGTGAGCCAGAAGAGAGTGAATTTCGCTGCATTGTACTACGGTTTGTGGTTTCCACACAGAAATGAGTTTCGTAGGAAGTATTGGACACATGGCAGGGTCAGGCCTTCATGATGTACTAGCGCAAATCTATGCCAGCAATGCTGTAAGCCATATGCTCGCTGGGAAAGCTTTGGAGCGAGCTGTACGTGGGCACTTTCTACTTGATGCAACACTTAATGCCATACTGGTTTCCAAAGCATTCAATGTTGATTTTCCTTTCAATGCTCAGTCCCAGGAGCAAGAACAATATAATGGAGATGATTAAACCATTTTCATTGAGCAAACACACTCAGCAAAACAAGATGATGCAGTTGATACAAAGACATTCCTAGAAAAACAGAAAATCTTGAAAAAACTTGGCCAGGTTTATGATGAGGTTACTGCGGGTGTCATTCCAATCAGTGATCTCAATACATTACTTGAAATTAAACAATGCAATGATCACCTATTAGGAGTGAAGGATTCTCTGAGAACATCACGTAATGCAAACTTATGGCTACAATACATGGATATGATAGGTATATTGAGAAAGTTCCTAAAAGCAGAAAGGACAGGCCATTGGCAATTACATTTGGAAGCCATACATGACATGATGCCTTATTTGGCAGCATCAGGCTACAACTTGCATACCAAATCAGTGTATGTGTACCTCCAGAATATGATGAAGCTCCAGGAACAACATCCAGAGATATACAATCATTTCCTACAAGGGAATCATGTAGTGCGCCGATCCAATCGCTTCTGGGCTGGAATTTCTCTTGATCTAGCTATCGAGCAAATACTTATGAGGTCAATGAAGACAACTGGTGGGTTGACAAGAGAAAGAGGTATGACAGAGGCCCACCGTCTTATATGGCTGATGTCACGCCCCACCTGCCTGGAGATAAACAACTCCATGTAGGAATATTCCTCTGTGTCATACAGTACCAGCGACCAGCACAAGGAGGCAACACCAGCAAGGCAGGAGAGAGATCTAAAGGACACTCAACACCATACGTAATTTCTCACCCAAAGAAGCTCATTCAGTGATGACGTTTCTTTGCATAACATTGCAACTGGAGTAACAGTTGGTGGCAGTGTGAATGCTGACAACGCAAAACCTGTTGGAGCTATGATAGTGGAGTCTATGGTTGACAAGAATGCGATGGATCATTCTTTCAGGAAGAAAGATCAGCTAGTGATAATGGATTCCAATAATGCCATCAAGATAAGTGGTGAAACAGTCCATATTGATCCACACCTACTCTTCCAGAGACTGGTCACAGCTGGCACACGTAATGAATAACTGGAAGATATATTCAAGTATGAGCTGTCCAGCTACCCATCTGCTTTGTTTGACATGAGAAATGTGATGAAGGCTGCCAGTAAACCAGCACTAGCAGATGCTATATGGGCACTTATGCCTCGTGATAATCCAGGCCCTACTGGAGATGATTGGAAGTATGTTCTGGATGGTGGTGCACTGTTGTATTGTATTCCATGGCAGAAAGGAATTACGTATGACAACATCTGCCAGAGGTATGTAGACTATGTGACCCGACGATATGGAAAATCTACTATAGTTTTTGATGGGTATGAGGGCGGACCATCCACGAAAGACAGCACACATTTGAGAAGAACAGGAGGACAAACTACAGAAGTGCATTTCACTGGCCCAATGGTCATGAACATGAAGAAAGAGATCTTCCTTTCAAACAAAAGGAACAAACAAAATTTTATCAATATGCTAATCAACAAAATGGAACAAAATGGGTTCAAAACAAAACAAGCCAGAGGTGATGCTGATGTACTCATAGTCAAAGCCACCATTGAAAGTGCATCAACTTCCAATACTGTGCTTGTTGGGGATGATACAGATATTCTGATTCTTCTGTGCTACCATGCACACGCTGATGAATGTGAAATTTACTTCTGCCCTGAAGGAAAGATGGGTACAAAGACACTGCCAAGATGCTGGAACATCAAACTAACAAAATAGGTTCTAGGTGCACATGTATGTGAAAACATCTTGTTTGCCCATGTACTATTAGGATGTAACACCACATCAAGAGTGTACGGCAATGGCAAAGGTGAAGCTCTAAAGCAGCTTAGAACCAGTGCATATTTCAATGTTCAAGCTGAGGTATTCAATAACAGACTGGCTACAGCTGAGGAGATCGCAACAGCTGGGGAAATGCACTGGTAACCATGTACAGAGGAAGTAAACGGGGTGAAGGGCTGGACCAATTAAGGCTACAAAAGTTTTCAGAAGGTTGGTTCCAGCACTTCTTATGTTCAACCTCAGATGCTACCTCCCACATCTGCAGCTGCTAGCTACCACAGCTTCAGAGTCTACCACCAAGTGCAGACGTGGAGAGGGTATGACCTACCACTTGGTGACGGGTTGGAAAATTTCTGCTTCAAGGCTCATTCTTATAATGACAGACAAAGACATAGCTCCAACAGATTTACTGGAAGTAATCAGATGCAGTTGCAAAACAGGTTGTTCGACGATGAGGTGCTCCTGTCGCAAAACAGATCTTGATTGTTCTTGCATGTGGAGAATGCCGTGGCGTGTGTGCCAACATATTCAGTGAAGAACACTGAATTGTTATTCATATCGCTTCTTTGTATATAACCTTGTCCTGTTACTGGCCAATAATGGTAAGCGTTATTCTATTGTGGCTCATTGTGGTTTTATTGTATTGCAATGCACAGACATTGTGGCAGCCATATTGGATTTATATATATGCGAATTAATATGATCAATAAATTTATGACTTTTTCTAAAAGATTTTCCAGCCCTGAAAAACATATTCCAGGCTTTTAAACCACTACAAAAGCTTAGATATAGCTCAATTATAACAAAATAGGTTTTGTCATCGTATTTGGCGACCATATTGGATTTATGCAAATTAGGCATATTTCCCCAAGGTAGATTCGAGTGCATTTTTAATATGTTGTTCTCTGAGCCTCTCTGAAAGATATTGTGAAGAAAAAAAATTCTGTTTCAATTTGTGGTGGGTCAAACCATATTTTGACTAGACTATATATGAACAGCTTCCCCATCCACCAGTCTCGCGTATATTAAATTATTATGTAACAATACTAATAAAGCTGTTTGTAGAGTCCGTGTGCAGCTGGAGAGGGAGAGGAGAGGATGGGAGAGAGAGGGAGAGAGGGAGGGAAACGGCCAGAGAGTGTGAGTGAACAGATACTTAAATTGGTAAATGGCTTATCGATTGTTACACAAACTACCTGTAAAGAGTTTCGATCCAAATAACAGTAACTGATTATCAAAATCACATAATAATGTTACACACCGAGACCGTGAGCTTCAGCTGCTTCTGTATTGCTGGTCTCCAGTCAACCCCCCCCCCCCTGACATGCCATAGTAAGTTTTAGCTGCACTCAACTTAAATGAATCTCTCGGTAAGATAGATTTGAAGCTCTCCACACGAAACCTATTCATGCTAAATGGATTGTCTGTGCATGGGATAACCTACACAAAATGAGGGAAACCATTTGGAAAGGTTGGGAAATTAGCGGCATTCATGCATTTTTGTTACACAGTAAAAATACAATATAATTTTAAATGTTTTTACTGCTTTCACTTTACAATGTTTTATTACAATATACCGAATTTACTTTTCAAATAAAGTATTTTAATGATCTAAGTTTTATTTTCTATCTTCCAAAGATTAGTTTAAATTGTCAAATTTTCGCCTGCTAAATATTTTCGCGTAAGGGCCTTTCCCGAAATTTGAACTGTTTCCTATTATTTTGAAAATAAGATATTTAATGTAAATTTTTACGCTGATTTAAAAATGTAAGTCTTTTTTGGAGAAATTATTATTTTAAAAGTTACACGGCGTTCTAGTTTACGTATAGTTACTATTTTAAAAGTTACATGGTGTACTAGTTTACCTATAGTTACTGTAGAAAAATATTTTGCACATTGGCTACAACACAGTTGTAGACTTCAACAACTACTTAAGAGAGGTAAGTAACCTAACATAACATAACTTAACCTAACCGAACCTAACACAAGGCGTTGAATCTATGTGGAATAAGGCCAAACGAAGGAATAAGAGAGTCAGGGCCCTACTCACCGGCAAATGATTGATACTACTTGTGCGAATTCATGGCGACAGAAAATAACGGTCGAAATCTATTCACACAAATACTTAGTGACATAAGCCAATATTACTGAAGAATACAATAACTCTTGCATTAGTTTTCAGTTGTATTGTTATAGTTTTTGACCTAATACAAAATTACAATAACAAACATAACTTTTGAACCGCTCATTTCTCAAAAAAAAAAAGACTTACATGTTTGAAATCAACGTAAAAATCTACATTAAATATCTTATTTTCAACAAAATCGGAAACAGTCGAAATTTCGGAAAAGCTCATCGCGAAAAACTCGAAAATTTCCTGCAGGCGAACATTCCTGGTTTACAGTAAATATATGTTTATATTAGTATAACCGTAAGTTGAATAACGGCAGACTCAAGAATATTTCTATTAACAATGTTGCTTGAGAGAAAAAAAACTGAAGCATTATTCCAATCAATACGATGGGATAACTCTGACAAATGGACAAAAAGGGCACTGGACGACTGTTAATAGAAATGTTCTTGAGTCTGCAAACAATTTCAACATTAGCCAGGGTCTTTTTTTCGCTTGATCCTGTTGTTTTGAATTCGTTCAGAACGGATTTAAATAAGGGCAAAGTGCTAAAACTAAAACTCTGGTAGCTTTTCCATATAAATTTGTATTCTCCCCCTACAATTTTTGGTGTGCACCAATCACATTATTTTTTTTTCTTTGTGACCTATATATAGTCTCGAACTTGTTATTAATTTCAGTGTTCCCGAGGATGTCATTAGACGAAAGCGCTTGAGCACTATTTCGTGTTTTCTCTTTCCTTTGTAGTTATTTTCGTCATAAATATTATTTACGTGTTACTTTCGTGAAATAATTTGCATATATATATATATATATATATAATATATATATATATATATATATATATATATATATATATATATGTATATATATACTGTATATATATTAGGGCGGAGCGTTTTTACACTTTTTTTTTTCGTTTTGTAATAGTGCTGAAAAGTGGCTCTTCCACGTCAAAAGTTAGTGTGTAAAATCTCAGAGATCTGCAATAATATCTTCTGACTCCGCACGCGCGTTGAAAATCCAAAAAATGCGCCAAAATACATATTTTTTCAATATTTTCTTATAGTTTTAATTTTCATCCTACGTTCTTGTAATAGCGAGGAAAAGCATCCTAAGGGTTTATTTTAGACTAATTGTAAATATTTTTGTCCTGCGATAATTTCTTCTGCCTCCGCAAACGTTCCAAAATACGGGAAAATTTACATAAATAGTGTATTTTATAATGACACTATTATGGTCAACTTCGGCCCTACACCATAGTTTATTCGTTAATTATGTATTAAGTAATGCAATTAACAATTCATTATATCATATTTTAGTAATTTAAGAAGTTTATATATTTGAGCAATTAAATAATTTAGGTCCACCAATGCAGTTTACTTTGCATATGCTTGGTTTATTTTTGATGACTTATTATGTAATATGCATGCAGCTCCTCGCTTATTTCGTCAATATTGAATGTACTATATTGACAAAATAACCCAGAACTCACCACGTGGAGGTGGCTGCATTTAGAGTTCCTTCCTGCCCGACCCAGCCACCCTACCATTATTGGACTTAGGCTAGTTAAACACTGTAGTCACTTTTTGTTTCCATTCTTGGCATTTTCTTTCTGGATTCTAATCTTGCTCTGATAAATCCATCCCTTGCCTCTGAACCGCATACTGCAGCGAAGCCTCTGTTACCAGCTTTATATGCCGTTCAACCGCTTGGGTGTGGCAAGGAAAGCGTGGGATGAAATCAGGTACATCTCCTGATGAGATATAGTTCAGGATGTCGGAGCGTGATAGAACTTTTGTCAGAGGAGGCTCTGACAGCTCACAAGTTTGCCAGTTAATCATGTTGTAGTACTCACTGCACTGAAAGTTCAACGTGGGCAGTTTAAACACTCTCACTGCGGCTGACTCAGAATCTCTTGCTTTAAGGATTCTCCTCCATCCTAATTCTCTGATATGTTTTGCTTCATCGTGAATCATACTAAGGAGAACATTCTCAGGATGAGAAAAATAGGAATTTCTATGAATAACACGATCAACTATTTCTATACAGCGGACACTCAACGACCTCGAGCGTTGTATCATTTGATAAAGATGTTTGGCTCCCTGTGTTGCTGAAGAATTTTTCTTCATTTGAAACCACATTGGAATATAAACTTTCATAATATAATCCACGATACACTTAAGGTTGTCTGAAGGTTATTCAGTTGAAACGTAGAGACGAAGTATGCGGTTAGCAGTTGTCATCCATCTGGAGTGTGCCATTTTGCCTGGTTTCCTTTGAGCTAGAGAGGGAGTTCATTCACCTTTTGACACAGCATCATAGATTTCTGCCAAATATTTCTGATCTGTGCTCAGATCATCTGTATCAACTACAATTTCTTCCGCTTCAACTGCTTCAAACTCAACAACAGGTCTCTTTTCACAATCAATTAACTCTTTTCCTATAGGCCCCGTAAAACTATGAGGACCTGTTGTTTTACCATCAATGTCAGTCACTATGTGCCACAAGGAAAGTTCATTAGTGTGAAGCAAGCAAATCAGCCACTGGAGTGCTCTCTGAAAGTGCTCTTCAATACTTCTTATCACTCTTCCTTTTGGTCCTGTATTAACTGCTGTCCCGTCACATCCAATGGCTTTAACTTCTGAAGTATTAATCTCATTTGAGCGAAAAAAATCCAAAATTGCAGAAGATGTACTCTGTGCTGATCCAGAAGCGGGAGTTACATACCCAATATAATACGAGTTTGGTTCTTGAAGCAAAGTGACATGTTCTTCTGTTATGTTTTTTTGATAACCTTTACTGCCAACTTTTTCTTGCACTGCAGTTCTGTCCTTTCTTCCATCGAAATAGATATTCTCCATAGTTTCTTCTTCATAATCTCTCTTCTGAATGATAGATCTCACTGTTTTTCTAGCTCTCCTTACTTTGCATCTGTCTACTACTGAACTTAAATCTTTTTCGTTTATAATTCCCACGTCTTCAAGAACAGCCGAAGCAATTATAGCAGCAGACCTGTCTGACACACCAGTTCTGTCACAAGCTATAACCAATGATGAGATTGTTCCATCGATTTGATTCTCTGTGTCGGTTCATAATCAGAATCCGCTCCTTCTGTTTCACTTGATGTTAATGACAGTGTTTCAGTTGCTTGTCCTTTACTGGTAGATAGTTTTGGTTCATACTGTTTCATTCTCTGTTGTCTTCTAGCAATAGTTGCTAGATCTTTACGAGTTTGTGAAACATAAAGAGAGCCTATTGCCAATTTTCTTGTTGTTCTCTGATCTTTAAGGAAGTCTTGTTCAATTGCTGGAACCTTGAGATGGTTTTCACATGAACACTTATCAAAATTTTCACATTTGCAAGCACTGATGTCAAATAATTTGTTTTCTGCCTCATTTTGAAATGTTTGTAATTTAATTTTGAATGAGTCACTATCTTGTTTCCTTTTTATTGACTTTAGAAGGTTTTGACATTTTTTACGGTAATTTTTAATCATTTGAACGACACGGTTATGAGTAACAGTAGGAATAGAGGCTGTTTTTCACAAATCTTCGACAGTTTTTGAGAGAACACCCGAAATTTCTGCAACTGTAGGCTCTTTCTTCGATGTCTTCAGATTCAACCTTATTTGATGAAAATATTTCATGACGTCCTTATAGGTTGGAAGGCACCTCTTGTTTAGATCAGCTGGAGCCCCAAATATAGGGCAACTTGAAGAAGTTCTTGTTGCTTGAGCTGGTACTGACATTGTGAAAATCACAGTAATTAATATAAAAATTAAGAAATTACTCCTAAAACGTAAAATATTCTTGCATTCTGCAGAAGTTTTGTATATTACACCAACGTATTATTATGCACTAAAATACGCAGTATATGTCCACATATGCGTGTTGTCGTGTTCCAAAGATGTATTAACAGCAAGAGCAACACAATCCACATCTTACCCGTAACGTAGCTAGCACAACACTGCGGGGAAGTGAGAGCAAGAAGGCCTGGTAGAGTGTTGTGAGTCATGACTCATCAGTCATCACTCACTGACCCATTGCCATATATACCAGGCTGTGGGGAAGCTTCTAGAACGATGTGGGAGTACTACATGACGTACAAAGTGAATTTATTAGCGTATAGGCTGAATATGCAAAATACGTGATTTATGCGGATTTTTCCGTATTTTGGAACGTTTGCGGTGGCAGAAGATATTATCGCAGGAGAAAAATATTTAAAACTAGTCTAAAATAAACCTTTAGGATGCTTTTCCTCGCTATTACAAGAAGGTAGGATGAAAATTAAAACTATAAGAAAATATTGAAAAAATACGTATTCGGGCGCATTTTTTGGATTTTCAACGCGCGTGCGGAGGCAGAAGATATTATTGCAGATCTCTGAGATTTTATACACTCACTTTTGACGTAGAAGAGCCACTTTTCCGCGCTATTACAAAACGAAAATCGAAAAAAGTGTGAAAACGCTTCGCCCTAATATATATATATATATATATATATATATATATATATATCACAAAGCACTGAACCTTTTAACTTAATCTTTAATTTTGAAACTTTAATGAAAATTCGGATCACCTGAAGATCATGGCCCCTAGCCTTCTTTAGTTAGTCTTATAAGGCTAACTAACGAAAATATCACGACTTAACCTAACCAATCGTTAGGTCAACTGTACGCCCTTGACGATTTGTTAGGTTAGGTTAGGTCCGAAAATTCTAAATGAAATGTAAATAATGTAGTTGAAATTAGAAATTCTCAAAGAAAAAAACATTTTGGAAAATTGTGATCAATTAATTATTTTTCCCCACAACCGCCTCCCCCCTCCCGAAAACCAAAAAATATCCCCAAACCACACGAAAAAAAATATCTCGGTCGGGTTCAGATTAAAAAAGATAAAGAAAATGGGATTTTGCCAACCCTGATCCAAAGGTAAAACGCTTAGTTTACATTTAAAACATACAGTAAATACGCCTGTTATGAACCTCTTCTCTCTAAAAGTATTTTTAAAATAAATAACAAGGTATTATTACTTTTCATGAACGCAATTATTCATTGTTGCTCAATACGCAGATGATAATGTCACGCTGAAGAGCATCTTTTGTGTCTTTCGTGTTAATCAAGAGTTCTTTATGAAAAAGTAAAACGTTCACTGTTTTAATTGACAGCCATTGAATAGAGATGTTCATTCATTAATTTTGGCACTTCGCAAGGATTTTCTCTCTCTCTCTCTCTCTCTCTCTCTCTCTCTCTCTCTCTCTCTTTATATATATACGTATAAACTTTTCGCACAAATTTCGGACAGTTGAAAATTTATAATTTTTTGGATATATCCCGTAGATAAATGAAAGCCCCGAGTAAAATCCCGAACGGGGGGAGGAAAAAAAATTCTGAGACAACATAAAATTCGCTTGTCTAAAGTGAGCATTTTTGTGGTCTTAAATTGCATCTTATTTATCCATGAATGAAATTGAACTCCATAAATTTAGTGAAAGAAAATAGAATTTGCAAACGATAGTCGAAATCCGTCCGACAACGAGAGAAATATGCGAGAATTATTTCATATTTATACTGGGTAGGATTTTCATGATAGGATGCCTTTCCACGGTTGAAAACAAGTATGCATAATAATGTTCGCGTGGAATCCTTACTGAAGGAAAATTTCAGCAGAAGGACATCGGTCGTTCCTTTCGGAGCAGCAGAAAAAGAAAAAGAAGAAAGAGTTTCGGTCAGAAGCTCCTTCGGAAGACATAATAGCCTTTATGGTTGCTTCCCCGAGTTCGGTGAAAGATAATTCCTAAAAGACGAAACTTTTGCGATTAATAAGTTGTTTTCAAAGGCTTGGTATACACGCGAAAATTTCAAATACCCTCATGTGACACGTTTTTCCATTACTGAGAGTAACGTTTTTAATCATAAGTACTGCGCGATGTCTCATAAGAGATTGACCCCTGATATTACCCAGAATTGTGGTACAACTGGAATGCCCAACGGCTTGTTGTATAAGGCTAACTTTGTGCAATCATTCTGGAGGACATAAAAGTACGAACAATAGAACACTGGAAAAATACATTGAAAAGAATGTACCATAATTGCGCACACGCACACACACACACACACACACAACGCACATATGCACACACATTTATATATATATATATACACACACACACACACACACACTCTATATACATATATATATATATATATATATATAGTATATATTATTCAGGAAGGAAGGGCCAAGAGCGAACGCCCCCAAAAACGAAACTCCTCCCTCCTTACACACACACACACACACATACACACAACAGAAGGAGAAGAGAGCCGAAATGAGGGTCTAAAGTACGGGTAAAGATGGACTGAGGAACGTTGTTCCAAAATTGACCAGTTGAGTAGATAAAAGATTGAGAATACCGATTAACCCTTGCGTTAGAGAGTTGGAGAGAAAAGGGATGAAAATGTGTCGAAAATCTGGTACTGCAAGCTCTTCATAGAGGAGGCATGCATTTAGAGAGATCAAGAAAGCAACATCCGTTATAATAGCAATACTAAAGAGAGAGTCAGGCAACATTGCGGCGAGGAGAGAGGGATTGCTGACTGTCAGTCAGAGGAGGAAAAATGATGAGACGAAAAGATTTTGATTCCACTCTGTCAAGTAAAGCTGTGTGGGTTGAGTCACCCCACACATGAGAAGCGTACTCATATAGGAGCGGACAAGACCCCTGTACAGAGACAGCAACTGAGTGGGGAAGAAGAAACCAGTACAGCACACCTAACCTCTTAGAAGCTGTTTTAGAAAGAGAGTATATGTGATCTTTCCACGAAAGATCACGAGAAAAAGAGACACCAAGAATGTTAAGAGAAGAGGAAGGATTGAATTGTGTATTGTTGAAGATGAAGTGATAGTCGTGTGAAAGATTGTGACGAGTAGACGGATGAAGGAACCGAGTTTTTGAAGCATTGGAAACCACAAGGTTTTCTTGCCCCAATCAGAGATATACTAAAAAGATCGGAGATTAGGTACGAAGATTAGGTACATATATATATATATATATACACACATATATATATATAATATAATATATATATATATATATATATACAGCGTGTCCCAAAGAAATGTATACCCACTTTGTTCGATAATACCAGCTATGAGGATAATAAATATATTACTTTTTATATGTTTTTTAATAAAGAATTTTCTCCTGAATTTAAATATGTAATTATTTTTATTAAAAATTGAAGAACAAAAAAGTTACAGATGTTTAAATTATAATTATTATTTTCGAGACTTCATGTGCGATATTTTCTAATATTTTTGCACGTATACGAGATAAATTTGAAACCGACGGCACTGTGCAAAACTTACAAAAACAACGTTCTGGAAGACGTCGAACATCTTAGATAAAGTGTCATTTAACCATGGAATTTGTAAATTTTTTTGAATTAACTAATAATTACAACATTTATGCTTCAATATCAACACTAAACATAAGTATCTCAAAACAGTCGGTTAAAATATTAGAAAATATCGCACATGAAGTCTCGAAAATAATAATTATAATTTAAACATCTGTAACGTTTTTGTTCTTCAATTTTTAATAAAAATAATTACATATTTAGATTCAGGAGAAAATTCTTTATTAAAAAACATATAAAAAGTAATATATTTATTATCCTCATAGCTGGTATTATCGAACAAAGTGGTTATACATTTCTTTGGGACACGCTGTATATATATTAGGTATATATATATATATATATATATATTATATATATATATATATATATATATATATATATATAATATATATATATATATATATATATATATTAGGTATATATATATATATATATATATATATGTTATGTTATAATGTTATAATGTTTCAGACCAACAAAGACCCTAGGATCCACTCATGGCTGGTCTACCTAACTGTGTTCGTAATCGTGTATTGTGTATGTCCTCCGTGGTGGCGGAGGGGACCTACAATTTTACGTGGGTTCCGAACCACAAGAACATAAGAAATTTATGTAAAAACTGCCGGTAATTTGGCAACGACCAATTTTTACAAAACTAAATAATTATTTTATCAATTTAAAACTAATTAATTATCGATTTAAAACTAAAGATAGAATCTCTGGATCCAGAGGATCAAGTCATAATAGACTACTATCCACAAATGTTACACTCTATATCTATTTATAACGGACATGCAAATATATCAGATCCAAAGAATCCAGTCAATTTCATTACGGTATCCATCAAGTCACGGTCCATATCGATTGCGGACCAAGTCAAAATTTACAACCATATACATTACAATATATACACTTACGAGGAAAAGTGTAGGTGTGGCTGTAAAGACTGTACAGTAATGTAGAAATGTGTGTGCACCCATTATGGGTCTCCCATTTAAAGGTGTTTGTGGGGCAAGTGAAGATCATGAGTTTTTCAATACCTCACAGTACTATGGGGGGCACCGCTCGGCAGAGGAATCTCTTTAAATAGGGTGTGTAAGGACAGAGAGTATCCCCTAACCCAAGACGCTGCCTCCCTATATCCCACAACACTTGTGTTGAGCTGTGGGATCTATCCCCACAAAGCCTTAATTTTACTACCTTAAACTATACCCTTTATATATATATATATATATATATATATATATATATATATATATATATAATATATATATATATATATATAGGTATATATATATATATATATATATATATATATATATATATATATTAGGTATATATTAGGTATATATATATATAATATATATTATATATATATATATATATATATATACATATATATACACCTTACCTTACCTATGAACCTTATGTTGTTTCGTGTGTTGGTCTCTCTTCACACGGAGGTCAAGCTGGTGGCCCCGCCTCTAGGTCTGGCCTAGTGGAGGAGCGAGTTGCTTTCTTGCGCTCTCCACCGTACATAGCCAGGCACGCCCGGCTCATCTGGTACTGTCCTGAGCCAGGCATCTAGTCTTTTCTTGAAGACTTCAACTTTGACCCCCGTTACGTTTCTGAGGTCCTTAGGAAGCTGGTTGAAAAGTCTTGGCCCCCTGACAACCAAGCTATTTTCCTTCAGGGTTGAGGAGGTCCCTTGTCGGGCCTTTAATTTGGGAACACCACACATTCTGCCTTTCCTATTTTCCAGTGTTGTTTGAATGGTAATTGGGTTTAGTTTTAAGTTTGGTACCAGTTTTTCGATCATTTTCCATATGTAGATTATGATGTACCTCTCTCTTCTTCTTTCCAGTGAGAACAGATTTAGTTTACGTAGTCTTTCCCAGTAGTTGAGTTCTTTGCAGCCATCAATCTTGGCTGTGAAATGCCTTTGCGTTTCTTCTAGTTTAGTAGTTTCTTCCTTTTTATATGGGGACGTCAAAACTGAGCAGTATTCAAGTTTTGGTATAATTAATCAGTGTTTTCAGCAGGGGAATCATTACTGTCCTGTCCCTTCTCTTGAACGTTCTTAGAACCTGTCCGGCGACTCTTTTTGCTTTATTTATCGCTATCTGATTTTGTGTTTCGAATTTCGCATCATCTGTCATTACTATCCCGAGATCAATCGCTTTCATGCTTCTCTGAATTTCCTGTCTATCTTGAGCATAATATGCAGTCTGTTTAAGTTCTTCTTTTCTACCATATCTCAAGAGCTGAAATTTCTCGGCGTTGAATGACATGTTGTTGTCTTCTGACCATTTGTATATTTTGTTCGTGTCTCTCTGCAAGGCCTCCACGTCATGTACATCGCTGATTTTTCTGCTGATCTTTGTATCGTCTGCAAAGGATGTTACTATACTATTGCTGTTTACTCCGCTGTCTATGTCTGTAGCATGATAATGAACAGGAGTGGGGCCAGTACTGTCCCTTGTGGTACTGAGCTGCGTACTTCCGATTCTGATGATGATATACCTTGAATTTTGACGACCTGCAGACACTCACTAAGGAAGTTGTAGATCCATTTTCCCACTTTGCCTGTTATTCCCATGTCTTTAATTTTATGTGCTATTATACCATGGTCACATTTATCGAAAGCTTTAGCAAAATCTGTGTATATAACATCGTAGTTGTCATTGCCTTCCAATGCATCTAGGATATTGTTGTAGTGCTCTATTAGTTGTGATAGGCATGATCTACCTGATCGGAATCCATGCTGATTTTCGTTGAATCTTTCCCGTGTCTCCAGGAAATCATAAATTTTCTCTCTAACTATTCTTTCAAATACCTTGGTGAGGTGGAACGTCAATGACACTGGTCTGTAGTTCTTTGCTTGAGATCTGTCCCCTCCTTTATATATAGGGACAATGTTTGCTCTTTTCAAGATGCTCGGTATTTCCCCAGTGTCTAGGGATCTTCTCCATATCCAGTATAAAGGTGTAGCTATTTCATTTTTACAGTTTTTAATCAATAATGCGTTCCAATTGTCTGGACCTGCAGCTGAATGTAGTTTCATTTGTCCTATAGCTCTCGCTACATCTTCTGGTGTAAAATCAAAGTCTGTTATATACTCTCCTTGCAATTCCTCTTCAAAGAATGCATTTATGTCAGGTATCGCTTTGTCACTTTTTGGGGTACTGAAAACTGATTCATATTGATTCATATACTGATTCATATAATATATATATATATATATATATATATATATTTTTTTTTTTTTTTTTTTTTTTTGGGGGGGGCGGAGTGAAACCAGACAAAAGTTTTCTTTCTGTTTAGTACACTGAAATTATATTGTAGTTTTAACTAGGAAACACAAAGAAAACTTAAATAATATTCTGGAGTATCTTGAACTGTCCCATTTTTGCCAAAATATGAAATGGGTGTTATAACTGGGTTTATGGTGGTTTATAACTGATTCTTGGCTATGTTGTAGGGGAAACAAATAGATATGACCCACACAAAACTAAAAAATATATCTTCTGCAAATAATTTTTAGGTTATTTAATGAATTTCTATTTACTTTTTCTTTTCTGGATTAATGATATTCTCGAATTTAGTGTTTTGTTGCAAGGAAAATAAAGAAACAAGGAAAGAAAAATAACCATTTTTTAAATTTGTTTTATTAAATACTTATAGAGTATAGAAACACAGCAAATGAATACACAAATGGTAACTGCAAAAAACAACCTTAACTATTCGAATAAAGAAGGCAAACTTTTAGCAAAATCCTTTTTGATTTCTGCGCCTGGCATCCGACTCCGTACGTAAAATCATTCTAACTCTGATAAAACCATCTCGTGCTTCAAACCCAAATACCGAACTTGAAGAGTCCGTCACTAATTTAATACAACGCTCTACATTCTGTTAGCTTCATTGTAAGAGGTGGCTCGTTTAGTTTAGTATCATTCCAATTAATTATTTCATCCCAGTCATCATAGAGGCGGGGCCACCAGCTTGACCTCCGTGTGAAGACAGACCAACGCACGAAACAACATAAGGTTCATAAGGTAAGGTTCAGTCCTTTGCATCAAAATTAAGATGAGGAACCTTGAAATCTCTCAATTCTAAATTTTGACCAATCTCATTTCGCATGTCCATGATTTTGCTAACAGCTTTTTCACGTTTTTCCCTAGCTGAGTCACGCAACATTGCCAGAAGAATATTTTCCGGGTGAGCAAAGTATGCATTTCAGGATATCTACTAACAATTTCTACTGATTCTCTAGGCAAATGCTTAACCCTATTAATAGCAAAAAACACATGCTTTGGGCCATCTATACAATTAGATCTACATTTGATGTCAAACCAATTAGGATCATAATTTGTCACAGTGAAGTGTGTTATTGTGTAAAGTTTCTTTGTTGGTTTCACTGCTGAAACATAACGTCTACAAACCCTATTAGCAAGAGTCAACCATCTAGCATAACTAAGAGAACTTTGCCTTACATGAGCAAGATGTTCATCAACTGTACCGTTTCTAATTGTTGAAATAATGCGGTATAAGTACTGCTGATATCCACTAAGATCATCAACAATGTTATAATGTTATAATGTTTCAGACCAACAAAGACCCTAGGATCCACTCAATGCTAGTCTACCTAACCGTGTTTGTAGTTGTGTATTGCGCATGTCCTTCGTGGTGGCAGAGGGGACCTACAATTTTATGTGCGTTTCACATTGTTATAGTTAAGTAATTGAATATAAGTGGTTTTTAGCGATTTAGAAGTTTTCATAGCGTGCCGGCTTAATTTAACTTAAACTTGTGTCAGTTACAAACTAATTTAACTTGCGCGATGCCGTCGCAGAAAGCGTCGTGTGTTAGGTGTGGAGTAAATCGGTGGTATACGGATTTTAGGGATTATAACGGTGGTCCTATGGCGATTACCGAGAGATCGGTTTGTTTCTGTTGCGAGTTAAGGGAGGAAATAGTTGACATAAAATGTAGTGTACGTGAGGTAAGGGAAAGACTTGCAACGCTTGATGAGGGCAGGGGTATGGCTACAGTTGACAAAAGCCGAACCAATACTAACGTTGAAGACGTTAGTACTTTGAAGGGTGAGGTGCGTAACCTAGTTTCTAGTTTATGTAGCTTATCGGGAAGGTTGGATAGAGTTGAGGAAGGGGTTAAGGTTGGTCCGAGATTAGTAGATGGAGAGGGATTTAGAGAAGTTAAGGGTGGAGCTAGGCCACGTACGTTAGGTGATAGGAATCCTCCCCCTATCGAGGTTTCGAACCCTTTCGCCCATTTGGATAGGGACGTAAACGAGGGGGAAACTATTTTAATTGGGGACTCCTTAGTGCACCACACGGATAAAGAGTTCGTTAAACGGCATCCAACCAAGAGGAGGAGGGTCTGTCTCCCAGGGGCCAGGGTTGACAGAGTTAGAGACGAAGTGGATAGGATTGATGTTGCCTCCCGTCACTCGATGTTGGTGACGATGGTAGGGGGCAACGACTCGTATAGGCCCGATACGAGAGTGCCTGACCTTTTGGAGAGATATAGGGGGTTAATTAGGTCCCTGAAGGCGAGGTTAGATAGGTCTTTAGTTCTAGGTATTACCCCTAGGCACGGTTTGGGTCCTAGGATTACATTCAAAAACGATATTTTTGAATACTAAATTAGAAGAGATTTGTACTGAAGAAAATGTACCCTTCGTAAAGCTGTGGTCAGAATTCAGTGATCCTAACCTTTTTATAAAAGATGGAGTGCATTTTAATGAGGTAGGTAATGCTAGGCTAGGTAGGTTAATTGACGAAAACGTTCGAAAGCTGTATAGATCGAAGCCTTCTTTAAACGTTGTGGGTTCGGGAAACGCGGGCCCGACGTGAAAAATAGTTTAAAACGCCGACCCGTGGTAAAAAATAACTTGAATGTCTTTTATTGTAACGCACCTAGTATTAGAAATAAATTAAACGAATTTAAGGCGATAATTTATTCCGGCAACTACGACATAGTTGCTATCACTGAAACGTGGTTAAATACCGTGACTCGGGACTTATTGGGAGAACTTGATATACCGGGTTTTAAACTCTTTACCAATGATAGGTTACATAGGATTGGTGGCGGCGTTTTGCTGTACATTCGTAATACCCTTAGGGCTATCGAGGTTAAGATAGATTTTCCGGCAGCAATTAATGCGATATGCGTTGAAGTTAGGGCGCGTAGTCTTAGTTTCAATTTTGGTGTTGTTTATAGACCTCCCGTTCAATCCCTCGATATCGATACTAGATTTTACACACTTCTTGGTAACTTTATTAATAATCGGGATAGTATAGTTGTCGGGGACTTTAACTGCCCTAACGTTAATTACAAGACTTTTACTGGTAACGATGAGGGTTTGAGATTGATTGAGTTCATGGAAGATAATTTTTTACGTCAGATGGTTACTGAACCAACGCGCGGTGACAATATTTTAGACGTGGTGATGACGAACGGGGAAAATATAGTCGAAGGTTTAGAAGTAGGCGAGAGTTTAGGATGTAGTGATCATCAAATTATTAGGTTTAAGGTATTGATAGAAAACACTGAGGATAGTAACGTAATAGAAGTCCTTGATTTTCGTAGGGACAATTTTGATAGTTTTGCAGATAGGATGAGAGTAGTGGACTGGGATAACTTATTTATGGATAATGACGCAAATTTGCATTGGAAGGCGTTTAAAGATAGTTTCTTGAATATCGAAAGGGATACCAGTGCCTGGAGTCTTGCGTAAAAGCTAATAGGATGTTAGGCTTCATAGCACGTAATTTCGAATTTAAATCGAATAATATTATATTGCCCCTTTACAAGTCCCTAGTCAGGCCTCATTTAGAATATGCCGTTCAGTTTTGGTGCCCGTATTTACTTGAGGATATTGATAGGTTAGGAAGGGTTCAGCGTCGCGCCACGAAACTAATTCCGTCATTGCGCAACAAGTCTTACGAAAATAGGATTAAAGAGTTAGACTTGCACTCACTCGAAACTAGGAGATTGAGAGGGAGCTTATTGAAGTTTTCAAAATCGTTAATAAAACCGATAACGTAAATTTTGACAAACTGTTCACTTTCGATAATAACAATACTCGTAATAACGGATTTAAGTTGCGTGGCAGACGTTTCATTACTAACATCGCTAAAAACTTCTTTACGTTTAAATTAATTGATAAATGGAATAATCTTCCCGCGTCAGTCGTGAACTCTACCACCGTTAATATGTTTAAGAACCGTTTAGATAGGTATTTTAAAAATATTAACGTTGTTTAAAATAAAATCAATTAGCAACAGGAGCTCTGGGGGTGATGGTCGAGGATGAGTCTGTTGACGATTAATGCCAGCTTGTGACATGCCAGCGTGTGATATGCCAGCAATAAAATTATTGAAAAAAAAAAATTAGACTAACACGAACGTAGTTGTAGCTTGTAGCGTAAACTAACCCACTTTTTGTTATACTCTTTCTACTTTTTTTTCTTTTCGTATCCTCTCTTTACTTGCATGTCTGTAGTTTGCATGGTATGACAGTGTTTGAGTTAAGACTGTGTTTGCATGGTTTGTAAGCGTTCTTATTTTACTTCTTTTCATCTTTCACTCCTTTCCTATTCTCTTTGGCTATTTTTCCGACTTGTCGGCAGTGGCTGGCGGATGATGATGGTGAGTCTTTCTTTCTCTTTTTCTGAATGAATGTTAACTCACGAATGATAGGTTTTGTTACTTATTTAACCCCTTATTCTCCTCTTTTAACACCCTACTCTTTCCTTTCTCTCGGGCTAACCTTAGAGTGGATCTTAGAGTCTTTGTTAGCCTTAGCTTCTGTAAATCTGTAGATCTGAACATATGCATCTAATCGATTTTTAAACATGTTTAGTTTATAGACGTGCTACTAATTACTCTTACCGGCAAACTATTCCAGCTATTTATTATTCTATGCATAAAAAAATGTTTGGCAACTGCTATGCTGTCTCGAACCTTCTCCTTGTCAGCTTACACCCGTTATTTCTAAAGGGTGATCCAGAGAAATGGGACCCAAAAGAAACCCCTGTAACTCTTAAAGTATAAGTTCTTTTATAAAATCATACGCATCATTCGAAAGAGGATAGTTACAAGTTTGTACAGGATTGTATAGGTTTTGACAATACAAGACAAGATAAGATACAAAACAAAATAAAAGTGTTAGTTAAAACTAACCCTTCAAGATGACTGCATGGACTGTGGAACAGCTGCGTTTCATAACTGAGCAATATTATGAGCATGGAAGAAGTGTAGTTTCAGCTCAAAGATCTTTCAAGACAAATTTTCAGATGTCAAAATCACCTTCTAAGAAAGTAATCCGTCGGTGTGTCAGAAATTTTTCCCTAACTGGCAGCATTGGAGAAAGAAAACCAACTGGAAGAGTGCGCACAGCAAGGATAGACGAGATCATTAACAGAACTCATAAAATTATACAGGATAATCCTAACATAAGCATCAGACGTGCTTCTCAGCTGTTAGGAGTTGGATATGGAACAACACACCGTATATTCAAGCAAAATTTAATGCTCTTTCCATATAAAATTCAAACAGTGCAACAACTAAACGATGGAGATTTCGCACGAAGACGACAATTCTGTCAATGGATCCAACAGAAGGTAAATGACACCACCAATTTTCTAGCAACTTTGATTATGTCAGACGAAGCCCATTTTCACTTGAATGGAACTGTAAACAAACAAAATTGTCGTTTCTGGGCAACAGAAAATCCATTGAATATTACCGAAGTCCCGTTGCATAGTCAGCGCGTAACTGTTTGGTGTGGTCTTACTGCATCTCAGATCATAGGGCCGTACTTTTTCGAGGACTCCACCGGAAACACGGTCACTGTAAATGGTGATCGCTACGAAAAAATGTTGACCGATTTCCTTATTCCTAAATTAAGAGATCTTTGTCTAGAAAACCACTGGTTCCAACGAGACGGAGCTACCTGCCATACCACGAGGAACTGCATGGCAGTTTTGCGTCAAACGTTTCCAGGCGAGTTAATCTCAAGATTTGGAGACGTTGAATGGCCCGCAAGGTCTCCGGATTTTTCTCCCTTAGATTATTATCTCTGGGGATATTTAAAGAGTAGGGTCTACAGAAATAACCCAACGACCTTGCAAGAATTGAAGGCCGCCATCACAAATGAGATACAGCCCATACCACCGCACACTCTTGCAAAAGTGATGCAGAACTTACAAGCGAGAACACTGGAATGCTTGGCAACTAATGGAGCACATTTGAAAGGAGTAATTTTAAAAAAAATAAATATTTCATAATAAACTTGTAACTCTACTCTTTCGAATGCTATATAGTTTTTATGAAAGGAATTAAATATTAAGAATATTTGGCTTTTTTTTATGGGTCCCATTTATCTGGATCACCCAGTAGTTCTACTATATCGTGCTATTTCAAAAAAGCTATGTCTATTTGCGTTATCGAACCCATTCATAATTTTAAAAACCTGGATTATATCACCCCTTAGCCTCCTAGTCTCGAGTGTAATCAGTTTTAACTCCTTAAGCCTATCCTCGTACGACTTCGACCTAAGCGACGGAATTATCTTAGTTGCTCGTCTTTGAACTCTTTCGATTTTGTTTATATCCTTGCGCATATACAGATTCCAAAATTGGATTGCGTACTCCAAATGGTGTCTAACTAATGATTTATAAAGAGGAACAATAATATCGCGCGATGTGTACTCAAAATTCCAAGCTGTAAAACCTAGCATTTGTTCGCCTTATTGACCGCTGCTGTACTTTGTTTCGCTACTTTCAAATCACCAGTGACTATAACTCCTAAATCTTTTTCCTGATCTACGCTTGCTAACTCCATCCCTGGCATACTATACCCAAATTACCGTTACGCGAACCTATATGTAAAATTTTGGACTTTTCGACTTGTGGTGGACCGGATGTCAGTTTTTCAACATCTGCGGATGCGGATTTTTAATTCCAATATCCGCGGATGCGTATGCGGATATTTAGTTAATTTATCAATATAATATAGAATTATGAATATATGACATAATTTTTCAAATTTCGTGATATTACTCTTGTGGCAGGCAATGCATAAGAAATAAAATTAATATTAATGTTTTCATTATGATAAAAAAAATAACTTTCTCAAGAGTTTCAGCCACATAACATTCAATGAAACAAGTTTCATTCAATTTTCAATTGCTAATTTTAGAAACTGTGCAAATTTTGCAATGTGTTTGCTATAGAAAATTAGCATTTTTATTTTTGCTAAAGAATTTACAATTTTTTGTATTTATTTACAATAATCTTGTTCGAAACACGATAGACTGCTTGATCTTCTACGAACAATTTCATTCTGAAAAGTTACTGTGTTATTGTGAAAAAAAAATCAGTGGAGTACGCACAGCGGCACAGGCAGTTTGTTGATTTAATGGTATTTATATTTTGAGGTTTATATATTTGTTTGTTCATTAATAATTATTAATACTTTACATGAAATGTGCATGACTGGGCCTTATAAGCTACTTTATAAGCTAATTTAATTGTAAATTGCATAATTTCTTAGAGGTAATATCCGCATAACATCCGCAGTCAGAAGTGCGGATGCGGATGTTAAAAATGATGCGGATATCCGGTCCACCACTATTATCGACATTAAATCTCATATCGTTATTATATATAAGAAAAAGCAAGGGGCCCAATACAGAACCCTGAGGAACGCCGCTCGCTACAGTAGCCCATGAAGACTCAGCTCTATCAACGACCACCCTTTGTTTTGTACCTCGCAACCACTCTTCTATCCAATTTAGAAAGAAGCAATCAGCAATCATGTGTTGTGGCAGATATAATAGTTCTTTACCACTAGTTATAGGTTTGAATTGTACTACTGGATTGTTTTCACAAAACTGAAATGCTTTCCCAATAGGACCAACAAAAGTATTTGCTCCAGATGTTGTACCATCCAATGTTTGAAAAATATGTCTCAGAGGTAATTCATTTGTATGAAGCATACAAATGAACCACCTAAATGGTCTACCAAGTGCTTTCTCCATAACATGAATCACATCTCCTTTATAACCAGTGTTGGTATTTGTGCTATCACACCCTATTACAGCTATATCATTTTGTAGATGTCTCTCTTTAATAACTGACAATACTGAGTTTGCTATGTTTGCAGCCTTACTCGATGCTGGTGTCTGATGGGTAATATACTCTCCAACTATTTCAGCAATCATTACACAGTGTTCTTCACTCTTTTTTTCACTGTACCACCTATCATTGATTTTCACGTTACTTAAAGTCTGATCCTTTCGACCATCGAAGTATAGAGAATTAAAAAGATTCATTTTATCACTTTTCAATGGTTTTCGAAGTCTTTCTCTTTCTCTCCGCACTTTACTTCTATCTATTACGAGATGGCCATCTTCTTTGGTGATCATACCAACGTCTATCAAAGTTGCAGTTGCAATAGCAGCAGTAGCACGATCTGATACACCAAATCTATCTGCCTGCATTGCAACATGCCGCAAAGACATTCTCATTTGGCTTCCAGTATTTTCAAAACCACAGTCTTCAGTTTCCATTATCCCATTATCACTGTCTTCATCTGAAGAATTTTCTACTAAGCTCAAAGATTGAACTTCAGTGGAACGATTGATAGTTTTCTTTTATTTACTTACTTGTTCTGAGAGCTTCCTTTTGTATCTCTTTTGTAAAATTTGTGTGGCATGCACATCTACACTACCTATGTACATTTTATGATCACTCCTCTGATCAAGTAGAAACTGTAATTCCTCTTTCGGTACTTTTTTATCTCTCCGATATATGCAATCTATGTGAATTTCTTCACAATCATCACTGCATCCTATGTCTGTATGAGATTTTAAATTACATTTACAGGCACATATATCAAACAAATTACTAAGACTATTCATATATTCATATTTTAGTGTCACTGATGTTTTTTATCTACTCAACGTTGCTCCTCTTTCTATGAATCTTGTTACCTTTTGAAACACAATTAATTCTATTATTTTTTTCAGGTTAAAATGGATTCTGAACGTTTCGAAACCTGTGCAATATGTAAAGAAGTCATAGATGACCGTGATTCTTATGTGACAGTAACAGAAAAAGGTGCCTTGGGTGTTTGCAATGCTAGCAGAGAAAGAGACGATGACATCTTTGTCACAGCTGGAGACAAACTACACAGATCATGTAGAGATCCATATATTAATAGGAAGAACACTGCATCTTACAATAAAAAGAAAGCATCCACATCTTCTGATGCCACTGCATTTAAACTTAGTTTAAGATCTTATCACGACTTTAATTACAAATTGGATTGTTTGTTCTGCAAAAATCGCATCACCGAAAGAGATAAACGGGACAATAAAGCTTTTCAAGTGATGTGCAAGAATCGTGAGTTTGATATCAGTATTCTATAAGTTTGCGAACAGCGCAAGGATGGCTGGGCAGTTGATGTAAAAGGGCGTATAGCTTTTGTAAATGATTTACATTCAGAAGATGCGGTGTATCATCAAGCATGTAGTACTAACTTTCGTATTGGGAAAGGTATTCCAAAACTATACGATAGTAACACACAAACGAGTCAAAGTTTAAAAAGGGGGTCGGCCTTATGATGAATCTCAAGAGTCTGCCTGTGCGAATTATTTGCGAGAAAATGATGATGAACAAACCACAATCAATGATCTTTTGTCAATAATGCAGGATCATCTGAAAGATTCATCAAGTCATGCATATACTTCCAAATAGCTGCAAAGTCGTTTGATGGAGCATTTTAAAAATGAAATTGTTGTCACGGAGATTAATGGGAAACATAATGTTGTCACATTCAGATCAAAAACCAAGAATATTCTCTATGATTTCCATAAAAGCAAGAAATCAGATGACGTAGAAACTGAAAAAAATCGCATTATTGAAACTGCGGCAAAGCTGCTAAAAAGTGAAATTAAAGAATGCGATAGTTCTTCAACAATGTATCCATCCACCCAAGACATAGAATCTCGTGCCCGTTGCAAAGAATTTCTTCCCAAATCTTTACGATTACTGCTTGAAAAGATGTTTGTTGCCAAAAGCAGTGACCTACGAATTGCCTCTATTGGGCAGGCAATAATGCAAGCAGTCAGACCAAAAACAATAATTGCCCCACTTCAGATTGGCTTGGGAGTGCAAATGCATAGACAATTTGGATCAAGGTTTTTGATTGACTCTTTACACAGTCACGGATTTTGCTCTTCCTACTCAGAGGTTCAGAAGTTTGAAAGAAGTGCGGCGTATCATCAGGGGACAGAAATTGAAGGAATTGACAATGAATCTTTCATACAACATGTTGGTGACAATGTTGATCACAATATTAGAACAATCGATGGTCTAAATACATTCCACGGTATGGGTATAATTGTTACAGTTACTCCCAAGTTAGCTTCTACGAAATTAGTGCCAAGAATAGATGTCACATCAAAGGAGATCGTGGACATTTGCAGCATCGGAAGTCACATATTTCGCTCGCGCAGAAAATCTTCTTGCGCCTTAACATACAAAGATTTGCATCAATTTCAATTTCATGCCGATGATCCAACAAGTTGCTTCAACATTTTATGGAATTGTGCCTGGATGCTGAAACCTCAACGACCACTGTGGAATGGCTTTATGCAAATGATGCATAAAGGAGAGCACCCTGGACAGGCTTCCGTTATATTCATGCCGATGATCGATATGCAATCCAGCGACGAATCGTGCATTTTGTCAACCATGCATTTTGTGTCTGAGCAAGCAAAGCGCTACAACATATCACCGGTACTAACATTTGATCAGCCACTGTATTGGAAGGGAACTGAAATCCAAGAAAGTGTGGATGATGCAAGCCCTTTGAAAGAAATAGTGTTGCGACTTGGTGGGCTCCACACTGCCATGAGTTTCCTTGGATCTATTGGGCATCTCATGACTTCTTCCGGACTGCAGACAATGTTAGAAACTGTCTATGCTGAAAACACGGTGCCCCACATGCTAAGTGGGAAAGCAATATCTCGAGCCGTTCGTGGTCATCTACTAGTTGTAGGTGCCCTTCATGTAATAATGATGTCAGAAATATACGAGTGCCCTATTAAGTTAGACAATGATGAAGAATACACTCAGTCGAAGATGTTTTCAATTTTGCTGATAACTTCGATTTAATACAGATCTCAGATTTACTTGATAAATTAATCTCAGAAGAAATAAGTTCGGAAGATGTAGAAAAGGAGGAGGTCTTCAAAAAGATGATTGAGAAACTGGAGAACTACAAACATAGCTTAGATTCCTTGAGAATTGCAAAACTGTGGTTCCAATACATAGAAATGGTCGAAATACTATGCACATTCATAAAAGCCGAAAGAACAGGAAACTTCCTTCTTCATTTACTGGCAGAGTATAGCATGCTACCATTTTTCGCAGCGTCTGGACATTTTGCGTATGCTAAGTCAACACGCATCTATCTTCAAAAAATGTTAAATGTAAAAGAGACACATCCAAATGTTTACGCAAAGTTTAGAGAAGGCTATCATGTTGTTCGCAGAAGTAATAGATTTTGGGCTGGACTCTCAACAGATCTGGTTATAGAACAAGTTCTTATGAGGAGTTTGAAAACAACAGGTGGACTAACTCACGGACGAGGAATGACTGAGGTACAAAGATCAGTTTGGCTACTGTCGACACCAGCCTGTGCAGAAATAAACCGTGCGATGCAGGAAGTTACAGATGTAACGTATGAAGGTAGTGAGCAGCATAAAGAAACAAGACAGGCACGACTTGAAAGAGATTTCAAAGATTCATTGAAAATCTTGGCGTACGCTGTGGCAAGAAACCCCTTCGACAACCGAAAGGAACTCATGAGCATTGACACAGGAGAAATTGCTATTTCAACTGTCAATGTAGACAATGCCAAGGTTATTGGAAGCAACATTCTTGCTTCAATGTCCGGAAAACCAGTTGCAGATTATACGTTCAAGAAGAAAGACGTGGCCATAACAATGAAAGCAAGATCAACTATTAAGATAGATGAAGAAGTTATTCCCGTTGATCCTCTCTTGTTATTCCAACGTCTAATAACCACTGTCAGAGGTATGGGATCAGCTGTAGACTTGGAGACAGCATTCTCGTATGAGCTGTGCACATTTCCTCCTGCACTTATAGAGACAGACGGTTTGTTAAGGGAAGCAAATAAACCACAGCTAGCAAATTCTATCTGGTCTTCAACTGCGCCTGATGAATCAGATGCTTCACTTCCTAAAGATATTTCATATGTCCTCGATGGAGGATCCTTACTCCACAGAGTACAATGGACAAAAGGAAGAACATACAACGAGATTTGCAAAACTTATGTAGAATACGTCCTCAAGCATTACGGAGAGGGAACAGTCGTTGTATTTGATGGGTATGACGGGAAGCCTTGTACCAAAGATACAACCCACATTCGCAGAACCAAAGGCAAGCAGGGCATACCTGTACGTTTAACAGGAGAAATGAAGCTAAATATGAAGAAAGACGAGTTTCTTACTAACCTCGACAACAAGCAGAGATTTCTAGTAATGTTGGCGACTAAAATGAACGAAGAAAACATGAAAGCAATCCAATCATCTGGTGATGCAGACCTTTTGATTGTACAGACAGCAATTGAATCTGCCAGAAGTAAACCAACAGTTGTTATTGCAGAAGATACCGATCTACTCATTCTCCTGCTCCATCATGCTGATGTAGATGGTCACAGAATATTTTTCACATCAGAGCAAAAAACTCGATCGAAAGCGAAAACCAAACTGTGGGACATCAAGTACGCTAAATCGAAATTAGGATTGAAGATTTGCGAAGCAATCTTGCTTATTCACGCCTTACTTGGGTGTGATACAACGTCCAGATTGTTCTCCATTGGTAAAGATGTGGCCCTGCAAAAGTTTAAGAAAGACGAAAGCTTTCAACGCTTAAGCCAAGTTTTCAACAACTCAACATCAACAAGAGAAGTTATTACTGCTGGAGAAAAGTTGTTGCTTATTGTTTATGGCGGAAAAAAAGAAAGCTCGCTTGATAAGCTTCGTGTCACAAGATTCTACCGGAAAGTTGCTGCAAGTATGAAAGTTGTGTCTCCCGAGAGCTTGCCTCCAACATCCGCAGCTGCATCATTCCATTCATTGCGTGTTTACCTCCAAGTGCAAGTTTGGAGAGGACTGGAAGATCTTGATCCAGAAGAATGGGGTTGGACTGTGAAAAGAGGAAAACTGCTACCAGTTTATACCTCGAAAGCTCCAGCACCAGAAAGCTTACTAAAACTTTTCAGATGTAACTGCAAGGTAGAGTGTCAGAACGCGAGATGTACGTGTTTCAAGAATGGACTGAAATGCTCAGCCTTGTGTGGCGAATGCCAAGGCGTTTCTTGTCTGAACTGTCAGCACCCTTTGGACATAGAGAATGCAGAGAACAGTGACGAAAATAATACAGACCCAGATTTTTACTAACTCACCATCACGCATAGGCTATATCAAAATGCCTATCCCTGTGAAATCGTTATGTATTGATTTGAGTTGACATAGCATGCTATTTTTTCTATAAACTAAATTTCAGATCAATATCTCAGTTTATCCAAGAGTTATGTCCAAAAAACGAAATCAAAACAAGTGAACGTCGTTAATATGAAAATATATATTATCTTCGAAACTATGAAGGATAGACTAGTGGTGTTGGGGTTCATTTGAAAGACCTAATCAAAGCCTCTACGATTATGATGTCCAATGGTCAATTTTACTTGAGTACTTGAGCAATGGTCAATAACGCCTACAATCGCGGTCGATACGCAGCGCGATGTTCCGTTTTTCGTCTTTTAGCATGAGATGGGAGCGCCCCCTGTGGACTGAGTAATTTTTTATCAATTAAAAATATTTGCTAACCATCTAGGAAGGATTACTGAAAATTTGAAGAAAAAATATTAATGTTAAAGGTTAGCTGTGGACGAAAAATACAAGCTGGTGTCATTTTGACCTACCAACCTGGGGGTGTGAGGGGTTAATGCGAATTCCATTATTCTGAAAAATTGCCTGGTAAGTTTTTAATATGTTATTTTTGAATATTTTCGGATGTCAAAAACGATGAAACCATTTCTGTTACAATTACTTCCAGGTTGACCAAAAATATAGCCTAGATTGACTGGACTATAAAGCAGTGTACAACTCTAAACTCTTAAAGACAGATCGAGACAAGTATTAGATAATGTATAATTTTGTAGAAGACAAATTATCACCTATGGTTGGTTTTTTATTCAATATAAATATTGATTCCATAGTTCGAAGTTCAATTTTAGTGGTGCATTTGGAAACAATCATGAAGGACTCCCTACTTAATGGATGAGCTTTATCTCTGCAATGATTTCCAACTGCTGAAAAACTTGGATCAACTGAGAGTTGTTACGCGATGATACACCAAGATGTTGATCTATTCTCACCTTAAATTGGAGCTTTAAGCTGCCAATGTCTTCAGCATTGCAGTTTGAACACTTGTAATTATACACCATCATAGGTGTAAGAGCAGAGGGCACACTTTCCTTATGTTTAAAGAATGAGTTAATCGATAAAGTGTTGTGAAAACAAATTTAAAGTCAATTTGAGTATAAATTTTGTTAAAAATTTGTTAAGTCTTTTTTAATGTTATCACTTATATAACCATAGTATGGAAATTTTATATATTTGACTTCTTTGGGAATATTATAGTTGGGGCCATGAGGTTGATATATATTACTCAGAAGCTGTTTGACATTCTTATAATAGAGACCTAGGGGGTATGAGTTATTACAAAAAAAATATAGTACTTTTCGGTTATACCCCCACAATTTCTTCTTTCCCGGTTAGGTCAACTGTACGCCCTTGACAGTTGGTTAGGTTAAGTCGTGATATTTTCGTTAAAACTAATGATATTTTAACGAAATACTAACGAATATTTTAACGAAAATATCACGACTTAACTAATTGTCAAGGGCGTATAGTTGACCTAACCAGGAAAGAAGAAATTGCGGGAGTATAACGGTAAAGTACCAAAAATTTATATAAAAAATTTATTTCTTTATCAAAGGATACCCAATTCGAGTAGAGATGGTATGCTCTGTGGACAAAGATTTTAATTGAATTTACTTTATATTTAAAGGGAATATAACTAAAATAATTAGTACCCAATCCTGTATACGTAGGTTTTCTGTATACCGAAGTGTGAAAGTTATTTTTCTTTGAGATTGAAATATCAAGAAAACTTAGTGTGTCATCAACTTCTTTATCTACTGTAAACCTGATGTTTAGATGTTGCGAATTAAAAATGACACTACTTGATTTTGACTATCAAAAAGCATAAATGTGTCATCAACATATCTTCTATAAAAAATAGGCTTACACTCTATCGGGCATTGTTCCAGCCACTTCTTTTCATGGTAGCAGAGGAATGTATTTGCTAAGGTAGGTCCCAGTGGAGAACCCATTGTTACTCCATCAATCTGCTTATAGAGATCCTCATTAAACCAGAATATATTATCCTTGACTGCCAGTTTTAGTAAATTATGGAACTGCTGTTTATCAAGATTATTAAAGTTTGAGGTACTGTCAGTAAATATTTGTTCAGCCAGTATATTCATAGTTTCTTCTAGTTGAATATTTGTAAATAATGATGTCACATCAAAGCTGCACATAAATGTGTTAGCTGTATAACTAGAATTAGTGATTTCCTTTACAAACTCATAGGAGTTATTGACCGTAAATTCATTTTTGGTCAGATGAGATAATTTCGGTACAAGGAATTTAGCTAAATTATATGATGGACAATTAATTGCTGACAGTATAGGTCTTATGGGGACACCCTCCTTATATACCAGGTGTGGAACCTAATAGTGTGACCATCCATCAACCCAAGTTTTTCAAAACTTCGAATAAGCCTATTTATTCTATCTTCCAACCTGAGAATAGTGACAAGTGGATCAATATACTTCTTCATCTCAAATTTTGTGATCCCCCAGTATATTTATAACTTTATCTATATAATCAAATTTGTTAAGAATTACTATACCATGTCCTTTTTCTGGTTTACAAATAATGATAGATTTGTCTTTAGCAAGATCTTTCAAGACATTAACATATTTTCCATTGATAAAAGGAGAAAAACTATAAAACTTTTAAAATTATAAAACCACTTATATGCAATTGTTTTGATATGTGACTTGACAGCGGATTCATCCCTCTTATAAGTGGGAATATTTGATAAGGTCCTATATAAATTTTCAAAGCTAAGAAAATACTTATTAAAATCCAATTTGTATATTGGTAATTTAAAATTGAGCCCCAGAGCTAGCAGTGACTTTTCTTTGGGTGATAAAACACGGTCATATAAATTAAAAATTACATCATCAGGATTAACAGGAGCTAGCCCACCACCAATACCGAGATTCTTCAATTTATTTTGTCTTCTTTCCACACTTTCTATACTCGATTTAGTCCTCTAGGCTTCAAACACAAAGATCTGGAAGTGAAATACTGTCTTTAAGTTCACCAATTAATGCTCTAATCTTCGAACCCACATGGTTTAACAGTTTCATTTTAGCTCGAATTTCCAAATTAAGCAGTTTGAACTGCCATTTCTTATATAAGTTTGAGCCACTCAGTGATTTCTTGTATAATTTAAATCTCAGGAACTTAGGGGTGATGTTGTATGATTTGCATTGATGAAGAAAATTTAAATCACAATTTGTTTTTTCTATCTTGAAGAAATTCTTCTCATAGAGGAGAAACTAATATATATATATATATATATAGAGAGAGAGAGAGAGAAGAGAGAGAGAGAGAGAGAGAGAGAGAGATTATTCTCGAGAATATTTACACGTAAGTGAAATTTCAAGAATTTTTTCCCAAAACAAATAAAAAAATTAAATTAAATTTTTATTTGTAAAGTGGTCAGAAGCGCAACAGTAACGATTACATGATATATATACTGACTGTAAGAATACACTACTGGAGCAAAAGAAAATTAGTTTTCAACTTTTTATTGCAAAATACTGTTGTTCCAAAATGGTATTTAGCAAATACTAATATGATTTACATTAGTTATATTCATATTGTTAATATACAATTACAGTATGGACAGTCTTATGAATAAAATAATACATGCACTGGCAGTAACTGGTTTAAGTAGTTTTTGTAAGCTAACAAAAATACAGATAAAAGAAATATCTGGTAGTTCTTGATCAGTAAACATTTTAAACATTTTCAAATACCTAGAATTATTTGGGTCTGCAATCTTCTGCACTTCAAACCAAAACTTAGCTACCTAATCAAAATCTGAAAACTCACTGTCTAATTCCAAGCCCAGCTCTAATGTTTCTCGTTCATGTTCAGCTTCATCTTCTCTATTTCTTCCTTCCTCTATCTTCTTTCATTCTTTGGAGATACCTGAGCCCTCGGAAGCCATGCTCTTCATAAGTTTTATCATAGATTATGTTATACATACGTCAGTTTGCCAGCTCTTCCCACAGTTAACCTGTTTCGTTTTGCTGTATAAATTACACCATAAGTACTAAAACTTCTCTGTTGCTGCAGTAATTGGTGGCATATTCAGTATGTTGACTGATACTTTACTCAGTTTGGAGCCAAAACAGATACCTTTCAACCACACTACAGGATCTACACTCTGAACCGATTTTATTACGTACAGTTTTCCAAAAAATCCTTCTTTGGCTCTGCACTCTGCCGTTCTGCAATGACATCTGCAGAAGAACCATCCCCGTACTTCATTTTCACTAAATTGTCGATGAATTTAGTTCCTTGTATTTGTTCATCTCTAGTAAGGTATTCACCATTAGGGGAAGGTGGGGCAACTTGGGACCCGTAAGGAAATAAGTTTTTAGGCATATTGGACGAGTATTTGAACCTATTAAAACAAAAACATTTATCTTCCCCATTCACCAGTAGTATGCCCGAGTTTGGCCAGAGGAAGTTGGGGCGCTTTTAAACTTGCCCCTGTAGGGGCTCCCTGAAGGCCTTCGCCTCCGTTATAAGGGGCCCCTTCCGTAAGTTCATCACCCCATTTATGTGGCCTCACCATCCTTAATGAGGGGCATTTGGGGGCTTGCCCCTTGAGGTGACCCTTGCAGGGCCCCTCCTCCTTGGAGGAAAAAAAAAAAAAATTTAAAAATTTATCCTCGACTTCCTCTATGGTCTTTCATGAGGGAAAAAATCCTCCTGGGCTTCCTTCACGGTCTTTCGAAACAAACAAACAAACAAAGAAACATTCGAAAAAAGGCACTTTTTACATTGCGTTCCGGCACGTTGCGGCATGTTCGTGGGGCCCCGCTAGTTTTAACTGCAGGTGGGCAACATTCCCACTCATCAGACTGATAATAATCTTTATATATATATATATATATATATATATATATATATACACGTAAAAATCAAATAGCAGAGTCACCTTATGACTACAGAGTTTAACACTCAACTTTGAACCTTATATCCTCAAACAATAGAAATGAAAACTTAAAATAAATACCTGAAAAGGGCTTAATAGACAGAAATAAACCTAACGAGAGTATGTATGGACCTCAAAATATAAAAGAAGTTGCGTTGTATTCTCAAAGCATATTATTATAATTTAATACCACATCACCTCTTCGAGTGTAGTTCATCGCATCGTTTTCGTATGTTAACTAGTGCGAACATCACAAAAAACAAAATCAGGTTAAACACATTTTAAATCAAAAACAATTTTTTTTGTTTAATATCTTTATTATGAAAAATAAAATGAAGGTTTATTATTTTAATTTAAATAATTAATTTCTCTCATTTTTAAGGGAAATTGACTTATTTTCATCCGATCTGAAGCTCAAACACAAACTTTTTATACATTCGTATCACATGCTTAACTGTTTATTTACTTTTAAATATGTAGTTTTCTGTTATTTACCTCGATATATAAATATCTTCTGGTATGTGAACTAATAATTGTACTGCACATCAAATATTGTTATAAAATTGTGTGTGTTTAAAGAAAAAAAATTTTAAACGTTAAAGGCAACGTAATTTAAAAATTTTAATGATCTGCTATTTGTATGTAATAGTTGTATGTATGTAATGATATTTAGACTACACAGTTCGTGAATCAACACACGCAAATAAGACGAGATAATATAGCCTCCCCCTCTGTCCATTGTGTAATTATTAATACACACAGGGTGTTTATAAAGTCCCTATCTATTTCAGTGAAAACGTAGCAAAAATGGTAAAAATTCAATAACAATATAATAGAAGGCATACATTTAATGAATACTTAAGCATATGAGCTACATGAGCACTATCAGTATCTCTACAGAGTTCGAATTTATCAGCAGCATTGCGGAACACATTTTGGAGCATGACAGAGGTTATTTTTGTAACTGCTGTTACGATACGAGCACGTAAATCTTGCAGATCTGTAACCCTCGCTTGATAGACGTTTGATTTGATAAAGCCCCATGCAAAGAAATCCAAGGGCGTTAGGTCAGGAGATCGAGCCGCCCAGGGCCTGTTGCCTCCACGTCCGATCCACCGATTTGGAACGCGTTCATTTAGGTACTCCCGAACAATGTTTGAGTGAGTAATGACAAGGTGCCCCATCTTGTTGAAGGACGATGGTGTTTAAAATGCCATCTGAATGAAGCTGGGCCATTTACGTGCTCGTATCGTAACAGCAATTACAAAAATAACCTCTGTCATGCTCCAAAATGTGTTCCGTAATGCTGCTGACAGATTCCAACTCTGTAAAGATACTGATGGTGCTCATGTAGAATCATATGCTTAAGTATTCATTAAATGTATGCTTTCTATATATTGTTATTGAATTTTACCCTTTTAACTACGTTTTCACTGAAATAGATAGGGACTTTATAAACACCCTGTATATATATGTATATATATATATATATATATATATATATATATATATATATATATATATATATATAGGTCATCCCATAAGTAATGTCGTTTTTTAGATCGGAATTTGAAGGACAAAAAAAACTCAACTGAAACTTTTTAATCTAGTATATATTTTCCATCGGAATCAATGACACTCTGCCAACGTCCTACCAGCTTTTCAATGCCATGTTTATAAAATTCAGGCGGTTTTGAGGCAAAAAACGTACAAAGACTGGTGTGCTGGTCATCTAAAGAAGTATACTGTTTCTCGTCAAGATAGTTTTGTAGACTCCTGAAGAGATGATAATCTGAAGGCGCAAGGTCTGGAGAATATGGAGGCTGTGGAAGTTTTTCCCACCCAAGCTCCTCAATTTTTGCAGAAGTGATCCGAGCGGTATGAGGACGTGTGTTGTCGTGGTGGAACACGATTCCTTTCCGATTAACCAAAGAAGGTCTCTTTTCTTTTAGTGCAGTGTTCAATCGATCCAGTTTTTGACAGTAGACTTGAGCGGTGATTGTTTGGTTGTGTGGTAAGGTTTCAAAGTGTATTACACCACCTTTATCCCACCAAACACTAAGCAACACCTTCCGAGGGTGAAGATTTGGTTTTGGCTGTGGTGTCGCTGGTTCTCGGGCACAAACCCACTGTCGACGGCGCTTAACATTCTGGTAGAGTATCCACTTTTCATCACCAGTCACTAAACGGTGCAAAAATGGATCTTGGAGTTCACGGAAATGAAGAGCTGTGCTAATGTTTACCCGCATCCTCAGATTGTCGACCGACAATTCATGTGGCACCCATTTTCCTAACTTAGGCACTTTCCCGAGTTATTGCAAATGTCGATGGATGGTGGACGGGGATGAATTGAGTTTCTGGGCCAATTCTTCGACAGTTGTTGAACAGTCTTCTTCAAGTGCGAGTGCGGCTAACAGCAGGTCATCATCAAACTCAGCAGGGCGTCCAGAGCGTGCTGCATCTGTCAAACAGCAGTCACCATTCCTAAACTTTTGAAACCAACTTTGACATTTCCTCACATGCAGAATATCGTTGCCATAAACGTCCTAAATGTTTCGCGTTGCTTCAGTCGCACTATTCCCTTTTTGAACTCGTAAAGCATTATATGTCTGATATGCTCTTCTGATACCGCCATGTTTATGAGGGGTTCACATAAAGCAAAACACACGTCTTCACTGGTCAAGGTCTGTAAAGTATGTAGCGAAACACGATATATCTCCTCTTAGATATAACCTTCGGAAAATTTATGCTTAAACCGAGTAGGACTAGTTTAAACTTAATCTATCGTAAAAAACGACATTACATATGGGATGACCTGATATATATATATATATATACATTCAACTGCAAAGAACACGCAGTATAAATAACGTAAAGAACGACGCTTGTATAGGAGATATTCCGCGCAAGACGAGAGAGAGAAAACGGAACAAATGAAAAAATGAAGTAACCACCTGGGAATCGAACCCGGGATCTTCCGATTGCCGGTCAGACGCGATACCATTACACCATGGACTTCACTCTTCCAAATGCCGTAATTCTTCTACATACTCGCAGAAACCAATGCCCCAAGGGGGCACCTCCCGCATGCCGTAACATTATATACATTCAACTGCAAAGAACACGCAGTATAAATAACGTAAAGAACGACGCTTGTATAGGAGATATTCCGCGCAAGACGAGAGAGAGAAAACGGAACAAATGAAAAAATGAAGTAACCACCTGGGAATCGAACCCGGGATCTTCCGATTGCCGGTCAGACGCGATACCATTACACCATGGACTTCACTCTTCCAAATGCCGTAATTCTTCTACATACTCGCAGAAACCAATGCCCCAAGGGGGCACCTCCCGCATGCCGTAACATTATATACATTCAACTGCAAAGAACACGCAGTATAAATAACGTAAAGAACGACGCTTGTATAGGAGATATTCCGCGCAAGACGAGAGAGAGAAACGGAACAAATGAAAAAATGAAGTAACCACCTGGGAATCGAACCCGGGATCTTCCGATTGCCGGTCAGACGCGATACCATTACACCATGGACTTCACTCTTCCAAATGCCGTAATTCTTCTACATACTCGCAGAAACCAATGCCCCAAGGGGGCACCTCCCGCATGCCGTAACATTATATACATTCAACTGCAAAGAACACGCAGTATAAATAACGTAAAGAACGACGCTTGTATAGGAGATATTCCGCGCAAGACGAGAGAGAGAAAACGGAACAAATGAAAAAATGAAGTAACCACCTGGGAATCGAACCCGGGATCTTCCGATTGCCGGTCAGACGCGATACCATTACACCATGGACTTCACTCTTCCAAATGCCGTAATTCTTCTACATACTCGCAGAAACCAATGCCCCAAGGGGGCACCTCCCGCATGCCGTAACATTATATACATTCAACTGCAAAGAACACGCAGTATAAATAACGTAAAGAACGACGCTTGTATAGGAGATATTCCGCGCAAGACGAGAGAGAGAAAACGGAACAAATGAAAAAATGAAGTAACCACCTGGGAATCGAACCCGGGATCTTCCGATTGCCGGTCAGACGCGATACCATTACACCATGGACTTCACTCTTCCAAATGCCGTAATTCTTCTACATACTCGCAGAAACCAATGCCCCAAGGGGGCACCTCCCGCATGCCGTAACATTATATACATTCAACTGCAAAGAACACGCAGTATAAATAACGTAAAGAACGACGACTCTTGTATAGGAGATATTCCGCGCAAGACGAGAGAGAGAAAACGGAACAAATGAAAAAATGAAGTAACCACCTGGGAATCGAACCCGGGATCTTCCGATTGCCGGTCAGACGCGATACCATTACACCATGGACTTCACTCTTCCAAATGCCGTAATTCTTCTACATACTCGCAGAAACCAATGCCCAAGGGGGCACCTCCCGCATGCCGTAACATTATATACATTCAACTGCAAAGAACACGCCAGTATAAATAACGTAAAGAACGACGCTTGTATAGGAGATATTCCGCGCAAGACGAGAGAGAGAAACGGAACAAATGAAAAAATGAAGTAACCACCTGGGAATCGAACCCGGGATCTTCCGATTGCCGGTCAGACGCGATACCATTACACCATGGACTTCACTCTTCCAAATGCCGTAATTCTTCTACATACTCGCAGAAAACCAATGCCCCAAGGGGCACCTCCCGCATGCCGTAACATTATATACATTCAACTGCAAAGAACACGCAGTATAAATAACGTAAAGAACGACGCTTGTATAGGAGATATTCCGCGCAAGACGAGAGAGAGAAAACGGAACAAATGAAAAAATGAAGTAACCACCTGGGAATCGAACCCGGGATCTTCCGATTGCCGGTCAGACGCGATACCATTACACCATGGACTTCACTCTTCCAAATGCCGTAATTCTTCTACATACTCGCAGAAACCAATGCCCCAAGGGGGCACCTCCCGCATGCCGTAACTTATATACATTCAACTGCAAAGAACACGCAGTATAAATAACGTAAAGAACGACGCTTGTATAGGAGATATTCCGCGCAAGACGAGAGAGAGAAAACGGAACAAATGAAAAAATGAAGTAACCACCTGGGAATCGAACCCGGGATCTTCCGATTGCCGGTCAGACGCGATACCATTACACCATGGACTTCACTCTTCCAAATGCCGTAATTCTTCTACATACTCGCAGAAACCAATGCCCCAAGGGGCACCTCCCGCATGCCGTAACATTATATACATTCAACTGCAAAGAACACGCAGTATAAATAACGTAAAGAACGACGCTTGTATAGGAGATATTCCGTTTTCTCTCTCTCGTCTTGCGCGGAATATCTCCTATACAAGCGTCGTTCTTTACGTTATTTATACTGCGTGTTCTTTGCAGTTGAATGTATATAATGTTACGGCATGCGGGAGGTGCCCCCTTGGGGCATTGGTTTCTGCGAGTATGTAGAAGAATTACGGCATTTGGAAGAGTGAAGTCCATGGTGTAATGGTATCGCGTCTGACCGGCAATCGGAAGATCCCGGGTTCGATTCCCAGGTGGTTACTTCATTTTTTCATTTGTTCCGTTTTCTCTCTCTCGTCTTGCGCGGAATATCTCCTATACAAGCGTCGTTCTTTACGTTATATATATATATATATATATATATATTAAGTATGGAGTATTTTATCCAGCAATAATTACAGGCCTATTGCTAACGCCTCTTGCTTCTCGAAACTATTAGAGAAACTATTGTTACTACTCCGCTTAAATAATGACTTATGAACCAAATGAGTTTGGTTTTAAAAGGTCCCTCTCAACTGATCTGTGTATCTATGTAGTTAAGGAAATTATATATAAATACACAGACAGTAATTCAACTATTTATAGCTGTTTCCTAGATATAAGTAAGGCATATGATAAAATGAACCACAATATTTTATTTACAAAACAGAAGACAGGGAAGTCCCCATGTACATATTAAATTTATAATAACACAATATACGATGAGGAAGTACAAGAATTTAAGTATTGGGGTCAAACCATCTCCTTGACTGATGACTCGGATATAAGAAAATCTCGAAGCCTTTGTGTTAAAGCGAATATGACTATAAGGAACCTCCGGTTCTGTACAAGTGAAGCTAAAGAAACTCTTTTAGACTCCTACATAAATTACTCCGAGATGCTCAGCACCGTAAATGTTTGCTACCCACAATGAGCTTCCCGGAGGTAACAAGACAATACAATCTAATGCAAAGAATCAACCATCCCGATTAGCCAAGCTATTTACCAGTCCTGCCGTACGTCTTCTAAGCTATGGAATTCATGGTATGAAAACGTCTGCTTGTAGCTTCACTTAACTTTGATATTTCTGTATTATTTCTCATTAATTGTATATATTTCTCTCCTTAGTACGTGATTTTTCATTGTATTATTAATATTTGTCATATGGATAATGGTCTGCCAATAAATTTATTAATTTTCATTTTCATATATATATATAAGTAGGTTTGTGCCAATAAAACAACTTTCTTAATATATCCAATTAATAGAAAACGACCAGTGAGTTTTGCAGGCATACTCTGGTATTTAACTTCGTATAACTATACATTTAATCAACTTTTGTATCGAAACAGTTATTCCACCATTGTGGCCCTAATTCTATTCGCAGATTCTGATGAAACGAGTTGCTTTATATACTTTCACCTTATATCCCTCACACATATTGTATAGTTCAATTAGAACATCTTAGATTGTTGATTAAAAATATCGCACAGTCTTTCATGGATCAATACCATTAAAGTAATTGAGTACATATCTTCAATAATAATTGCAACAAAGATCTTTCACTACACGGTCGCTTCCGATCAAACCTGAAAGGTGCATCCTCTGCAAATTCTGTGCGCAACAATCCGGGGTGAACCCACACCTGTTTATTATAACTTATTTCAAGGCAGTCCTAATCTTTCCTCTGAAGCATGAGTCACAACAAACTATTTTACGCTTTCTAACACCTACAGCAGTGGTACTAATTGCGCGGGTCGCGAGCCAAATGCGCTATATATATTTGGCTCGCGAGCCGCCCAATGAGTACCACTGACCTACAGTATGTAGATATATACTGTAAATGTAGTACAATATACGAATTTTATCAGCTTGACTATTTCCTTTTGTATCACACATTCCTAGCTGCACTACCTAAAATTTTATATATATATATATATATGTCCGGGCGTAGCTAGTTCTTTTTAATGTGTAATCACCGAGGTGTGAAGCATGGAGCTGTGGGAAGATGTGGAAGTGGCCTGTCCCCACCCTCCACTGCTGAAGGAGAAAATTAAATACAGATTCCTGTAAATACTCTCTGGTAGGGCGGAGTGAAAAACTCATTTTTCGAATTTTCAAATTGGCTAGTGTGGAAAATGTATGGAGTAGTGAGGAAATAAGCTGGTATAAATTTAAAATCATAACATTAATATCTTCAGGTGCCACAATGACCTTCAATATTGAAAAAATTGAAAAAGCAGATTTTAACCAATAATTACAGAAGAGTCCACGATGCACAATAGACAAGAATTTATTCACACTTGTATAAAATAGCTCAGTCAACCTTTAAAAAAAGTTTCTATTCTCTAAAAACAGTTTTCTATAGTCAGCTCACTCAGCTGTCACGTGAGTACCTCGGTTCAGTGTAGCTGTCGCTCTCGTAGCAGGTGGGTGTTCTGTTGTTGGCGTTACTCAGATAGTCTAAACTATATTTCTTATATTTTTGCATTTCTGTATTGTGTTGCCCTAAGTTTGCCATGTACTATTAACTGAAATTAACGTATAATTGATATTAGCTCTTTCTTTTTCAGATTTGTATACTTTCAAAATGTCTCGAGTTTGTGCAAAATCAACCAGGCCTCAACTGTGCCCCATGTTTGGTATGGGGGAAGATTTGTGGCACAGGAATCTTCCTACATACGAAGGAATTTTTAAATATTACTTGTTTGTAAGAAACGATTTGAAACAGAATACTAATAAGATCCTTCAATATCTCAATATTAGAACAAGTTGTTGATAAATTGAAAACAATTTGGGAAAGTGCTTCCGTCCCAATTCTGTCAGACAGGCGAATTGAAACAATGTTCAGAAGCTACCACGAAAAGTATCGTGTCATTATGAAGCCATACCAAAGCAAAAAAAATTTGAAGCTTACAAAGCAAAGATTGATATGTTCAAAAAGAAGCACACACGAAACTTTTTGACATTGAAGCGTGCAAGTGCAAAGTACTAACACAATGTTCTTGTCCCAAAGAAAAAACGGTTCCAAAGGAAGAAGTGACGTTCCTCTTAGATCAAAGGAGTGAAAGAAAACTGTTTACTGATAGAGTAGATATTACACTCTCAAAGAAAAAAGCATCTACGTTGCTAAGAAAGCAAAAAGAAGCTGTGAGGCTCACCGAATCTTCACAGGAGAAATTGCAGGCTACAAATGTTGAATTATCATCATCGACATCAAATAGTGAAAGTGAATCTGGCGAAATATCAGACGATACATTTCCAGAGCCAGTTAGCAGTATTGCAAGATATTGGAGAAGTTTCTATTGACAATACATCTGAAGTAGTGGATAGGAGTAAAATCAGAAGAGAAGACAAAAGAAGAGATCAGAAATTATGAAAGATCAAATCAGGTCCCAATCAGAGGAATCTATTTTGATGGTCGAAAAGATTCTACACTCTTCCAAGAAAAAAAGAGTCCAAAGTATATCAGAAGAAGGTAACAGAAGAACATATCACTTTAGTGAGAGAACCTGGTTCAGATTATTTGGGCCATTATTCTGTGAATTCTGGATCAGCTGAAGAAATATGTAAAGGAATGTTTGAGTATATTGGAATAATGACATGAACCTGGAAAACCTTGTTGCCATTGGATGCGATGGTGCAGCAGTCAACACTGGAGAAAAGGAGGCGTTATAAGGCTTATAGAATTGAAGCTGAAGAAGCCAGTTCAACATTTAGTGCCGCTCCATGCCAATGAATTGCCATTACGCCATTTAGTTGCAAAGCTGGATGGAAAAACATCTGGCCCCCGCGGATTCACCGGTCCTATTGGCAGGGAATTAGAGAACTGTGAGAGTCTTCTATTGTCGAGTTTGAAAGGATTGATGCTGAGGAACCAACTGTAGACTGTGAAGATCTTAGCACCGACCAAAAATATCTAATTGATATTCATCAGGCCATAACAAAGGGATATTGCTCTCCAGATCTTGCTCATCGTAGTCCAGGCAAATGGCACATTCACGATGGCTGACTACAGCAAATCGTTTGCTTCGTCTATACGTTTCAACTGTAAGTCCATCTGAGAACCTCATGAACATTGCTTCTTTTTAATGAAGGTCTACATCCCAATGTGGTTTTCTATTAGCAAAGTACGTCTTTTGTCAATGGCTCAAAACATGTTTTCAAAACTATTGAACTAACAAGAACACTGAATGACGAAGTAAAGGATATTGTAACCCTGTCATACAAAGAAATGCATTTTTTGCAAATCTAGAAAATATTCTAGCATCAATGATTCATGATGACCGCAGCGCCATAAGAGAATTAGCGTGGAGGCGAATAAAGAAAGCAAGGCAAACAAACAAGGAAAAAGTTGTGAGGCGTTTCACAGTACCTGTTATTCAATTTGAAGCTACTGATTATACTGATTTAATTAATTGGCAAAAATGCATTGTCACTGAACCACCTGTGACAAGACACCTGACAGAAAATGAGATTGAAGAATTCATAGAAAACAAGAGTACCCCTCCATTCGAGAAATTCCTTGTCATACACAAGTAGTAGAAAGAATGGTAAAATTAGTGACTGAAGCATCATCAAAAGTATTTGGATTGAACGCGCGAGATGGTTTCATAAGATCAACACTTCAGTCACGTAAAAAAATGCCATCATTCGAAAGTAAAGCTGAATATAAAGTTTAAATAAAACGTTAATAGAAAAAACATGCGCAAGGATGGGTGGTTGGGAGGGCATGGGTGGAGTTCGACGCGCAGCCACCTCCTCGTGGTGAGTTCTGGATTATTTAGATCATTAATCAAAAGAACATTGATCTAAATAAACTAAGAGCTGCGTAATTCAGTAACTATTTTGGTAATTGGAACACTTAATATATAATAATAACAAGTAAGTTTCAGTTATTGTACTAATGCAGAATATAAGAAAATCATTATATTTCACTTTTTTCGACGGCTTTGTGGCACTTGAAGATATAATTTCGCAGGACTAATATTTATGCACAGTCATTATCTATAGCACCCACATATTTTCCACACTAGCCATATTTGAATTTCGAAAAAAAGTTTAAAAACCTCATTTTCGATCCGCCCTACTCTCTGGTGCACTAAAAATTAGGAATTTATGGTAGATGTCAATAGTTACCCAATGAACTGAGATGGAAAATCCACTTTTATTCAGAGCACAGGATAGAAACACATAATATTGGGACAAAGTAGAGTATTTTGCAACTTGTAATAATTAATATTATTCTTTTCCATCTTATAATTATAATAGACTATTATAATGATAAATGATTTCTTGAGAACTTCATTTAAAATATGAATTTCCAGTTCAATGTGTAAGCACATGCTGTTTTACTTATGCCTATCTACACTCCTGTATATATATGTATATATATATATATATATATATGTATATATATATATATATATATATATATATATATATAATATATATATATATATATTGTAGTGGTTAATTTCTTTAAGGGCCCATTCCTTCATTATTATGCTTCTTTATTTTATTTTATTTTTATTCCATTTCTCTTTATCCTTCTTTGTTCTCTTTACACTCGTTTCACCCGCTTTCGCTGTACTTTATAAATACAGTAGACGTGACCAAGTGGAAAGCCGTTATCATTCAAACAATGCAAGGAGGACGGGGGGTTAGTTATACGCTTATTAACATTTTACTAACTTTATTTATACCGAAAACACTTTTAGTTAAACGAGGTAATGCGAGGGGGAAATTAACGTTAACATTTAAGTCTGAGAGAGAGACGAAATAATATTCTAAATTTGCAATTACATCCTAACACACAAAAACACCAGACTAAGCCCAAGGCCGTACGATGACTGGCGGGCATTTCTACCCAGCCTCTAGCCTAGGTTCAGGCGTTGCCAACTCGTATTTCTATATTTTTTCAATACAACCATTTTTAATTTCCTATTTAATAAAACTCAGTTGAGCATTTGAACATTATTAAATTCTTATAAACAAATATTTAATTCTTAATTAGATATTACTACAATATATATATATATATAAAAACAAGAGATACGACTCTCAACATTTATTGGCCAAACGTTTCGGTCCACTCAGGGGCCATCTTCAGTGACTAAATAGAAGCATCTAAAAAAATCATAAAACTAAAGTAAATACAAATGTCAAACTGTACAATAATAAAATCTAATACAAAAAAAAGTTAAAAAGTTGTTAAAAAAAAAACTATCTGGATTGTAAAACAAAATAAAAGTAAAAATAAACTAAAATTTTCAAAAATTAAAAAGTTTAAAAATGTTGTTTAAAATTTAAAAAAATTTAAAAAATTAAAATTTTTTTTTAAAAAAGGACTGACCTGGATGGTAAAAGTTACAAATGACAAGTGGAGAGAAAAGAAAAAACAACTTAAGTTAGTGCGTTAGTTGCGTTATAAAGGTGTTGGTTGGTTAGGAAGTATGTAATTTTATCGAGGAAAGGCTATCGTTTAGTTCTGGATTTAATTTCTTGATAAAAAGGGATTCTAAAATTTTAAGATCAAGTGAATTAGAGGCAGACGACAAAATCGCAAAGGAGTCCTGGGGGCACGGGTGGTCATGGGTCTCTGAATGATGCCGAATAGCAGAGGATTCAGGAGTGGAAAGAGGGCGAGAAGTTCGATAAGAAAAACCCAAATGCTTCGAAATCCTAAGTTTTAACACTTCTATCGTAACTATATATATATATATTATATATATATATATATATATTATATATAGGGTGTTTCAGGAGGAAAGGTCAATACTTCGGAGGTGATAGTATCGGTCATTCTGAGAAAAAAAGTTCATATGAACATGTGTCTAATTCTGAATGGTTACGGAGATAGAGCTGTTTGAATCTGATGCGCGCGCAGCTCTTCCTCCCGACGCGGTGGTCCCATTCAATGGCCACCAAGGTCTTTAGACCTCTCTCCGTTAGATTATTGTTTGTGGGGGTGGATGAAAAGTCGTTTACAAAAGAAAGGTGGATACACGAGACGAATTGCCCGCGCGCATTTTGAATGCTGCTGCCCACATAAAGGAATGTCAAGATCAACTCAGACGAACAACACGCGATCTTCGCACACGAGTTGCAAAGTGCATTGAGGTTGACGGTGGGATTTTCGAAAACGTATTGTAAACTGTAACAAATTTATCATTTCTGTATCTGATACCATTCAAAATGCCAATGTTTAAACATTAAATGTTAGAAACAGTAATTGGGTTCTCTTTCTTGATTACCATTAACAATGCTTTTGTATTTGTAGATTCAAACAGCTCTATCTCCGTAGCCATTCAGAATTAGACACATGTTCATATGAACTTTTTTTCTCACAATGCCCGATACTATCACCTCCGGAAGTATTGATCTTTCCTCCTGAAACACCCTGTATATATATATATATATATAGTTTTACAATCATGTACACCGCTTTGCTCCAAAAAATTATTCAACCTTTAATGTTATCATATTTGGTTAAATAAATTTCTATAAATAAAAGTTTTATAAGTTCATTCACCTCAATTTTGCGTTTATATATATTGCTTTGGGTAGCACTTGGAGGAGTGAAACCATATATAATGATTTCACATGATTTAAACTCTATTTGCACAAAACATACAGTTCTTTATATACATGAATGCTCTATCGTTGAAGGTACTGGGTCGTTGTCTGTTTATAATGCATCATTTACTCAAAGAAATAACAGATGCACGGTCACAGCTATTAACTTGTGGCATCTACCACATGAAAACTGCCAACCGACCAAAAAATTCCGCCAGAAACGTCACATAGACGTCACATAGGGTATAGAATTACATAATTCGGCACTGATGAATCAATTTATGAACTCTCATTCATGAAAACATCCAACATTTTCTTAAAATAATCTTAACAACTATTAATTATTTATTATCATATCCACCATATCATCATTTCCACCATATCTCAAAAAGTTAAATTTTTCAATGTTAAATGTAACATTGATATTGATGCAGATATTAAGGACAGTATTGTATCATGCTTCGCAGATGACACAAAGATATGTAAGAAAATATTAAACGAAGGTAACAAGAAAATTACAAAACGACAATGAAACATTATTCCAGTGAACAGAAGACAACAATTTGAAAATTCTAAATTCTAAGATATGGTAATAACAAGGAGCTACAGAAAGAGGGTATAAAACTCTGCAAGCCAAACAGATAACGCCAAATCCACAAGTCAGGGATCTTGGAGTAATGATGTCGTCGGATGCAGAATTCAGAGAGCAATATAACATCAAAATTACAACGACTAGAAAAATAATGGGGAATCATCTAGAGGAGCTTCCGCAACACATCATGCTCAAATTATGGAAGCGTCTAGGCCAGAGCTTTCCAAACTTTTCACGTTGGCGACACACTAATTATTTTTGTTATCAAATATCAGATAATTTTTCAGTAGGTGGTTTATCTTGTAGCCGATTTTGTTAATACAAAAATAAAAATTTTCAAAATACAAAAAAATTGAAAATAATTAACTAAATTTGGCGACACACCTGGGAGGTATTGGCGACACACTAATGTGTCGCGACACACAGTTTGGAAAGCTCTGGTCTAGTCCTACCAATAATTGAGTGTTGCTCAGTACTCACAAACCCATACAGCAAACGAAACATTGCGAACATTGAAGCTATACAAAGGACTTTTACGTCTAAGATGGAGGAAACGGAAAGTGAAGACTATATATATATATGTCAGTACTATATTCCATTCTGATACCAAGGATAGTAGGGAGAGACACTGTACTAATTATTTAATGCTTTTAATTCTTGCTAAAAGTTTCTTAGATTGTTACTGGCAAGCTTCCTAGCCAGAGCATCCTGCTTAACTCATCCTCATGTTTTTTTATATACCTTAATGCATACTTGAACCTGGCATTAGCCCTCTGTTGTGTTGTAATACAGGGTCTTGCCCTGGCTTCCCTTGTTCACACCACATTAAAAAAGCATCTCTAGATGCATTATGAAGTTCAGCAACATAATCGCTCCAGCAGGCCTACATGTATAGTTTTTCTCCTAACGGTATTTAAGTCTAGGCTAGCATCAGTGGCGGACTGGCTAGGCTGTCAGTCTGCCATGTGGCAGATGGGCGCCCCTAGAAAAAAGGGAAGTTAGCCCCCTAGACCTGAGGTAAAAAAAATTGGCAGCCAATCTATTATACTCGTATATAAAGTTTAAATAAACATAAGTCAGTTGGGCCTGATGAGATATATCCTAGAATCTTAATTGAGGGTGTTGACAGTATTTCTATTACATGAAATAGATATAATTTATTTAGATTTTTGTAATTATTTGTCTGTAATTTTTTATTTTGTATTTATTAATATTGTAATTTTTATTTTTATTTTATTTTGAATTTATTAATAGTATGTAAAAAGGCAAATGTATTAATAACTTCTTTAATTTGTTAAAATTATTGCAGGTTTTAAACTTTTAGAAAGTAGCAAAAATTAATAAATTTACGTGCCTAAATACAGTTTTGCCAACCTGCCTGTCACCGCGACATTTTTAACTTCATTAGTTTATTTAATAGTTGCCTACATGCTTCATTAAAATCAATTCCAATTTATCAAAATAAGTCTCTTATTTTTGTTATTGCTGTTATATATGTATAATTATATTTTCCCCATTTCTATGTCCATATATAAAAGATATATAGAGTTATGTATATATTTTATATAAAGCTGCTATTATAAAGATAGATATAAAAATAAATAAGAAAATACATGTAATAGTATTGAGAAAAGATTACAAGACATTACATTACAATTACATTACAATACAGTTACAGAATACATATATTCATTCATTATAGTATAATTCAAGCATTGTTATTTGTTTTGAAATTTGTTGATCTTGATTATATTAAATGCAATTAGTAAATCAGATTATTTATTAATTTTTTTTTTTTTTTTTATTTCAGGTAAGGTGTCTAAAATATTTAGACAGTGGGTTCAGGAATTCTATTAAAAGTCTATATAAACCATAATATATATATATATATATATATATATATTATATATATTATATATAATATATATATATATATTTGTATTATTTCATAAAAACAGCGTTAATCGACCAATCGCTAAAAATATAACCAAAATCGTACGCCCGCCAGAGTACTGACTCTCAATTCCTTCCAACCTTTTGAAATTCTGGGCGACAATGTTATACTTCTCTTTTGGCGCGCTCTGACGCACCTTGAAGCCGGCGAAAAGAGCTGGAGTCGTCATCTTAGTTCGTTCGAAGTTCTACTACGAGTAATACGTATCGGTTTGACTCCGTAATTTTAGCTCGTTATTATTTCAATTAACTTCGTTTTATAATAAAATGCCAAGATTTAACATCATTCACTAATGATTCTAATAAATGTCGAATTCTTTTAAAATGTAGAATTCATTTTATTCACTCGTCGTTCCACCTATATATATATATTTATACCTGGGTGTTAATCGTTGACCCAAGTGTTTGAGAACGCCATTGTGGATTGTCTTACACGAGGAGAACCATCCAGGGGTAGCTATTTAGATTGAATTGGAATTTCATTAACGTTCGTCAAGTTGAACCTTCGACAGGTTGACTGGGGTTATCAGCTTGAAACGAGTTAATTGCGATTCACGAGCTTAATCTGGCTAGCGGTATATATTGTGGAACAACCAATTGCATAACGTCGCAAACTAAATCGATACTTTATAGTTAGGCTTGTAAAGACTAACTTATTTGTCAATCTAAATTAAACAAATTTAAATCTACTCAACTTCAGTCTAAATTAAACCGATTTAAATCTACTCAACTTCAGTCTAAATTAAACTGATTTAAATCTACTCAACTTTAGTCTAAATTAAACTGATTTAAATCTACTCAACTTCAGTCTAAATTAAACAATTAAAAGCGTCCAAGTAGTGGGAACCCTAAGTTTTAATTTAAACAATACCTTTTCGAACCTGAAGTAAGGGTGGACGCGGGTAGCCGTGGAGATACCCTTTTTAGGCTGCTGAATTTTCCACATACAGAAATGGAACACATGAAACGGAAATCTGGAGCACAGAAACGGAAAGATAAACGAGAAGCAGAAAGAAATGATTCAGCAAAAAAGTGCAGGCCTATAACAGCATTTATGATATCAACACCTATATCTACATGTCAGAAAGAGGAAAGCGACTTACAGAGAAATTCAACTACAACTGTTCATGCTGATACTGTAGATCTAGGACATAAAGATGAAGGCATGCTTAACGTTTTTGAGACTGTAGATGCTGATTTTTATGATTCTGAATTAGCTGGTGGAATAACAGTAACTGAACCTGGGCTGTACATGTACATAATCAAAAGATCTAGTAGCTGATTTAAATAATGATGAGAATCAACCAACATTTAGACAGGATAAGCTCTTTCAATATCTTGCACGAACAGATTTGAAATCTTTTTTCAAAGAGCATCCAATTCAGCCACATGATCATGATCTGCCATTTAATGTAAAGTTATATAAGCGACAAATTATGGGTGACACTGTCTCACGACACTGGTTAACATATAATAAGAAGAATAGATCACTATATTGTTCATTTTGCTTGGCATTTGAGTCACCAACCTCTTCTAACCCATCTGCTTTTGTGCGAGGTTTTAATGATTACAGACGCATTAGCCAGTGCTTATCAGAGCATGAATCAACTGGTATACATAGCAAGCATGCTCGGGAATATATCAGTGTAGTAAATGATGGTGGTTTAGCTCGTTTTTTCGCTGCATCATTGCAGAAGCGAAAAGATGAAGTACTAAAGCAGAGAAATATTGTTGCCAGAGTTGTACATATAATAAAGATGCTAGGTAAACAAGCTCTTCCTTTTCGTGGACACAGAATTGAGTCAGCATATTCTCTTTTTGATGAAACAGAAAATCATGGAAATTTCTTGGCTACTGTGCAGTTGATGGCAAAATATGATCCTATTATGACTTCTCGTTTCCATGGTGAAGGAAAAGTCTGAACAACGATGTGAAAGATTGGAAAAACAAAGAAAGGCACAAAATAAAGGTCGTGGTAGTCTTGTCACATTCTTCAGTAAAACAACTATTTCTTCTTTGACCCAAATTATGAAGAATATGATACAGGAAAAAATTACTCAAGAAGTTGCTGAGGCCAAGTATTATTCCATAAAAGTAGATTCAACCGAGGATATTTCATCAATTGATCAATTTAGTATTGTTATTCGATATATACTAAATGGTACTATCCATGAACGACTACTTGCAATTGTTCCAAGCAATGATGGTATAGGGCAGGGACTTTTTGACCTATCAAATGAAACATTACAACGTCTTGAAATAGATCTGAAAAACTGCTTATCAGATAGCACAGATAGCGCTGCAAGCTACTATGGACAATATAATGGCTTACAGAGTAAAATTGCTGATGTAGCTGATCAGCATGTTCATGTATGGTGCTATGCCCATGTACTCAATTTAGTAGTTACTGAAACCACGAAGTGTTGTGTACCAGCAGTTTCCTTCTTCAATTTACTCCAGAATTTAGCAAAATTTGTGAAGGTATCATATAAGCGAATGGCCATCTGGATTGAAGTTGTTGGACATCATCTGGAGAAAGAAAAGATGAAACGATTAAAGCTAATTGGTGAAAGCAGGTGGTCAGGGAAGTCCAATGCAGCAACTACTATATTTGGAAATTTTGACGAGATATGTATCGGTAATTTTGTGGATCTTCTGACATGTTTATATCCATTCAAAGCTCTAACAATTTTGATGCAAAAACAAAACAGGAGGCAAATGTTTTACTGTCTAGCCTTCAAGAATTTCAAACAATATTGACAGCATTCACATACTTATATATCTTTCAAATTACAGCCCCTTTGTCAAGCTATCTACAGACAAGTTGCTTAAATATGTTTACTGCATGGAATATGGTAGAAAAATCCATTACATATATAGAAAACTGATGAGTGGGTAGTTGGGAGGTAACGAAAATGGTTCACTGAGTAGGTAGGTAGTTAATCTAACAATTATTAAATTCCTTTTATGTCAATAACTGGGTGGATGAAACCAATTGGTTGCTCACCAGAGTTATTCTCCACACTAGTATTTATATACTGTGTGGGAGGAGCGTGCTCGGTAATGGAGATACATTACCGCTCAACCAACCGAGGAATAAACCAAGACAACGCTGGTGGAAAAAGCCCCGGGAAGAGGAGAACAAGGGAGTACGAAAACGAACAACGGGGCGAGAGGACGCACCAGCAAGTGCGCTCTCGACAATTACACAACCGGAGAAGGGAGACACTCCAATAACAAACAGTAAGTGACTAATTGAGTTTTTAACCCAGTAATTTAATCACATTAAATTAAGCTGGGTCAGACAAGTTAGGCCTACATTGTGGCCTAAGACCCAGCATCAACTCATAGCTTAACAAAGGTGAAGGTAGATTGCCCTAACCTAATTTTGTGAGGAATCCTACTGTGGACCTCAATTTATCTGCCCGCTCTGGACCATTTCCGGAATCTCTAGGCTGACCCCTCTAGGCTAGACTTGATCTACTCTATAGTTAGACTGGAGATATAAGGGGTGGGTTAATTGTGGACCAATTCATACAGAGCATTTTTCGCATTGGTGGTCCGTGTGTGGGGAATTTACAAACCTTAACCTTACTTAACAAAAATTGCAAAATTAGGCTAAATGGTCTAGCCTAAGCCTAAGCCTAAGCCTAACCTAATCAAGCCTAATTAGGTCTACAACCTAGGGCCTAACTAGGAAACATTTACAATAAGGAGTCTCATTCTCTTATAAGCTTAGACCTGAGTGACACATAAGTACTTGGTGGGGATTAAACCAAATTTAAACTTGACTGTTTTGTCTGTTCTCTCTCTTCTCTGGTAATTTCTTCTTGTCCTCTATTTCATTACGATCCCCAGTTAAACAATTTTGACTTAGACATGGACAGTGCGGAATTGAAAAAGTTAAAAAAGAAAAGGGGGGCAAAGTTGGGAGCTGTTACAAAGGCTGTGAACACTTTTAACAATATTACACAACCAGGTAAGGAAAATTTAGAGAGTGTAATTCTTAAATTGGAAACTAAAAAGAAGGAAATAATAGCCATTAATGAGAGTATTTCAGAGTTAGTTGAATCCGAAATGGCTGAAGAACAATTGATAGACCTTTTCGCTGATGATGATGATCAGGTAATCTCAATTGAACAGCAAATAAGGAGACTACGGTCTCGTTTGACTGAATTAACACCAAAAAAACCTAATTCTGATTTTAATCAAAGTAGAGCTAACCTTCAACAAAATTTAAGTGGCATGCTAAATCCTGAGTCACAAGAATTGAGGGCTCAGTTACCCATTTTGCTAGTACCAACATTTGAAGGGGACACGGTACAATTCCCATCTTTCATTGACAAATTTGAGAATTTAATAGGTAATAAACCTTATATTTCAACTGTTGAAAAGTTTAGTTACTTAACTAGTTCCCTTAAAGGCCCAGCCTATAACCTGATAGCCTATTTACCAGCCGTAGGGAATTCATATGAAGTAGCTATTGATCTTTTAAAACGTAATTACATTAATAAAGATGAGATTGTATATGAATTATCTCAACAAATTTTTGAATTTGCACCCATAAAAGATAACCATAGTGATATGGAAAATTTTTATACAAAATTAGAAGCTATTATAGGACAACTGGTTAGCAATGAGATAGATATTAAAGCTTCATCTTGGATTATACAAGGTGTTGGTTTACGTCGTCGTCGTTGGCCTAGGGAAGCTACGGCTTGGGACCGTAGCGCATCTATCCGGTATAGGTTAACCTGGATGATGTAGCCATAAGCACTGCCGCTGGTTAAGTGCCAACCAGTGATTATCTCACTAGCCGTATTGAGTCCGTTAGGCGAAACTGCGACAGTACCAAAGGTGGAAAATATAACCCTTGGATTTCTATTATTTATTTGTAAAATGGATATGGTATTAGATTAAAATAATTATTTGAATATAAATAATTAACTGACAATTGTGATATATAATTAATTATGTTTACATACAATAAAATAATACAGTATACATAAAATTAGTATTAATGTGGTTCACAATTGAATTATGATGGGTAACTAATTTAAAATGAGTTTATAGCTATTCCGAAATTCAAGACGGTAAAATTAACATTTATCTTGAAACTAAAATAAGAGTATTCACTACACACTCCCCCACCAGAGAGGAAGTTCAAAGAGTTCCGAACGACACAGATTTCCCCGGGACCTTTTTGGTAGCTACATGTACCTCACTTAAGGTTGATTCCAAAAACGCAGGCTTAAGACGATCGATAGAAACCTTGTCGACCTTGGAACCGCGCTGGATGAGAAATGATTTGCGCGTACGTCGGAGAACTTCATAGGGCCCGTCATATGGACATTGGAGAGGCCGTTTTGGGAGAGGTACACGAACGAAAACGTGGGTGCAAGATTGGAGGGCTGGGGAAACAAAGATGTTCTGTTGGCTAGTCAATCGAGGGGGAACAGGCTGAAGGGACTGCATGTGAGAGGAAAGTGTTTGAGCGAATTCCGTAGGATCACATGACTTATCCCCTGCAGTGAAGTAGCCACCTGGTAGCCGCAGTGTTGTTCCATAGACTAGTTCAGCCGCTGTAGTCTTCAGATCACTCTTAAATGCAGAGCGAATACCAAGCAACACGAGTGGAAGCTTATCCATCCAATGGGAGTCTTCGTGACACATAAGGGATGACTTCAGCTGGCGATGGAAGCGTTCGACGAGGCCGTTAGCTTGCGGATGATACGCACAGGTATGCGCATGTACTGTACCCAACAAGCTGGTAAACTTCTTCCAAAGCGAAGACTCAAATTGGCGACCTTGGTCAGTGATGACTTTTGTCGGCAATCCAAATCTTGATACCCATCCATGAAGAAAGGCTCTTGCAACAGTGTCCGCTTGGATATCAGGAAGTGGGATGGCTTCAGGCCATCTGGAAAAGCGGTCGAGACAGGTGAGCAGATAACGTTGGCCTTGAATCACTGGAAGAGGGCCAACAATGTCTACATGAATTACCTCAAATCGCTGGGATGGGGGCGGAAATGCGTCAAAGGGGGACCTGGTGTGCCTTTGGACTTTGGCACGCTGGCAGGCAAGGCACGTTTTGGTCCAATGTTTGACATCCTTCCGCATCGAGGGCCAAACAAAGCGAGAGGTAACCAGGTGTTGCGAAGCACGGATACCAGGATGGGAGGGCTTATGAAGATCCATGAAGACTGCTTGTCTGTGACATGGAGGGACATAAGGGCGAATAGCAGCTGTTGATACGTCGCAATAGAGGGGCACAGACAATCCTGGCATACTCATTTTCTTGAGGGAAAGTGAGTGAGTGGAGTCTTCTCTGAGCAGGTCTTGTAGTTCCGTATCCTTATCTTGATCCTGTGCAATAGCATTCCACAGTGTAGAGCTGAGGGTAACAGAAGTAAATCTCTATTCTTGAAAGTGCATCCGCTGGAGTGTTCAAGACACCTTTGATGTGGCGGATATCTGTGGTAAATTGCGAGATATAATCGAGTTGCCTGATGACTCTGGGAGAGTGGTTACAGCTGTTTTTATTGAAGACAGTGACCAAAGGTTTTGGTCGGTAAAAACACAAAACTCTCGGCCTTCAAGGAAATGTTGAAAATGCTTCACGTTTAAGTAAATAGCAAGAAGTTCACGTCCGAAAGCACTATAACGCGTTTGGGCTGGCTGCAGCTTTTTCGAGTAAAACGCGATGGGTGCTTGTTGACCGTTAATGGTTTGTTCCAACACCCCACCGATCGCAACATCTGAGGCATCGACCGTCAGAGTTAGGGGGGCATCACTGATAGGAAATGACAGAGACAATGCACTATTGATAGCATTTTTGGCATTGTCGAACGCCTGTAAACTATCGCTACACCATACCAATTTCGTTACCTTGCGTTTGTGTGTGATCATAGCGTGTAGAGGAGCAAGAACACTGGCACAGTTTTAATGAACTTGTGGTAATAATTTACCAAACCTAGAAACCGACGTAACTCACGCTGATTATTTGGCATAGGGTAATTTTTTATCACTTCACACTTGTCCTGAAGGGGGGTAATTCCGTGCTGCGAAATCGTGTGACCAAGAAATTCCAAGGTTGGCTGTGCAAACACACACTTAGATGCATTAATAGTAACACCGTATTGTTCTAAGCGTTGAAAGAGGAGTGAAAGATGTTCCTTATGTTCCTCTTCCGTTGAGCTGGCCACAAGCAAATCATCGATGTAGGCATAAACAAAGTCTAAGCCTCTGGTGACCTCATCTATAAACCTCTGAAAGGTTTGCGCAGCATTCCGTAGCCCGAACGGCATCTTCACAAATTCGAATAACCCAAATGGTGTACAAACTGCAGTCTTGGGAATATCCGAAGGCTCTACGGGAATGTGGTGGAAAGCCTTAACGAGATCTATTTTACTGAAGATAGATTTGCCGTGGAGAAGAGAAGTAAAGTCTTGGACATTTGGTACCGGATATCGGTCCGGGATGGTTGTCGAATTCAAAAACCGGTAATCCCCACATGGTCTCCAGTTTCCTGACTTCTTCTGGACCAGGTGTAGGGGAGAGGACCAACTGCTTTTGGAAGGTCTTATTATCCCAAGATCTATCATAAGCTGGAATTCCGATTTGGCAGCTTTCAGTTTGTCCGGGGCAAGACGTCTGGGTTTTGCAAACACAGGGGGACCTTTTGTTGTAATGTGATGGGTAATGGTGTGCTTAATGGTATCACCCATCTGCATCGGTTGAAGAATTCCTGGATATCGCTGGAAAAGGCACTGGTACATGGAATTAGGGGGAACGAGGGAAAGTGCAGAGTTCGAGGCGTCCGGAAGGGCAACCTGTTTGGCGAACAGAAAGCAGTGTGGCCTGGTCGCATAAGCGTCGCTTGTTAAGATCCACCAGGAGTTTGAAATGCTGGAGGAAGTCAGCGCCGATTATGGGATGCTGCACTTGAGCACAGATGAAAATCCACTTGAAGGATCGGTGAAGGCCCAAGTTTGTTCACGCGACTGAGTACCGTACGTGGGTATGCGTGAACCGTTAGCAGCGTATAGAGGCGGAGATTCCGAGTGCGTATGACCAGATTTTTGAGGGAATACACTGACTGACGCTCCGGTATCGACCAAGAAATTGACACCAGAGTTCCTGTCCTTTATGAATAACAGGTTGGCAGTGCGAGTACTAGACGCCATTAGACTCGCTGCTGGGGTTTTCCGACGAAAAATTGCAAGGGAGATGCACTTCCTAGCCTTCTTTCCAAATTTGGCGTGGTAGAAGCAGATCTTCCCGGAACTCGAACGATGCCTCTTCGTAAATCTTGACCGAGAATGGCTTCTTTGCCGTTGATTTTGTAGCAGAGAACAAACGTGGTTGAGTTGTTGACTTAACTCTTCCACTTTCAACTCCAGTTCCGATTGTGTTTCACGTTGTTGACCGGAGCTGTGTCAATCTCCACTACTTTGTCGGCAGTTTCTGCTAGTTTTATCAACTGGAGTAGCAGGATCCATAGTGGCCAAGACACGCTGAGCTGATGGAGGAAGTTTCTGCAAGAACAACTGTCTAAAGATGTCCTTATCGAAGGTTTGTGCGCGTTCGCCTAGAGCGCACTGCATAGCCCTCAGCATTTGAGTGGGCTTACGGTCTCCAAGTTCTTCTTTTGAGATTAACTGATGTAGTTTCTCACGCTCGGAGACAGTGGTGCGGCACAGGATGGCAGACTTCAGATCGTTTGTATGGGTCCTCACTCGTGGAAGTAGACACGATGACGTCACGGACTTCAGAGATGATGCTCGCTGGTAGAGAGGACAAAACATGATCGTATTTCGTCCTGCTAGCGGTGATCCTTCCCAAGTTGAATTGTGATTCCACTTGGTGGAACCAAATAAATGGATCACCCGGCCAGAAGACGGGAGCTTTACGCTCAAGTGGGAGATGGCACCAGCGTCGTCAGGCATCTTCTCCTAGGCTTGCTGACGTACAAGCAAGACGACAAGTTACCAACGAAGGAGTGGAGTTGAGACGAGCGCAGGCACAGAGCGCACGGGCAGGGGTGAGGGGCAGAGGGCACGAGCGACATTACAGTCTGGTCCTAGTCGCTCGGGTGAAGGGGGTGATGGGCACGAACGACGTTACAGTCTGGTCCTAGTCGCTCGGGTGAAGGGGGTGATGGGCACGAACGACGTTACAGTCTGGTCCTAGTCGCTCGGGTGAAGGGGGTGATGGGCACGAAACGACGTTACAGTCTAATCCTAGTCGTTCGGGTAAAAGGGGGGAATCCAACTCCGGAGTCACCAATTGTTGGTTTACGTCGTCGTCGTTGGCCTAGGCAAGCTACGGCTTGGGACCGTAGCGCATCTATCCGGTATAGGTTAACCTGGATGATGCCATAAGCACTGCCGCTGGTTAAGTGCCAACCAGTGATTATCTCACTAGCCGTATTGAGTCCGTTAGGCGAAACTGCGACAGTACCAAAGGTGGAAAATATACCTTGGATTTCTATTATTTATTTGTAAAATGGATATGGTATTAGATTAAAATAATTATTTGAATAAATAATAACTGACAATTGTGATATATAATTAATTATGTTTACATACAATAAAAATATACAGTATACATAATTAGTATTAATGTGGTTCACAATTGAATTATGATGGGTAACTAATTTAAAATGAGTTTATAGCTATTCCGAAATTCAAGACGGTAAAATTAACATTTATCTTGAAACTAAAATAAGAGTATTCACTACAAAGGCATAGTACTTAGGTGCCTTCCTTCGAGGGTTAAAGATATTTAATTCTAAAGACGGGAGAAAATTATCCTAATCTGGAAAATATAAGAAAACACTTCCCCAATATCCTAACTAATTACAAATTGAGAGATTTTCCAACACATAAGACCCAGACTATGGATAAACCAAAGACTGTTCCCAGAGACCAACTAGCTACAGCCAAACAGACAAACTTGATACTGTAGAATCAATGTGACCAACTATAATACACGAACACCTACTTACAGAACTTTAATGTAACTGCTGCCTCAACTTACACACCACATTGCAAATTTTGTGCAAGTAATGAACACAGTAGTACTGGGTGTGACAAATATTCAGACTTTAACCAAAGAGCTAAAAGATGTGAACAGTTGAACCTGTGTAAAAAGTTGTACTGGCCAGGGACATTATAAGAAAGACTGTAAATCTAGGTTAAGATTCAAATGTAAGTTTTGTAAAAGTTTACGACATGTCTCATCAATGTGTGATTCACCAAAGTGTCCAAACAATAGTACTCAAACTCAAAAGATACCTCCCCAAACAAAGGTAATCAAGAAAATGCCACTTTCATGGGACATTCTGTTTGTTCAAACAATGTAACAAGAAACACTGAGATTCTTTTACCAACTATTACTTTGGACTTAGTGAATAGTGAGGGTAGCACCACTCCAGTGAGATGTCTTATAGACTGTTGTTCTCAACAAACATTTGTTTCACAAAATGTAGTTAATAAGTGGGTTTGACACCAAGCCCGAATGAACAAAACCTCAATATTGCATCCTTTGTTAAGGATAACTCGGACAAAAATAGCTATAAGACAATTGACCTGGAACTACATTTAGAAAGTAATTCAAGAAAATTGAAGCAGTTATTATTTCTAAAGTAGGACAAAACAAACTGGTTATACCCAAACTAGAACAAACCATAAATCATTTGGGAAAACACTACAAAATAGCTGATAGACATATCACTAACAACACAGTAGCTAACATTGAAATGCTAATAGGGGCAGATTATATTAATCTTATTCATAAGGGCATAGTAGAGATAGGTAATGGTATAGCTATTCAGACTCCATCAGGGATAGCCCCTTTGGGTGACCTATCAGAATACAACCTAGACCTAAACCAAAACAGTTCATGACCAACAAATACTATGTGCCTCAACTCAGTCCTACATAACACCTGTAAGAATAGCAACACTTTGAATAATATTATCTCAACTGAGAACATTAATTCATCATTATCAAATGAAACTTTGGATGAGGCATTCAAACTTTATGGTTGCTAGAATCTGTGGGTATACATGACACAAATCAAACTTCAGAAGATCAGTTAATGGTAGAAAGATTTGAAGATACCATTCAGTGCAAAGACAATAGTTATTTGTGAGTTACCTTGGAAAATAAATTGTCCAACTTTAAGAGACAATCTCAAAGTAGCTAAAGGACATTTATATAAAGTAATGAAAAAAACTCAAACAAGATAATAATATTCCATCATATAATGATGTCTTCAAAGAACAGCTACAGAAAGGCTTCATTGAAGAAGTAAGAAAATAACAAATAACCCTTTTAAAAAAGATGGTTGTCATTATTTAACCCACAGGGGGGTTTATCGACAAGATGCCCCAACAACAAAACTCAGAGTATATATAACTGTAGCCTCAAAGACAGTGATAAACACAGTTTGAATGATTGCTGATTGAGGGTCCTAATCTCATTTCTGACCTTGTGAAGATCTTACTGAGGTTCAGGTTAGACAAATATGCCGTACAAAGTGACATTTCAAAGGCATTTTTGAGAATAAATCTTAAAAATGAATATGATAAGAACCAACTTAGGTTCTTATGGTTCAAGGATCCATTTGATTTGAATAAAGGGTTCATAACCTATAGATTTAATGTTGTGTTGTTTGGAGCCAATTGCTCACCTAGCCTATTAGCATTGACAATTAGACATCATTTAAACCAGTTTAATAACTCTTTAACATTGAACTTCCTTAAGGAACATTTTTACGTAGACAATCTAATAGGCTCAACAACAACAAAATCTGAATTATCTGAAGTCTATGAACACTCTCAAAACATTATGCAACAAGGTAACTTTGAACTTAGAGAGTGGATTTCAAATGATGAGGATTTAAACAAAAAGATTTTAAAGGATAATAATGGTCTTACTGAGCCATCAGACAGAGTTAAAACTTTAGGTATGAACTGGTATTTGGATGCAACTTCTAACAGTCATGATTCAATCTGTACTAAAGGTTTTAAACTTGATGAGGAAGCAAATACTAAAAGACAAATATTATCAGAGGCTTCCAAAATTTTTGATCCATGGGTCTATTCCTGCCTTCAACAATAAAATCAAAGATTCTCCTCCAAGAAATTTGGAGGACAAATGTTGGGTGGGATGATCCAATAACAAATGAAAATCAAAAATCTTGGAAGAAGTTAGCTGCTGATTTAACAAAAGTGCAGAACATTAAAATTCAAAGGTGCTGTGGGTTTAGGGATAAGCCCCAGAGACTTCATGTGTTTGCTGATGCAAGCACACAAGCTTATGGGTGCTGTGCGTATCTTGTAAGCCCTACAGAAAGTCATCTAATTTATGCAAAAGGGAAAGTTGCACCTCTCAAACCTACCCGAACCATACCTCAATTGGAACTATTGGCTGCTACATTAGCCATTAAAACCATTTCATTGCTTAAGGATGCTTACTATGATGTGTACATAACTCATATCCACATCTGGCTTGACAGTCAGATTTGTCTTGCCTGGATACGGAATGATAGCATTAATAGTAAGAATATCTTTGTAAGAAATAGGCTAAAAGAAATAGCTGAAGCTAATGAAAGCCTACAAGTAAACTTTCACTATGTTCCAACTAAACAAAATCCAGCAGACTTTCTGACCAGAGGTTTATCCTACAAGTTGTTGAAGTCAAACAAAACTTGGTTTATGGGACCTAAGTGGCTCTGTAATACAGACCAATGGCCTGTGGAACAAGTTAACTTGACATTAAATTTAATCTTTTCAAATGAAAAGGTTGAACCAATCACTAATTATGAACAGTATTCTGATTTCAACAAACTTGTCAGGGTGACAGCCTACTGTTTGAGGTTTGCTCACAACTGTTTAACTACAATTAACAAACAGCTAAATAAAAATAATCATAATTATACAGAAGTTGCAACCAAATACTGGATAGGCCATGCACAACAAAAAGAGTACAATAAAGAGTTAGAATTCTTAACTAATGGGAAACAAACAAAAGAACCTGTACCATCAGTAGTTGTGGATCTAAACTTGTTCAGAGATGAGGAAGGCCTTCTAAGGTGTAAAGGGAGATTAGACAAATCAAAACTGTCATACAAAAGCAAACATCCAATCCTTTTACCTAGATTTAGCTATTTGACAACATTAATCATCAGAAAAACACACAATGATGTATATCATATGGGGGTACCACAGACACTAACTACATTAAGAAAAACTTATTGGATACCCAAGGGAAGGATCACTGTTAAAACAGTCCTGAGTGAGTGTGTCACATGTAGGCGTATTCATGCTAGGCCCTATAGGAAACCAAATCCTCCTGCTTTGCCAGAGGAGAGAGTTACTCTCAACAGACCCTTTGAGACTGTAGGCATTGACTATACAGGAGCATTGACTGTAGGGGTGGGTGACACTGAACAAAAAATGTACATTGTACTGTTTACATGTGCTGCCTCACGAGCTGTTTATTTGGATGTTGTGGAGGACCTTACAGCAGAATCTTTTGTTGCTGTCTTTAAGAGATTCTGTGCACGACATTCAGTACCAAAGACAGTTTGGACTGACAATGCTACATATTTCAAAGCTGGTGAACAAGTCATCCACGACTTGTTAAGCAGAGCTGGGCACTTGCGGCATATTGCGGTACTGCGGTACTGCTGCACTACCAAACCGGTACCAAACCGGTACGCGGAAATTTGAATGCGGTAGCGGTACTGCGGTACTTTCAGCGATCCTTTGCGGTACTGCGTTATGGGGGCCCGGGGTGGTAGTGCGGTGGTACCGCAAGTACCGCAGTACCGCAAAATATGCCGCAAATGCCCAGCTCTGTTGTTAAGCAATGAAATCACACAATTATATATACAAAATTCAAACATAAAGTGGAAGTATATTCCGGTTGCCTCTCCTTGGTATGGTTCTATCTGGGAGAGGAATATACAAACAGTAAAGAATTGCTTGAAGAAAGCAATTGGCAAAAAAACAGATACACTTATTTGGGTTACTCACTCTCCTGGCTGAGATTGAGAACATCATTAACAATAGACCACTCACTTATGTGAGTGACAACATTAATGACCCGGAACCATTAACCCAAATCATTTGATTCGGGGAGAACAAGTTAGTCTCCTGCCGGACTACAATATAGACTCTTCAGAAGACCCAAACTGGACTCAACGACATAATGAACTCCAGACTAAGTTACAACATTTAACTAGAGTTAAAGCTCATTCATTAAACAGTGGAAAACTGAGTACTTGATGGGTCTAAGGGAGAGACATAAACAAATGACTAAGAAGGATTGGTCTGACACAATTAAGGTAGGGGACCTTGTTCTCATACATGACAGTACTCCAAGACAATACTGGCCTCTGGCTAGCGTTTCAGAACTCAGACCAGGGGCAGACGGGTAACAAGAGTGGTCAAATTAAGGACTTCAACGGGTGACACAACAAGAGACATTTCTCTTTTGTACCCTTTAGAGTCTGGACCCAAAACAATGGACTTTGGAGAACCTTCTCCACTGACAGTAACAACTGGAGACACTGAACTTCCAGTAACTATTCCTTTGACAGTAGGAGTGGTAACGCATCCTACTACAACATTGACAGACACAAGACCTCAGCGACAAACAGCATTAAAGGCGCGACTATTTTACAAACAAAAAATAGATGCTGGGGAATTGTAATTTTATCTTCTAACTTTTATTTTTTTCTTTTCTTATGGTAAAGACCATAGACAGTTTCATCCTATGGATGTATATTTTCTCTTCTAATTAAATGCTACACCTTCTCCATGAGAAGGTGAGGATAGGCACTGTTAATCAGATTAACAGGCATTTACAGTCAAATAGTTAGCTAGTCTACACTCAGACATAAAAATTGGTGACAATGACACCAAAATTTTATCTCCCGGGGCCCCCAGTATATGGAAAACTGATGAGTGGGTAGTTGGGAGGTAACGAAAATGGTTCACTGAGTAGGTAGGTAGTTAATCTAACAATTATTAAATTCCTTTTATGTCAATAACTGGGTGGATGAAACCAATTGGTTGCACCAGAGTTATTCTCCACACTAGTATTTATATACTGTGTGGGAGGAGCGTGCTCGGTAATGGAGATACATTACCGCTCAACCAACCGAGGAATAAACCAAGACAACGCTGGTGGAAAAAGCTTTGGGAAGAGGAGAACAAGGGAGTACGAAAACGAACAACGGGGCGAGAGGACGCACCAGCAAGTGCGCTCTCGACAATTACACAACCGGAGAAGGAGACACTCCAATAACAAACAGTAAGTGACTAATGAGTTTTTAACCCAGTAATTTAATCACATTAAATTAAGCTGGGTCAGACAAGTTAGGCCTACATTGTGGCCTAAGACCCAGCATCAACTCATAGCTTAACAAAGGTGAAGGTAGATTGCCCTAACCTAATTTTGTGAGGAATCCTACTGTGGACCTCAATTTATCTGCCCGCTCTGGACCATTTCCGGAATCTCTAGGCTGACCCCTCTAGGCTAGACTTGATCTACTCTATAGTTAGACTGGAGATATAAGGGGTGGGTTAATTGTGGACCAATTCATACAGAGCATTTTTCGCAACATATTTGAAGAAAAGATCAAGAGAATTTGAAATTTGCCAACAAATCCAATGAGCACATTGCACAGTTCAATAATGATGAAAATCAAACAGTGAAAATTGATTTTGTAAAAACTGAGTTACCAATCAAGAGGAAACATAAAACAAAGAGAATGGCAGATGAACTAGCTGCTGATGAAAAAAACCCATCTGATTCTTTGTCAGACTATCGTGTACATGTGTTCAACTTGATAATGGATCGTGTTGTACAATCACTGGAATCCCGTTTCATTGACCATAGACAACTATATAAGGATATGTCATGCCTCGATCCATCAAATTATGAACATATTACTAAAAATGGTCTTGAAGAAGAAGCATTGGAAGGTATTCTTGAGCTTGCTCCAGGGATAAATAGAAGTGAAGTAAAATTAGAATTGCAGCCTTTTGCATCAAACTTTGAAATATTTAAGCTTTTGCTGAATGATGATAATGCAGAGAGCAGCAGTAAAATGAATTCATACTCTAAATATTGTGGCAATTGTCTATCATGTGTTCTGTATATTCTTCCATCAAACAGACTTAATGACAAGGCATATGATAATCTTTACCAAATGTACAAAGCTATCTCTACACTGTCTGTGACTCAAGTTCAGTGTGAACGGGAATTTTCTAAGCTTAAAATAATAAAAACAAGGTTACGAAATTCTTTGTCGGAGGAGAATCTGGAAGCATACATGTTGATGTCTATAGAAAAGGTCATGTTGGATGAGTTAGACATGGAAACTATAATAGACCGATTTGCAAACTCGAGTAATGAACTTAAAAAACTACTCTTAGTATAGCATGTATGTATGTATGTATATGCAGGCAGTACTTGTAAAATATTTGTACTTATTGGTAAAATAAATTTATAAAAAAATATTAACTTTTTTTATTTAAACAAACTTAACTCATAAATAGGCCTATTAGGATAGGACTGGAATTGAATTATGTAATGGGGTTATAGGCCCCCTGACCCCTTTGGCAGACAAAATTTTATGAGCCAGTCCGCCACTGGCTAGCATTATTGAGAGGAATCAATTTGTTCATACATGTCTTTAAATTCCAAAATATGTATTTGAATTCTACAGTTTACATCCTGACAAGCTAGAGTAACAGTATTTAAGTACTTTTGCTAGCCAAAAATATTCAGTGGACTAAACTAAAATGAAAGATGGTAATTGTTACAACACTAGCATGCAAACATTTTTTAATATAGTGGATTACCGTACAAATGAACTGACTACAGGAAACCAGCTTGAGTAAGTACTGTAGACTTGACTTAGCGAGAGAGAAAGTAATTGAAGCATATTTATGAACAAAACAATAAGGTTGTAATGTTGTATAGTAAACCTGAATCTGAAATGACAAATTAAATAAAAAAAATCAATAGTCCATTTTCCTTTTACGTTCTCTGTTAAAATTATCGTTATATGTTGGGTGCTGGATGTTCTAATAGGATTTATTGTATGTATTTTACAAGGATACTTCATAGATAGTCAAACGTTTAAGGGCTAATAAGTATATGCGGAAATTGTTTTCATTATTAGGAATTTTGTTATATACCATTTTGAAGTGTAGACAAATTTCAGTCAACTCTTTTGTTGCTTTAAAAACTAATTTCATTTGAGGTCTTTAACCGGAGTCAGGCTGGCTCCAAATTCTCAATTAATTAACCTTCCTTTATCGTTACACTGTACTCCCTCTTCACATTTATGTATCTACAATTATAATAATAAAATAATAATAATAATAATAAGACGAAGAAGAATGGAAATATTATCACACAACATACTAGTTTATAAAACCAAAATAAAAAATATTGTAAACATTCTTTATAAAAGTTCCTAACTAGCTGGCTGCTAGTCAAATAAGTAAGGGGTACCTACATCTAAATCTACATATAACCCTGAAGTTTTGGAAAGGAGTGCATGAGAGCAATGCAAGATGGGAAATACACATCTGTTCCAGGGATAGCTTAAGCAGATTTACCTACTTGACAAAGATTTCTTGGCCCTCTTATGCCAAACTAACTGCTATATACTGCATGTTTAATATAGTTTCCTTAATAAAAATAAGTCACACCAAAAAGTATCACATCTCAACTTGTATACGCTTCAAACAGTGCAGTATTTGTTCGAGAAATTACGAGTTACTAATGGAAATAAAACTGTTCTATATTTGATTCAAATGAATAAAGTTCTCCTGTATTATTTTCTCTTTGTAGTCTATGAATACTCTTGATTAAAAAAATACATGCAATTTATGTCATAAAAATGTCATGCATAAACTCACATTCATGAAAGAGCCTATTTTTTTCTTAAAAGTAACTAAGTAGTTACTATTTACCACATCATATTACAAGTTACACCAGACCTACTTATCTCTTATAGAGCAATTATATCAACTCCAAAAGTGTCCTACATAACTTATCACTATTTATAAACACGCATTCATGAAAGCACCCATCTTTTTCTTAAAACTAACTAACTGCCATTTACCACATCATATGGTAAGTCACAACAGATCTACTGGTCTTTTATAGCACAATTATATCAACTCCAAAAGTGTCCTGCATAACATGGCACTGTTTACGCAATTTGTAGATTTTTATCATATGTGAAAGTGTCTAAAACTGTATAATTCTTCTACTCGATGGTTTAGAAAAAGATTTCTGGTAGATCGGGTATGATCAAACAAATTATCATACTGATGTAAACCAAGATGTCTCTTATGTGTTTCCAACAGTTAAGTATGAGTAAGATTCACTTCATCACTTCATCACCATAGAGATAAGGGTAAGATTTAGCTGCTATGTGCAAGAATATAAGTGTAATGATTATATGAAGCTACAAAAGAAATAAAATTGAGTCTTTATGAGGTATTAAATTGAACATGAGAACTCTGTAATACTCACGGATGGTCCATGAAAAGATATACAGTATTAGACTCATACAAATGCAAATAATGTAAGTTTAAAACTTAGATATAGCATGTGAAATTAATTTTATAACATATTTTTGAGCACTGTTGTTGTTTAGAATCCACTTGTCGGATAAATTATCTTTTAATCTGATGTATTTATTGATGACATTTTGAGAGATATGATTCGAACCAATCGAGGATATTTCCTCTTATTCCGTTATGTGAAGGTTATTCAATAAGATTTCATGCGAAAGTGTCACAAATGTTTTTGACAAGTCGAAGAAGACCAAGGCAATGTTTTTTGTTGTTTAGTTTCTGATACACATTTTCTAATAGCATGTTTATGACATCTTCCGTTGTATGCCCACCTCTAAACCCAAATTGTGCTCTAGTTAAAATATCGTACTTGATTAAGAATTTATTAAATTTATTGTATACGATTTTTTCAAATACTTTACTTAAAGTTGGCAATACGGAAATGGGGCGATAATTGGATGGAGCGTTTGGGTTTTCCGACTTAAATACATTCCTTTGGAATGTATTACTGATGCATTCATTAGCAAAGCTGGGCACTTGCGGTATTTTTTGCGGTACTGCGGTACTACCGCACTACCAAACCGGTACCGCATAACGCAGTACCGCAAAGGATCGCTGAAAGTACAGCAGTACCGCTACCGCATTCAAATTTCCCGCGGTACTTTCCGCGGTACCGACAAACACGACTTTTCAAAAAATTAACACTTTTTTTGAAGTAAACCTTATTACAGGAGTACAGTAAGACGAATGCTGCGTGTGTTGCATCAGCCTAACTCTAGACACGTTAAGTTTTCGTTCAGAACATGTTACGTTGCCATCCTATCACAACGCCTCAGTGCAGTGCTTGCTTTTGAGCCGGTTGCACGTGTGTTACATTTCTGTGACAAAGATCGATTTTTAGCCATTATGGCAGAAAGTTCAGGTGCGAAATCGCCGATATGCAATTTCTGAAAATATGTGCTATTACTTGTGTTGTTCTTGTGTGCAGTACCGCAGTACCGCAGTACCGCGGAACGCACCAGGGGGACCTGAAAAAGTACCGCAGTACCGCGTAACGCACTGGGCATGCTGAGGTACCGCAGTACCGCGTAACGCACCCCCAAATTTTGGTACCGCGCCCACCACTGTTCATTAGTTTGTAAAGTGGTATTGCAATTTCGTCAGATATTAATTTGTATTTGTTTGCTGGGATCGTACTGATGTCAGAGTCTTTATTTTTAAGATTTTTTATTGCTATAGAGATATCGTTTGGTAGGACTGAATCAAAGAAAAATGAGTTTGGAGTTGGCTGTGACATGTATTGTCGGTAGTGAGCGTCAGTGATTGAGATCGAGGCTGCAGTATTGGAGCCGATATTTGCAAAGAAGTTGTTTAATAAATTGACTGTCTTTGGGATTACTGTGAGAATTTCCGCCTTGTGTGAGGGAGGATAAGGGATTTGTTTTCACCTTTTTTGTGTTAATTAAATCCTTCAGTGTTCCATAACCTTCTGAGATTGGATTTTTGTTCATCAATTTTTGAACAGTAATGATCTGTTTTTACTTTTTTAGTATTTACATTAATTCTGTTACAGTAATTTTTGTGTGTCTGTTCGGTAAAAATATCATGTTTCCATAATTTAAAGAGAGTATGTTTGCGTTTAATACTCCCAATGAGTGCTGGGATGATCCATTGGTTGTTGTATTTGGTTGTAGATATTACTTTTGATCTAAGAAAAAGTTTGTGTTGAATGTATCCATTAGTGTGCTTGAGAATGCTTGAATTTTTTTTCCAGTGTCATTGTTACTTTCAATTATTCTAGTCCAGTCAAAAGTTGTTATTTTCCTTATGAATTTTAGTTTGTTATTATAGCTGTAAGACCTATAGTCAACTTTTATAGTTTCCTGTGCTGAGAAATGGGTTAATGATTAGCATGGTGTATGTAGGCAAGTGAGCTTTGGTATGTAATATAATTATACCCGAGATGCAGTCAAGCGGGGACCGCACCCATATCTGATCTAGTAGACTTGAATTGGTAATGTCATTGTGAAGTCTAGCTGGCTTTGTAATAGCTAACTTTTAAAACCACTTCCGGACATGATGTTGTGAAGAAAGTTTGCGTTATTATGCTCATAGCTGCAGAGTTCAGAGTGCAGAGTTCATGAGGGTATATATATCTTGCCCCTGGTCAAAATAAGTATGGAGACATTCTGTCCAGCAATAATTACAGTCCTATTGCTGTCGCTTCCTGCTTTTCGAAACTACTAGAAAAACTCTTGTTACTCCGATTAAATGATTACCTATGGACATCTAATCAGTTTGGTTTTTAAAGGTCCCACTCAATTGACCTGTGTATCTACGTACTTAAAGAAAGAAATAATATCTAAATACATTGACAGTAATTCAACTATTTATAGCTGTTTCCTAGACATATGATAGAGTGAACCACAATATTTTATTTAAAAAACTAAAAGACAGGAAGGTTCCCATGTACATATTAAATTTATTGAAATTTTGATATTCCCACCAATCTTTTACCGTTAGGTGGGGCAATGTACTATCCGAACGTTTTTGCTCCTCTTGCGGAGTGAGACAAGGCTTCTTGCTCCCTCCTATGCTGTTTAATGTGTATATTGACGGATTAATTGCTTCACTTAATGAGGCAACAGTAGGATGTTGTATAGATAACACAAGGATAAATAACTTAGTTTATGCCGATGATATGGTGTTAATAAGTCCCTCTGTAATGGTGTTAATAAGTCCCTCTGTTAAAGGTCTGGATCGGCTACTAAAAGTCTGCGAAGTGTATTCGCAGAAACATGATATTCTTTTTAAAGTTACAAAAACTAAGTTTATGCAATTTCATCCTAAAAGCTGTAATCAGCCAGCTGATATAAGGTTTAAAATGAGAGGTGAAGTAATTGAGGAAGTACAAGAGTTTAAGTATTTGGGTCAAACTATCACCAGCTCATTGAGTGATGACTCAGATATAAGAAAACAATCTCGAAGCCTTTGTGCTAAAGCGAATATGACTATAAGGAACTTTCGGTTCTGTACAAGTGAAGCTAAAGACACTCTCTTTCGTACTTTCTGCAGCAATATATACGGACAGCAACTCTGGGTGAATTATAAAAAAGGTTCTGGCAGAACTCTAAATTTGCTGTACAACAGGTCTTTTAGACTCTTACATAAATTACCCCGAGATGCTGAGCTTCGCAAATGTTTGTTACCCGCAATGTCCTGAGGTTCCCGGAGATAACAAGACGTGCTCAGTACAGTCTAATGCAAAGAATTAAAAAAATCAACCAACCCGATTATCCAAGCTATCCATGAGTCCTGCCGTTTGTCCTCTAAGCTATGGAATTCTTGGTACGAAAACGTCTGTCTGTAGCTCCACTTAACTTTGACATTACTGTATTATTTCCAATCAATTGTATATTTTCTATCCTTAGTATGTGAACTGCCATTGTATTAATAAAATTTGTCATATGGACTATAGTCTGCCAATAAACCTTTTCATTTTCATTTATATTATTTCAATGCTCTTTTGGATGATCAACATTTAAATCTGCGATGATACAATTTTTACCAATATGAGTGGAAGTTAGAATTCTGTAGATATTTATAGTAAAAGTTGGTACGTTTAGCTGGTGGTTGGTAGATGCCTAAAACTGAATACTGAATATTATGAATATATATTTGAATTGCAAGTATTTCTGAGCTATTGCTTATGCTTGTCAGTTCTTTAATACTTTTACGCTTGCAGTTTGAGTCTACAAATATATTTACACCTTTGCCTCTATTGTTAGCCCTACATACAGTACATAGTAGCTTGTGTACCCGGGAATGTTAAAAAAGATCTTATCACTATCATTTAACCATGTTTCAGTCAATATAATGCACGTGAATTTATGTTGTAATAATTTTAGGTTAGCTGTCAATTCGTCGAAGTGGTTTGGGAGACTGCGAATGTTTAAGTTTAGAAAAGACAGGTTGCCATTGTTGTATTTCTTGTTTAAGAAGTTGTCTACTGAGATATAGTCAGAGTTGATTACGTTTTTAGATTCACCAATTTCATTTACAGTATTGAGAGTATTTAAAGTGTGATCATGATGTAAAGATTAGGGTAATACGGTAATAGAAGTAATGACAAATAAGAAAAAATATATATAGCAATAACCTTGGTTAACCTTGATTTTGCTTCTGCCCGAATTGTTTATTTTGACGAAGGTCAAGCTTGTCACTCACCCTTAGAACTACAGTTTAACGTGAAATCGGAACCGCGCCTCATTGTATGTATATATATTAGGGTGTTTCATAAATTAAAAGTTTGGAAAAATTTTAATCCACATGGATCCCCTTGTTCCATTTGCTGAGGAGACTGATAAACCGAAGTATTAATTCAATAGTTTAAAGTTTACGGGTCCCCAGTTTGATGCTCTGGCAGATCATAAACGGAAAAAATTAAACAAAAATCTGTCAATGAATTTTTATTCAACAAACGAGTACCATTTCACTACACATTTTCACAAAGATACAAAAAACATAACCACTTCTTGCGAATCATTTGTCCATGAAATCCTTCTTGGTTTTATTCGGGTATTTCGCCCTATACTGCATCACAGTTTTGAGCAAATACTGCTTCTGCTCTTCGTTCTTCGTCAGAGAACAGTTGAACTCTTTGGTGAGCGCGATGGCTCTTTCGGCCCGATCGTTGACGACAGAGATTTTGTTAACAGTTGCCGCTGCTTGCTTGAAGCCCTCTACTTCAGTCCACTCGGAGGATGGAAAAACTTCCACGGTTGGGTCAACGACATCTGAGTCAGTCTCTGACGAAGTTGAAATCATTAAAGCCCCCGTATCTTCTGCAGCTCCTTGTTCCTTCCTGGCCTTCTTCTGTTGTTCCTTAATCTTTTCCAGCCTCTTCCTTTTCCTAATCTCCTTATAGTGAAGCTTCATGTCAACAGGGCCCATGCTGCAGGAATTTGGATCTTCACGCTGCATGTCGAGAAAGTGGATGTCCTCCTGATTCTTCATCATTTCCTTAGCCTGTGAATGAGCAATGTCCATGATCTCCCTCGCTATTGCCTCCTTGAACATCGCCTCCTTCACTCGGAAGGACTCTGCTTTATGTGACTTGTGCTTCACAAGCCGGTCGTATTCCTTGAGAAGGGATTCCATCTTCCTCAAGGCCGAATCTCGACGCATCATGGGGATTCTCGCTCTCTTCCAAAATATGAGAGAGGCATCCAGGCACAGGTTCAGGCATTTAGTACGTCCAAATTTTTGCTCCTTTTGGTGGTAAAAGTACTTTTTGAGTACTTGCAACTGAGTTGGAAGGCCACTTGATGTGATGTTCGCATCCGTCTGGCCAATAAGAAACACTTCTGTTTTCGCTCTGGTAGACACCTGGAAAAGAAAACAAACTAAATAATTCCACAGAAATAATTTCACATCGTAATTAATTTCATTAATTAAATAAAGAAAAGCAGTAACTGGGACTCGAACCAGTGTCATAGCCGTTTGGCGGCATCGCTTAAGTCGGCGTACACAGCACGCTATCCACTACACCATCTAGGGAGTGGATAGCGTGCTGTGTACGCCGACTTGAGCGATGCCGCCAAACGGCTATGACACTGGTTCGAGTCCCAGTTACTGCTTTTCTTTATTTATAAAAACTGATACGTGTACACTACGTTCTCTTTGACAATTCATTAATTAAATAAATTTCAATACCGCCGTAAAATTACATTAATTAGTATCATAAATAATTACCAGCTTAGTTGTCCAATATGCAACAGACTAATTAATTTCATGTAATATTAATAATAAATATCACTACCACAGTAAAATGACAGAAATTAAATAATAATAAATTTCAATACCACAGTAAAATGAGATAATTAGTAGCATATATAATTACCTCCATAGTTGTCCAATAGGCTATACAACACGAACCGCTCAAGTGACGAAGAAAACCGTCTTCACTGCAGGCAGGCGAGAAATGAACTGACAAAAAGTCGTCAAAGTTGGGGACCTCTAAATGCAGCGCGATCTGGTTCAAACTTGCACAAACGTGTTTCTTGTTCTTTAGAATACGGAGAAACGTGTGGATTAAAACTTCAAGCTCATATTATTTTACCCTATAGGTATGAAACACCCTAATATATATATATATATATATATATATATATATATATATACACAGGGCGTCCCAAAAAAATGTATACACACTTTAAATAATTATAAAGGCAGTGTTTATTAAAATACATTTCATTTTCAAAATGTAATAGAATCTACAGACATTATTTAATTGTTTTGTCAACTCCTGTTTTCAAACTGACGTCCGTTCTGGTCCAGGCACTGCTGATAACGCGAAGCAATGGAATCGCAAACATCACGAAACATTTCGTTTGGTATTTGTGTGCATTCTCGTTCAATGGCTGCTCTCAATTCAGCGACTGTTGCAGGTTTTATAGCGTAGACTTTGTCTTTTAAGTATCCCCATAAAAAAAAGTCTAGTGGTGTGAGGTCTGGTGAACGCGGAGGGTATTCTACGAAACCCCTTCGTCCAATCCACATCCACATCGTGCCAAGTACCACTCGCAATACTCCACTCTTCGGTCCGGATCATCATCTTCATTAATAGCATGGACTAATCTTGGAATGTAACTTTTCCATTGACAGCGCTTCAAAATGCGTTGGACAGACGATTCTGAAATTCCTACCTCACGACTCGCTTGCCGCACAGATTTTCTTGGACTTTGGTGATACGTTTCCAGTACTCTTTCTTGCTTTGTGGGGCTTGTCGATGTCCGTGGTCTTCCGGAACGCTTCTTGTGGACATTCTGAACAGTTCCATCGGCTTCAAACGTATCTCTAATTCGAGTGATGGTAAGTCGCGTTGGTGGATCTGTTTGAAACTCCCTCCTAAACTGTCTTTGCACTTCAACTGCGTTTTCACACTTCCAGTAGCATTTTAGAATGAATTTCCTTTGTTCAAAGCTTAGTCTGACTGCCATTATTAATTCTAATGGGTTTAACTTGGAAAGAAAGAAACATCAATTGAGCTATCAGCTGTTAAAGTGTGTATACATTTTTTTGGGACGCCCTGTATATATATATATATGCAGAAAAATACAAAAAATAAAACAAAAAAGCGGTTGTATTAAAGCAAGAACGTACGTAAGAACGTAATATTATATATGTATCCACAATGAGAGTGTAGAGTTGAAAGTTAGAAACCGTGTTGCACCCCCTTTTGTCTTTTGTAAAGTTTACCTCGCTGGGCCTTTCCATCGATTAAGTTTTTAATGTCATCGTCGTCTATTGCAGCCCATTTTCCTTTAAGAGCCGTGATTAAAGTTTCCCCTCGGTGACATCTCCTCATTGCCCTGTGTAGCATCTATGATCTACCACACATGTTCTGTGGGATTCTGGTCAAGTGACTGACCTGCCCATGGTAGGCGTGCGATACTGTGGGTTTCATGCCATCTCCGAGTTGCAAGAGCTGCGTGTACAGGGGGCACCATCTTCCATGTGCACGGTGAGTGATACAGATAGATTACCATTGGCACAAAGTGGCGCCAGGCGTTCCTCCAGAATAATTTGATATTTTGTGGAATTGGCAGTTCCGTTGCATATCACCAGTTCTGATCGTCCCGTGATTCAAATAGCAGCCAACACCATAACAGAAATACCTCCGTGTTTCACTGTAGCCTGCAAGTGCTTCTATAAAAAATTCCTGTGATGAACGTCTCCATATCCACACACGCCAACTATTCGAAAATGAGGCAAATCGGGATTCGTCTGTGAATATCACGGTGCTCCAAAACTCAGAGTGCCAGTTCTTCATCGATGCTGCCCACTGCTTGCGACGAGCAATATTGCGAGAGGTTAGCATGGGCTTTCTTCTAGCTACCCTACAGTGATATCCTATAGTGTGGAGATATCTGACGGTTCTAGAACCAACCCCTACCTACACGCCCAATTCACCAGCAGTTTGTCGTAATTCACCTCTGCACTTCATCTGAGGGCATGTAACGTTCTCTGTGATGGATCTAGACGGCCCGGACGCTGGGCAACTGTTGTCTTGCTGGTTGCCTTCAACTGCACAGTCACTCCGTCAATGGTTGACAGTGGATACGAAGTCAACGCGAAATATCCCCTTGACTAAACAAACCTTCTCAAAGGCCAAAAATTCGTTCTCTGGTGAAATCTGCCAATTCACACGAACCTTCGCCACATGACATCTTGTTACTATTAATGTTTCGTTACTTTCATTCACTTTACGATAATACCTTGTCTTCGCTGGTTTGCTTTCTTCTTTAAAATATTGCGGTGGCAGAGGTGTCTGTTCACTTTTATCAACCCTCTGTAGTGTCATTTTATGGATTTTATTCTAGATAACGTCAGACGGTTTGATTCAGTCGTAGAAAAGACTCCTATCATAGGCATGAAAGGGTTACGAGCTGAGTTTTGTCATAAAAATAAGAAAGATTTCACAGAACGGAAAAGAGTAAAGAGAACAGACCTTAAAATTTGGATTTAGATTGAAATGAATAAACAAAAATTAATTTTAATCACATAGACCGGAAAATAATAAATACAAACTGCTCATATCCCAATATTAAAATTAATAAAATGTGATTTAAGGCAATGAGACTCGCTGCTACTTAGAAATTTTTATTTAATTAACAACGCTTTAAAAAAATTAAAATATAAGTATCACTTTTCCAATTTATGCAAATGGAAAATTGATATATTAAAATGATTGAAAGACAAAAATATTATATAAAAATTTAAAGCAAAAGTGGTATTTATTAAACAGGGAGGAGATGAAACCCTAACGAGATGCATGGGTATAATTCCAAGGCCTCTTTCTCCACACAAAATTAGATTTGTTAATTAAAGTTTCTGCGTCAGGTGGAATACAGTCTTTTATAGGAATTTAATACTGCGCTTAATCTAAGAACGAAAAAATCGCATTGCAGGCAATTTTCCATATAATCTGTTCGCGTCTCTCAATTTCGATTCGTTTCATCTTATAAGACTTTAGGTGTAGTGGGGAGGATTCGGAGACCCTCGTTTTGGGGTTCCCTTCGGTGAGGGAAACAGGAAAATTTAATTATTTTCAGCCATCGCAAGAGGTGAACAACAACACGATATTTCACCCCCCTTTCATTCAATATAAAGTTAATGTGCTCCTTTTATGAAGTTAGGTATAGAATGCATTCGGCCGAAGGGAAAATGTGAACTGGTAAACTATATTAAATGTAACACTGTTCCAAAAGTATGAATACGGAGGGAGTTGCAGCATGTACACTTTTATTAAAATGTTAAATATCCCCTTATACTTAATTAACTTTTAAAATTTCATGAGTGCATATGTTAATATTATTTTAATTTAGCAGATTTTCAAAGCAAGAAAAAAGTTAATCATGTTTTTGCATTTGTTTTCAATGAAATTCATGTAATAGCAACTCAAAGAACGCTTTATTTTAACTATAAAACAAAGTTGTATTTTCCATTTGGTTGTGAATTTTAGAAAGTACGAGATTTTTCACTTTTACATAAAAGCTACGCTCAAATGAATAATATAATTTTCTAAGAATCCCAAAACCCCTTAGGAACCATATTAAAGGAAAAGTTGCGGTGTTCAGAAGCAATTATTTGTATGCTCTTCAGACCGAATAATAATAATAATAGACCTCACAATTTGTGAGCATGGAAGAAACAATTATAATAGCGTCTAAAAATCGACTTTATAGAAGGATTATATAAACATATTATGTTTTAGCATTTTTCTTCCAACTTATTATCACTTTAAACGTATGAAGTTCTTAATTTCTTAATTTGGTGAATGATGTATGAAAAACCTCTTTCATAAGAGTAAATTTCCATTAAATATGAAAAGGAGCTGAAAAATCTTTTCCGAGTTGGGAGTAGCTGCGCAGTTGTCTCATAACAAACTTTCCCAAAGAGTTGTCAATCTTCTTTCAAACTTTCTCCCCACGGATTTAGTGAGCAGTTTTCTCGCAACTTATTTCGTTTTACTCAATGATATTTAGCTCTCAATGGACCAATGGACGAAATTATTAACATTAATTTAGAGTTTTGCTTAGGAATCTAATGACTGACTAGTCCAGATAATTTGCTTTTCCAGCGTCGCAAATTATTTTGAAACTTACACATTCTGAAAGAATTAAAGTAGATCTTCCATACAAAAGATGACTGAGTCACAGTCTGTTCCAAGTACGTTTTTTGAAATTTGGGAGGGGAAGCAGAATTCAATCGATCTACCTTGGCCTCCCCTCCACACTCTAGACACTTATTATTCTCGACTTGTAACTGGAATTATCTCTCATGTCATTGATTACAGTATTGATGAAAGAGTGTTAAACAGATCAGACAAATAACGATTTGAAAGACCTTAGGAACTGGAATACCACACTACGGTCAAACGGTGAATGTATAAGTAATTAAGGAAAAACCTAAAATGGCGCGCTACGTTGCCACGTCGCAACACCGCTTACCCTTAGATCAATGAGGTTAAGAGATGTTGGGTATGTTTAGTAGTTGGATGGGTGACCATCCTCCAAGTCCAGATGATGTCGCGGCCGTGGTTTAGATTTCGAGTAAAGCTGTAGGTCCCCTCCGTAACATGACATTTGACGTTACGAAGGAGAACAATGCTGAAATAGATCCATCACTTACATTTAAACATTTGCATCCTTATAACAAATTGACAACGATCGGGCGACGAACGCGTCGTGGCCATTGTTGTAACACCGCTTCTCGTTGATCAGGGAAGTTAAGCGAACTGATTCTGGGTAGGTAGTAGTTGGATGAGGGACCGTTTTCTACGTCCAGATGATGTAGCGACCGGTGGTTCGGATCTCACGTAAAACTATAGATCCCCCTATCATATGATCTTAGATGTTGCGAAAAAGGTTAAACTTCATCAAACAATTGGCAGCGAGTCTAAACTACTACACTACAGTCAGGGCCGGATTTAGGAGTGGGCAAAGTGGGCAGCTGCCCATGGGCCTCCACATCTTGGGGGCCTCCATATATTGACAAGCCATTATCAAAATAGAAAAAACCCGAAACTAGAAAAACCCGATAGATGATCAACAAAAAAACACGCGCATCCAATACCACTGTAGTACATAAACTTTTACCAATTACTATTTGTTGTGTACTGATTATTATTTTGTTTTTATTACTCTTTTAGGCCTACTCTCACTATAATGGAATACCCGAGTAACCTGAGGCTTTCATTTTTTGCAGAAATGAGTGGAATGGACAGACACAAGAGTGCACGATGTTTTGAAAGTGTATGTATGTTAATTATATTATGAATCTTATGGATGACTTCAATTATGTCTTCCCCTAAGGTAGGGGGGCCTCCACATGGAGGCTGCCCAGGGCCTCCACACGTCTAAATCCGGCTCTGACTACAGTAGAAACATAGGTATACTATATTAAGTGAAATTTGGTCACATGACAATATTAGGGTATTTTTAACTCTTAGTACATATGTTCAGATCAGACAACTCTGGCAGTTCACTCAGTTACCGTCCCATTTCTTTGTTATCAATATTGAATAAAATATTTAAAATACAGTAAGGTCGCCTCCAACGCGAGGCTTGTGTCAAGTCAAGATCACGCGTTCGGCAAATTCGTTCGGCGAACTTAATAACCTAAGGGAAAAATAGGGTTAGGTTAACCTATGCAAGAAAATCGCGTTCGGCGAACTTAATAGTCTATGAGGAAAATAGTATTACGTCAAGTTAAAGTTCGCGTTCGAGGAAAATGATACACAAACGTAGTTTCAAAGTATATTAAACATTAGACCTGAAATAAACATTTAAATCAAACACACTGTAAACAGGTAAACACAACACTAACGTAAACAAAACTTCCAGTAAACAGTAAACAAAAATTTCATGTAAACACTAAACAAAAACTTAAATTGAAAAAACTTATTAAACAGAAGGAAGAGAACTCTCGTTCAGAATCAGATCTCTCATCTAGTGGAATTTCTGAGACGCAAGCAGAGTACGCATCCACTTTTGTAGAGGTGTTTGTTTGGAAGTTGAGGGTTGTAGGTCATTAGATTCGTCAGCTGTTGCCATTATCAGGAAGTCCGTAATTTTAGCTTTCCTTTGGTGGTCCTTGAGCAGTTCTTTGTAGCAGGATAAACTAGCCTCCAGTTGGCCTTTGACTTTCAATGATCTGTTCATAATAGGATCAACATCCATAATAAATTGACTAAATTCATCCGCTTTCTTCATGATGTCTGTGAGAACTGCTGCAGTTAATAGAGGCTTAGGTTGTTCTGTAGCTTCGTCATCGTTTGATTTGCTGCTGCTGCTGCCTATCATAGGTTGAAGGTCTTCATTGGTTGGTTCTGTTTGATGGAATTGCAACAACTCGACTTCTTCTGGCTGCATATCATCTAATCCTTCTCCTCCAATTTGTCTGAGATCGCAACAATTTCTTTTATTGACGCATCAACAATAGGGAAGCCAGTGAAGTTAACTGCTAGACTGAGCACGATGGCGCATTCACGTTGTTTGTTTACTCGCGTTATTCCAAATTTCATTCGTGTTGGACGAAGAGTGTCGCAGGTACCAATGCCGCGTTAACACAAATTCGCGTTTGGCAAAGTCGTGTTGGAGGCGACCTTACTGTAATCTTATTCAACCTACTTTGGATTTGTTACATTCTTAACTAGATACTGTGTTATGTAGCAAAAACATAATTAAGATTCAGAGATGTGAAGAAACACAAAAGGTGCAATAAATATACTGTTTTCAAATGTTTTTTTTTATAGCATAGTTTTCCTTGAGATATCAAGAGCAGATGATTCACTTTCGCAAGAAATTTTGTTACATAAACTTCATTAGAGGAAATGTGTTAGCTTGGTCATAGTTATCAAATTTTTATTAGTGTGTTTTAATTCCATTAGATAAAGCTGTCTTTAATGTGAAGCTCCACCAGGATATATATACTTTGATCTTTACTACTTTTAATTCATGTCAATGACAGAAATCTGTCAACTACATTAAACTCTATGCATGCACCATGATATCAACTCCCTGATGTATGAAAGAAGAGCATATCTTTAACTGGATGTATTTAGATAAACTTTAATAAACTTGATAAAGTATGTAGTTGCGCTCAAAATATATATAAAGACACGTATATCGAAATGAATGTACAATAATGAAACAGGTGTGAGCCATTTCATTCATATTTATCCTTTAAAGATATTTGAAGGCAAAACGAAATCATTATTTACAATACTCACCCATTCATGGAGGAGTTATCCTGTGGGTTTGTTTAATTACTTTGGTAACAGTAAAGGTTATGTGCTGGATCGGTCATTCAGCTTTACGTGGTATGAATCCTGGCTCGATGCCCAGGGAAGAAAATTTATGGTATTCTCTATACGTTGGTAAAGTGAACAACTAAAGGTGGAACTTTGGAACTCATTATTTTCCTTAAATACTGTATATAGACAAAATGCCGATTTGCATTCCATCCAGACATATTGGCTTCATAGTTTTGTCTTGTCCACTGACGGGTATGCAGATTAGAATGCTTTTAAAGTAGCTTATATCAAAGGATGCTGCCATTCTGCCCAATCAAAACTATATGTTCTTTACTTGATCAGATGGCAGTGGAAGTAACACCTTTTGAAAACAAAAACATAATTTCTTTTAGGAAATTTTGATACATACTACTGTACTGAAATGCATTACCGTATATAATAAATATATCAGTATATTTCAAATTGGGAAGCATAAATGGATTACCCACGTCTTCAAACCTCTTCCAGTGAGGTCAGCGAATTGAAGTGACATTGGGTCTGGTAAGTGGTACAATGGGAGACCAACGTACTATTTTTCGATTCTGTAGCCATCCTTGGTTCTGAGTCCAGGTTCAGTTGCAACGGATAAAAAATAACTAACATTATTTTGTCTTAATATTTTACTGTGTGTGTGTAATCTGAAATTTTCTAACATAATAATTATTAAGATGATGGATGATATTTTAAATTGAAACGAGTGTCTGCGAAAAACATTATTTATCAATACTAATAAGTGTGACGGTCGAACTGCGAACTTTCTTTCTTTCTTTGTCTCTTATGGCCCGCCAAACTACTGGCCAGATTTGGATGAGACTTCGGGAATAGGGGTAAGTGCGGCTGGGGAAGAACATAAGCTATATGGTGTCGGCCTCCGAGGTCGTATGAGGCCGATAGAGGCCTCTGTATTCCGGATTGGTTGAAAGATAGTGACATCATCATAGACACGTTATAAAAGGGAAGTAGGAACATTGCCAGCCGGAAAATTTCCAGGCGGAAAATTTCCAGCCGGAAAATTGCCAGTGGGGAAAATTGCCAGTGAGAATATTGCCAGCCGGAATATTGCCAGTGAGAAAAAAACTAAAATTCACAAAAAAGGATTTATTTATTAAAATATTATTTAAAATTTTAAAATGCTAAAACTTGTTAAGGAAAGGAAAGCCTCAAAAAGTATGAAGATTACACAGCTCAACAAAAATTTTTTTTTGTTTCGTTGCCAAGGAAAGTAGTTTTTCCGATTTGGCTCTAGTTCTTGAGATAATGAATACCCTCAATTAATAGGAAACGTAACCATAACGCGTGCATATGGGAAACTACCGGAACATTCTAGATGGTGAGACACGCGAATATTCTTAGTGTTTACTCCGCGATCATTCTAGAATATTCCCCCTCCGTATATAAGTCATCGGCCACCCAACCAGTAGTTTGGTTGACCTTTGGTTGGCCTTTGGTTGACAGGGAAAAAATCATCCTCCCACCACTTCATATCAAGCTGGGACTAATGAAACAATTTGTTAAGGCCTTGGACAAAGATGGCGATTGCTTCAAATACATTTGTAGATCGTTCCCTGGACTAAGTATGGAAAAACTAAAAGCTGGAATCTTTGATGGCCCTCAAATCCGTACATTTATCAAGGATTCTAATTTCACAAAATTTATGAATGGTGTTCAAGCTTCTGCCTGGTGCAGTTATGTCTCAGTTGTCAAGAACTTCTTGGGTAACCACAAAGCAGACAATTATGAAGAACTGGTGCAAAACATGCTCACAAACTTTGAAAAGTTGGGTACTAATATGAGCATAAAGGTACACTTTCTCCATAGCCACTTACACAGATTTTCGGATAATCTTGGTGATTTTAGCGAGGAACAAGGGGAGAGGTTTCATCAAGATATCAAGGTGATGGAGGAAAGGTATCAAGGCAGATGGGACAGACACATGATGGCAGACTATTGCTGGAACCTCCAACGTGATTGTCCTGATAACCCACATGAAAGAGAATCGTACAAACAGAGATTTACTATACATTAATTGTAATTATGCGAATCAGCTTACTTTGTTTATCTGTTATTATACCGAATAAAATGCCATTATGTATTTCATGTGTTTACTTTTGTATGATTTGAGACAATTTCAATGCGATTTGTAAGTAGGCTCCGCCTGAACATTAAATTTTTTGCATTTTTACGTGTTTCAATGGGGTACCAATTATCTCATAAATTAGAGCCAATCTAGCAAAACCGATGTCATATTCGGAATCAGCACCACAAAGTTACCCCAAAATCACTCTAATATGATTGGCAATAAAATGAGTGTTGACCAGTGTTATAAGCAATACCGTAGATCGAAGAAATGTCAATTTATCTTCTTCATTATACTGACGGATGACTTTCTCCAATCTGTCATTGATATTTTTGTACTTTTTGGCAGTATGTCTCTCTTCCCCTCTTTCGAAGTGCAATTTCTTGGTCTGAGCTAAAGCCTTTTCGTTAAAGCTAGCGAAAATATCACGACTTAACCTAACCAATCGTCAAGGGCGTACAGAAGACCAAACCTGGCATTCAATGAACCTAACCGGGTATTCAATAATTTTACCTAGGTTTCGATATATATATATATATATATATATATATATATATATATATATATATATATATATATATATAGTTTAATCGCGGTGCTGGGGCCTTCGGGCCCAGTAATTTTAATTATTTTATTTATGTATTAACACCCAGGTGCACAACCTGTGGACCTAATCAATATGTGTGTGAAGGTTCATGTTTGTAACTGCTTCCATTTTGGAGTTATGGCTGGAACACACACACACGCACACACACACACACACACACGTCCTTTTTCTCAATTACTTTATTTCTTACTTTCTAAATTTTTACATATTTTTGTCACTGGCAATTTTCCGCCTGGCAATATTCTCACTAGCAATTTTCCCCACTGGCAATTTTCCGCCTGGCAATTTTCCCCCTGGCAATATTCCGACTGGGAATTTTCCGTACACGTATAAAAGATAGTGACATAAAATAGGCGGAGCTCTAGCATATATATATATATTATATACATATATATATATTATATATATATAAGAACATAGGCTATGTGGCGTCGGCCTCCGAGGTCATCTGAGGCCGCTAGAGGCCTCTGTATTCCGGATTGGTTGAAAGATAGTGACATCTTCATAGACACGTTATAAAAGATAGTGACATAAAATGGGCGGAGCTCTACCATATATATATATATATATATATATATATATATATTAGTGATGGATCGAGTGGTCGGTTTTTCACAACCGCGGTTGCGGTTGTGTTTGCGGTTGTCGACTTTTTTCCAACCGCGGTTGCGGTTGCGGTTATCATATACTAGGAAAAATGCGTAATTATTAACTGGATTTAGCCACTATAGTGCGATTTAGCCACACTTGGTACATAAATATACTAAATAGTATTTATTTAGTAAATACCTTATGTTGAACACAAGTTTTGCAATACACCGCTACCGCTATTTGTGTGTTGCAAAACTTGTGTTCAACATAAGGTATTTACTAAATAAATACTATTTAAATGAAGTATATTCTAAACTTATATAGCTATTATGAAAGAATAGGTCAAATTAATTAAAACCATATTTTGCACTAAGTGTGTTACCAGGATGAGGGACGAGGACCCATCGCACTGTTCATCCCACCTACCACTTTCCCCAGCCTCCACCCATTGGAAAGTTATGGATTATTATTCATTTGAAAAACTGATGTCAAACTTAATGACAGGCAGTGTGAATTTCAAGAATAATATTTTTGCTGCATTTTCACCTTTCAAGCGGCAACGCCTCTCATCGTACAACGTTCCCGCTCCACACATAAGGAGACCCATCATTTTCTTTTTAAAAAAAGAAATATTTCTAATTAACCTAAAATTAAAATTAACTAAGCTTTTACAACCGCAACCGCACTTATGGAACGGCGGTTGCGGTTGTGAATTTTTGTGCGGTTGTAGTGCGGTTGCGGTTGCGGTTGCGGTTATTCGATCCATCACTAATATATATATATATATATATATATATATATATAAGAACATAGGCTATGTGGCGTCGGCCTCCGAGGTCATATATATCAAAACCTACGGTAAAATTATTGAATGCCCAGTTAGGTCAACTGTACGCCCTTGACGATTGGTTAGGTTAACTAACGAAAATATCACGACTTAACCTAACCAATCGTCAAGGGCGTACAATTAACCTAACCGGGCATTCAATTACTCTAATCGGGCATTCAGTTGACCTAATCAGTCATTCAATTAACCTAACCGGGCATATATATATGGCCTTCCGAAGCAAAAGTAGCACAAGTATAAGGTCTGAAGAACCTCTCAGTGGGTATAACTCATTTTTGCCCCAGATGGCGCTTGTGCTACTTTTGCTTCGGAAGACCTTATATATATATATATATATATATATATATATATATATATATATATCGTTCAACTTCCACCCGGGCAACGCCGGATCGCTCCGCTAGTATTTTAAATAATAGAGCAAGAAACAAAAGTTGAGGTGAGGAAAAAGGTTCCTTTCGATAATTTTCTTTTTGACGTAATTCACACCTTATGTTTCTGAAACGTCTGCAATATAAATATCCATCAACATTACTTAAATTACTCTATTTTTACAAATTCATAATAGCTACATAAATTTTCCGGTGTTTTATTATAATTAAATTTGCCCTAACTTTATACATTAAATCATAGATATTTATAAATTATTACGGCTAAAATACTTCATATTACTAAATTCTAGATTTAAAGCTTGTACTATTGCTTTATATGTCATACACAAATGCCAAACTCACCACCTTATTGCAAAAGAAAAGGAAAAAAGAGAAAAATATATTTCTTTCGCGAATGGTTTTCAGTTGCAATGGTCACATCACATGGTGAAAACAGTAAAGAAATTGTTGGTTTACGTCGTCGTCGTTGGCCTAGGCAAGCTATGGCTTGGGACCGTAGCGCATCTATCCGGTATAGGTTAACCTGGATGATGTAGCCATAAGCACTGCCGCTAGTTAAGTGCCAACCAGTGATTATCTCACTAGCCGTATTGAGTCCGTTAGGCGAAACTGCGACAGTACCAAAGGTGGAAAATATAACCTTTGGTTTTCTATTATTTATTTGTAAAATGGACATGGTATTAGATTAAAATAAATATTTGAATATAAATAATTAACTGACAATTGTGATATATAATTAATTATGTTTACATACAATAAAATAATATAGTATACATAAAATTAGTATTAATGTGGTTCACAATTGAATTATAATGGGGTAACTAATTTAAAATGAATTTATACTATTCCGAAATTCAAGACGGTAAAATTAACATTTAACTTGAAACTAAAATAAGAGTATTCACTACACACTCCCCCACCAGAGAGGAAGTTCAAAGAGTTCCGAACGACACAGATTTCCTCTGGACCTTTTTGGTAGCTACTTGTACCTCGCTTAAGGTTGATTCCAAAAACGCAGGCTTAAGACGATCGATAGAAACCTTGTCGACCTTGGAACCGCGCTGGATGAGGAATGATTTGCGCGTACGTCGGAGAACTTCATAGGGCCCGTCATATGGACATTGGAGAGGCCGTTTTGGGACAGGTACACGAACGAAAACGTGGGTGCAAGACTGGAGGGCTGGGGAAACAAAGATGTTCTGTTGGCTAGTCAATCGAGGGGGAACAGGCTGAAGGGACTGCATGTGAGAGGAAAGTGTTTGGGCGAATTCCGTAGGATCACATGACTTATCCCCTGCAGTGAAGTAGCCACCTGGTAGCCGCAGTGTTGTTCCATAGACTAGTTCAGCCGCTGTAGTCTTCAGATCACTCTTAAATGCAGAGCGAATACCAAGCAAAACGAGTGGAAGCTTATCCATCCAATGGGAGTCTTCGTGACACATAAGGGATGACTTCAGCTGGCGATGGAAGCGTTCGACGAGGCCGTTAGCTTGCGGATGATACGCACAGGTATGCGCATGTACTGTACCCAACAAGCTGGTAAACTTCTTCCAAAGCGAAGACTCAAATTGGCGACCTTGGTCAGTGATGACTTTTGTCGGCAATCCAAATCTTGATACCCATCCATGAAGAAAGGCTCTTGCAACAGTGTCCGCTTGGATATCAGGAAGTGGGATGGCTTCAGGCCATCTGGAAAAGCGGTCGAGACAGGTGAGCAGATAACGTTGGCCTTGAATCACCGGAAGAGGGCCAACAATGTCTACATGAATTACTTCAAATCGCTGGGAGGGGGCGGAAATGCGTCAAAGGGGGACCTGGTGTGCCTTTGGACTTTGGCACGCTGGGCAAGGCACGTTTTGGTCCAATGTTTGACATCCTTCCGCATCGAGGGCCAAACAAAGCGAGAGGTAACCAGGTGTTGCGAAGCACGGATACCAGGATGGGAGGGCTTATGAAGATCCGTGAAGACTGCTTGTCTGTGACATGGAGGGACATAAGGGCGAATAGCAGCTGTTGATACGTCGCAATAGAGGGGCACAGACAATCCTGGCATACTCATTTTCTTGAGGGAAAGTGAGTGAGTGGAGTCTTCTCTGAGCAGGTCTTGTAGTTCCGTATCCTTATCTTGATCCTGTGCAATAGCATTCCACAGTGTAGAGCTGAGGGTAACAGAAGTAATCTCTATTCTTGAGAGTGCATCCGCTGGAGTGTTCAAGACACCTTTGATGTGGCGGATATCTGTGGTAAATTGCGAGATATAATCGAGTTGCCTGATGACTCTGGGAGAGTGGTTACAGCTGTTTTTATTGAAGACAGTGACCAAAGGTTTGTGGTCGGTAAAAACACAAAACTCTCGGCCTTCAAGGAAATGTTGAAAATGCTTCACGTTTAAGTAAATAGCAAGAAGTTCACGTCCGAAAGCACTATAACGCGTTTGGGCTGGCTGCAGCTTTTTCGAGTTCGAGTAAAACGCGATGGGTGCTTGTTGACCGTTAATGTTGGTTTGTTCCAACACTCCACCGATCGCAACATCTGATGCATCGACCGTCAGAGTTAGGGGGGCATCACTGATAGGAAATGACAGAGACAATGCACTATTGATAGCATTTTTGGCATTGTCGACAGCCTGTAAACTATCGCACACCATAACAATTTCGTTACCTTGCGTTTGTGTGTGATCATAGCGTGTAGAGGAGCAAGAACACTAGCACAGTTTTTAATGAACTTTGTGGTAATAATTTACCAAACTAGAAACCGACGTAACTCACGCTGATTATTTGGCATAGGGTAATTTTTTATCACTTCACACTTGTCCTGAAGGGGGGTAATTCCGTGCTGCGAAATCGTGTGACCAAGAAATTCCAAGGTTGGCTGTGCAAACACACATTTAGATGCATTAATAGTAACACCGTATTGTTCTAAGCGTTGAAAGAGGAGTGAAAGATGTTCCTTATGTTCCTCTTCCGTTGAGCTGGCCACAAGCAAATCATCGATGTAGGCATAAACAAAGTCTAAGCCTCTGGTGACCTCATCTATAAACCTCTGAAAGGTTTGCGCAGCATTCCGTAGCCCGAACGGCATCTTCAAAAATTCGAATAACCCAAATGGTGTACAAACTGCAGTCTTGGGAATATCCGAAGGCTCTACGGGAATGTGGTGGAAAGCCTTAACGAGATCTATTTTACTGAAGATAGATTTGCCGTGGAGAAGAGAAGTAAAGTCTTGGACATTTGGTACCGGATATCGGTCCGGGATGGTTGTCGAATTCAAAAACCGGTAATCGCCACATGGTCTCCAGTCTCCTGACTTCTTCTGGACCAGGTGTAGGGGAGAGGACCAACTGCTTTTGGAAGGTCTTATTATCCCAAGATCCATCATAAGCTGGAATTCCGATTTGGCAGCTTTCAGTTTGTCCGGGGCAAGACGTCTGGTTTTGCAAACACAGGGGGACCTTTTGTTGTAATGTGATGGGTAATGGTGTGCTTAATGGTATCACCCATCTGCATCGGTTGAAGAATTCCTGGATATCGCTGGAAAAGGCACTGGTACATGGAATTAGGGGGAACGAGGGAAAGTGCAGAGTTAGAGGCGTCCGGAAGGGCAACCTGTTTGGCAAGAACAGAAAGCAGTGTGGCCTGGTCGCATAAGCGTCGCTTGTCAAGATCCACCAGGAGTTTGAAATGCTGGAGGAAGTCAGCGCCGATTATGGGATGCTGCACTTGAGCACAGATGAAAATCCACTTGAAGGAACGGTGAAGGCCCAAGTTTAGTTCACGCGACTGAGTACCGTACGTGGGTATGCGTGAACCGTTAGCAGCGTATAGAGGCGGAGATTCCGGTGCGTATGACCAGATTTTTGAGGGAATACACTGACTGACGCTCGGTATCGACCAAGAAATTGACACCAGAGTTCCTGTCCTTTATGAATAACAGGTTGGCAGTGCGAGTACTAGACGCCATTAGGACTCGCTGCTGGGGTTTTCCGACGAAAAATTGCAAGGGGAGATGCACTTCCTAGCCTTCTTTCCAAATTTCGAGTGGTAGAAGCAGATCTTCCCGGAACTCGAACGATGCCTCTTCGTAAATCTTGACCGAGAATGGCTTCTTTGCCGTTGATTTTGTAGCAGAGAACAAACGTGGTTGAGTTGTTGACTTAACTCTTTCACTTTCAACTCCAGTTCCGATTGTGTGTTCACGTTGTTGACCGGAGCTGTGTCAATCTCCACTACTTTGTCGGCAGTTTCTGCTAGTTTATCAACTGGAGTAGCAGGATCCATAGTGGCCAAGACACGCTGAGCTGATGGAGGAAGTTTCTGCAAGAACAACTGTCTAAAGATGTCCTTATCGAAGGTTTGTGCGCGTTCGCCTAGAGCGCACTGCATAGCCCTCAGCATTTGAGTGGGCTTACGGTCTCCAAGTTCTTCTTTTGAGATTAACTGATGTAGTTTCTCACGCTCGGAGACAGTGGTGCGGCACAGGATGGCAGACTTCAGATCGTTGTACGGGTCCTCACTCGTGGAAGTAGATACGATGACGTCACGGACTTCAGAGATGATGCTCGCTGGTAGAGAGGACAAAACATGATCGTATTTCGTCCTGCTAGCGGTGATCCTTCCCAAGTTGAATTGTGATTCCACTTGGTGGAACCAAATAAATGGATCACCCGGCCAGAAGACGGGGAGCTTACGCTCAAGTGGGAGATGGCACCAGCGTCGTCAGGCATCTTCTCTATGCTTGCTAACGTACAAGCAAGACAAGTTCCCAACGAAGGAGTGGAGGTTGAGACGAGCGCAGGCACAGAGCGCACGGGCAGGGGTGAGGGGGGAGGGCACGAGCGACATTACAGTCTGGTCCTAGTCGCTCGGGTGAAGGGGGTGATGGGCACGAACGACGTTACAGTCTGGTCCTAGTCGCTCGGGTGAAGGGGGTGATGGGCACGAACGACATTACAGTCTAGTCCTAGTCGTTCGGGTGAAGGGGTGATGGGCACGAACGACATTACAGTCTAATCCTAGTCGTTCGGGTAAAAGGGGTAATCCAGCTACGGGGTCACCAATTGTTGGTTTACGTCGTCGTCGTTGGCCTAGGCAAGCTATGGCTTGGGACCGTAGCGCATCTATCCGGTATAGGTTAACCTGGATGATGTAGCCATAAGCACTGCCGCTAGTTAAGTGCCAACCAGTGATTATCTCACTAGCCGTATTGAGTCCGTTAGGCGAAACTGCGACAGTACCAAAGGTGGAAAATATAACCTTTGGTTTTCTATTATTTATTTGTAAAATGGACATGGTATTAGATTAAAATAAATATTTGAATATAAATAATTAACTGACAATTGTGATATATAATTAATTATGTTTACATACAATAAAATAATATAGTATACATAAAATTAGTATTAATGTGGTTCACAATTGAATTATAATGGGGTAACTAATTTAAAATGAATTTATACTATTCCGAAATTCAAGACGGTAAAATTAACATTTAACTTGAAACTAAAATAAGAGTATTCACTACAAAATGGATTCACCGACTCTCTCTCTCTCTCTCTCTCTCTCTCTCTCTCTCTCTCTCTCTCTCTCTCTCTCTCTATATATATATATATATATATATATATATATATATATATATATATATATATAGGGTGAACCAAATGTAGGTGGACAGTAAATGATAACGTTTATTTTGAGAATACATATTTAATTTTTTTGTATACTATAATACAAAATAAAATTTAAATAAATTTAGTTATAATATTTAATATAATAAACACAAACACCATAGTTATAATGAACACCATAGTTATAATATAATATAACACAAACCGTATTCAATCTACTGTCCACCTACTTTTGGTTCACCGTGTATATATATATATTCAAAATTAATCACTTTAGCATATTAATAAGGCCGGCGAAAGATGTCAAACGGATCAACACACCAACCTTATTAGCTGATGAAGTCCGGTGAGACTGGCGAAGCAAATCTCGAAAAAATGGCAAACTTTTGTAGTCATTATAAAAGTTGAATTCACTTTGATATTAATGAAACTATCAGTGTAAGTTATGACGATGTTTACGCTCACCATTTTCTCCACATTATTAATATTGAAAAGTAATAAGAGATATACGAGATTCATATTTTTGTTCCTCTGCGCTGGTTATTTTGTTCCTATTAGTCTTACATCTAATGGAAAAAGTATTTATATAAATGAGAATACAAAACCCAAAATGCCGCCGAATGTTGAAGAAAAAATTTTGTTTTTGGAAGAAAATGAGCGCCGCAATTTATTGACTTTTTCTTCCGCAGAATTTATGGGTATCGTTTCGTGGAATTTGCATTTGGGTTGGATAAAATCTAGTGCAGTTATTTACTGTGACCGTTCTAATTAGAATTTAAGCATTTATTAAGGTCATATTTTCACTTCAGTAACGTGAGGATTCCTCTTTCGAACTTAGAAGGTTCCTGAATCAAAATAAAAGTGATTTTCAATAAACAGAATAATGAATGTGAATTCAATTAATAGTTTGGTTGTAATAGTTTTGCTTCTTGAATAGAATGCTCGTTCTTCTTTCACTTCCTCACTGGACCAAATACAAACTGTTCCAAGTGAGGTTTGAAAAAATGGGAGAGAATACGTTGATGAAGCCGCTGTTTGGTATAATATGGTCACGTCAGATTAATTCTTTTTCAGTAAAACCCGAACCTCTCCACCCATCCCGTTTACTTCAGTCACTATACGCTTTCATGGAAAAGAGGACTGTCAGGGTAATCTCTCTTCCTGAAATACAGGGCATCCACAAAAGAATCGTACAAATTTAGTTTATTTCAAATGGAATTATATTATTCTTTTGTGGATACCCTGTATTTTGGATTTTTAATTTTTTTGTGCACCAACAAGTTTTCTTATATAAAACAATTGCAGACGTAAACTCACAGCACTCAACGAATCAGTAACTTAATCACAAGGATGAATTATTTGTTTTCCACTTTCTTATGCATTAAGCTACATTCGCGCCCTAAAACAGATAATGTCAGCAGATTTATTGGTTTTTATTTTTAACTTATTTATTTTTTAATTTTTGTTTTTAGGGGGGGGTCTTGTAAGACCCTGCTCATAACTGCAGAGCAGGTATATAAAGTGTGTAATAACGTAATTTTTGGGTGAATGATAGCATTTAGAAAGATACAAATGTATGGGTAAAACTATAGGGTGGGCAAAAAGTCTGGGCACTCCCCCTCCCCCCCTCAAAATAAGATAGTGTGTATGAAAGGAAAAATTTATTGCATACTGACATTTTTAACATTTAATTTAATTTTTAATTTACAAAATTTACTAAAATGCGAAAAATTAGATGTAAATATGATATATATAAAAATGAGATATGTAAATATTTTGAAGGGTGCCCAGACTTTTTGCGTATCCTGTATAATAAAAGAAGTTCTAATAGTATAACCAACTATTAATCTTAAGAATATAAACGACTAAAGTGAATTAAAATGCACTTTAACTTTAATAATTTTTATTTTACGGATAAATTAATAAAATTTCGATATCTTTTTAAGATCCTAAAAACATTTCATTACTAAATTTTATCAATTACAAAACTTTCGATCTTTTAAATTTTTTCTTTGTTAGTAAAAACTGTGCATTATTTTGAAAAGTAGTTCATTTTTGCTTTATTAAAATCTATCCTCCTCAGAAAAGATAAATATAAGTATATAAAGTTTTATATAAGAGTGTATAATACGAGGGGTCTTCAAAAAGTAAGTTTACAAGCTGCTTTGAAGAAACTGTTTTATTACAAGGTAAGTAATTATTACAAGTATTTCAACAGTTTATTACTACTTTTCTACATAATCACCAAAAGATTCAAACATTTGTCGTAGCGTGGGACAAGCTTTCCGATGCCTGTCGAGTAAAATGTAGGGTCCTTAGTTTTTAGCCAGTTTCGTACGGCCGCTTCTCCATCAGGATTGTTTTGAAATTGTTTACCTCCGAGGTGTTCCTTTAAGGCTGGAAACAAATTGAAGTCGCTTGGTGCAAGGTCAGGACTATGGGAGGGATGATCCACGACTTCCCAGTGGGACGATTCCAAAAGTTGGCGTGTTTGATTTTCAGTGTGAGGGTGTGCATTGTCATGCAAGAACACCACACCTGCAGTAAGCAACCCGGGACGTTTTCTTCTGATAGTCGTGCGGAGTCGCTGTAAAGTTTCACATTAAGAAATGGCATTTATTGTTCTCCCAGTTGCATGAATTGAACATGCAAAACGCCTTGATGGTCCCAAAAAATCGTTACCATCACTTTACCAGCTGATGGTGCAATCTTGAACTTTTTGGTTCGTGGTGATCCCCGATGTTTTCATTCCATGGACGCCCGTTTAGACTCTAGTGTGTGATGGTGTACCCAGGTCTCATCACCTGTCACAATGCGCTCAAGAAAATGCGAACCTTCGGCCGAATACCGCTGAAGAAAGGAAAGACTGCAGGCCATTTTCTAAGTCTTGTGATTATCCGTTAACATTTTGGGTACCCAACGCGCACAAACTTTGTTGAACCCAAGCGTGTCATGAACAATGTTAGATATGGTTCCAAGAGAGAGATGGAATGTTGCTTGAAGTTCACGGATTGTTACTCTTCTATTTTCACGAATAGCGTTGTTGATTCGTTCAATGTTTTCATCGGTTGTTGCATTTACTGGTCTTCCACTTCGCGCAGCATCACTGGTGCTCTGCCTTCCTTCCCGAAACTCACACACACCACTTTGATACACTTTGTTGACTTAAAACATTTCTCTCTATACACTTCAAGTTGGCGATGAATTACTGCAGCGGAAACATTTTTCGCGTTTAAAAGTCGAATTACAGCACGCACCTCGTCTGGGGACCACGTGTCTAGGAGAGTAGCCATTTTTAACTACAGGTAAACCACATCGCAAACAGTGTTGCCACTTTACAGTGTTGCCACACATGCCTAACAAAATATTGTACTACCAACATTATTGGATTATGCATAATGCACCGGTAATTAACCTTGTAAACTTACTTTTTGAACAACCCTCGTACAAGGTATACCAGGGCCGTAGCCAGAGCATGAGAAAGGGGGTTACAGTGTTGGACAAAATGCGCACGGCAAAGTTGCGCGCCCTACTAGGGGGGGGGTCCGAAGGCATACTTCCCCCGAAAGTTTTTAAATCTTGTTCTCCTAAAGAGTTGTTTTTAATTATTAGTCTAAATATTTACCAAAAGAGTTGGTTATAATTATTAGTCTAAATATTTACCAAAAGTTGGTTATAATTATTAGTCTAAATATTTATTCACACCCGTCCAACAATAGTTTTTCTACCCCATAAATGATTATCACAACAATGCAAAATAGCAGAGGTGAGTAGGTCAGCTAGGTGAAGGTGATCTGAGGAGCTACATACATCATACATCAAAAGATTTGGCAAATTTATTATACTACAGCAATAAAGGTAGGTAGCTGTTAGGTTGGTTTACTTGTTGTCTTGTACATGTGTCTTCTTTCATTGAAATACAGTAAGTCAGCTAGATATGGTTACTAGCCTAGCCTAATGCTATACATCACAGACACCTTACTCCATACTGCCATGTATCGCAACATCAAGCTGCTGTTCCGCATCCTTTGCAGCCTACCAGTCACCAGCTGCACTGCAGAGCGAGCATTCAGTAGACTGGCCCTCTGAAGACTTATCTTCGCTGCAGCATGGCCACGGAACGACTGACTGGGTTGGCTCTAATGCATATCCACCGTGACATCGTCATTGATGTGGAGACCATTATCACCATGTTTGCAAGACGCCACACAAGACGAATGACATGGCCAACGTGTTGGATGACTGACTCCTGATTACTACTCATTCTGTATTAAGCTGAGGACAGGAGGAGCCTTTTCTGTCATTATAAGACTGATATGACATTGCATGACCAGGAAGTGTAAAGTCAGATACAATAAACAGATGCCAATTCATGATGCTGAGGCTATTGTACTGTTTTAATGACATAATCAAAGGCCCCAACCTGGTTACAGGGTTTACAGTTTAGAAATCAGATATATAACCTATATATAATTTTTTCTGGGACAACCTAGGGGGAGTACAGACACTCAACAACCCCCCTTGGATACGGCCTGTATACATAGTTTTTATGAGCTAATTCAGATTCAAAATCTGCAAATATTTATTCTGGAAAAAATACATTCAGTGAGTTGTTGACTATTACTTTTACTTCAATACGTACAATTTAAACACCTAACTGACTTCGGTAAACAGTTTGTTCAGAGGGAAACAAACAGTTTTACTATGAACAAACGGACAAAAACAAAAATCATTTCATATTTCCTCTTTATTCCAAAAACCAAAAACCAGAAGTTCCTGAAACGTGTTTTTGCGCTAATACAGTAGTGATGGAATATCTGTCAAAAGCCTTAATTTTGGTTCAGATGTTCTATTGGGTGGTCGGAAATGTTTTACTTTTAAAGAGCAAAAGTTCGAAGATCAAGGTTAATCAAGGTTTCAAAGTCAAATGTTAAAAATGCCTCCAGATCGGCTCCCGAAAGGTCTAGAAAGCTGGTTCTGGGGTCAATATGATCCTTGTAATAAAATAAAGGCACCTTCTAGGATACGTGTAACCCCTCAGGTCACAGGTCACACACGCGAGGTCATATTGTTAATTAGGTGACCACTGCTTTTGTTTTCTCTAAAAATAGCATAAACTATGCCGTGTGACCTATCATATCAAATGTCTCGATACGACAAAGGTAATTATGGAACTTGTTATGACCTGAACTGTGACCTTGACCCATGACCAAGGTCACGACCAAGGTTCGTTATAGCTTTTTCGACAAAACAATTCCATCGTGTGATATATCACATTGGAGGGCTCAATGAAACGAATTAGTTTGCAGTGTTTTTATTGACATCGGGAGTGTTCATGACTACAGAGCTTATATTAGGCGTTCGTGAAAGTCATAGTCCTGAGCTCACCTGTTCATCCTTACTTCTCGCAGGAACAAGTGCACAGCCGAGTGCAGGCGAGAGCAGACTGTTTGCAAGTGCAGGAATGACATGGCTTCTTACATCTGCACTGCTGAGGTGGTGCAGGAGGTGGTTGGGACATCCAACGGGAGCTCTAGGAGGGAGTGTCTAAGTCTTCCTCCAACTGTACTCTTCTGGAGATGGCATTTCCAGAAGAGGAGTGCTACGTCTGGCCCAGATGGACGCCTGATAGAGGGCTCTGCTTGAATGGAGCAACAGAGCATCCGCTGTTTGAGGGAGGCATTCTACTTTTTGGTTTTGTGGTAGAACAACACTTCCCGAAGGAGACTGATTTTTCAGTCCAAATGCTTTCTCATAAAGGAGGCACACGAATCGTTGAGGGGTTTGGAAGCTTTCATCACTCTCTCTGATGGGGAGAGGTCTTTCATCGTTAGGTCTTTCACCGTCTGCGTCATTTCTTCACCGAAGTTCCTCCATACGTTCCAAGCCGTAACCTTTCCTTTCTCGAAAAACGACGATATGGTATCATATCCTATGAAAACGTGGAAGAATGGGAGCGCACGATGTACAGACGGCATGCACACAGAAAAGACAATGTTGTCGGCAATCGGGGACGTTCTTCAAGGATTTCTGACTGGATGACGGCATTGACACAGGCTGGAGAATTGTCCATGAAGTTGCTCAGGCAATGTTTTGGGGCAATCGACTGATAAAGTCCCGTTACTCCCATCAGGTCATGGTTCCTGCTTTCTGGAAGCTCTGAAAGAGAGTCCCGAGTTCATGGACGATGAGGAAGCTTAGCTATCAGCATTGAAAGAGAAGTCGTCAGCATTCTACTTCTGGGATCTCGTGATGCGGATGGAAGTACTTCTTCTCCTCTTTGTCCGAGCACATCGCGAGGGAGACTCTGAACTGTACATCGAGACCGTAGAAAGGATCAGGTCATAAGTATCATAATTACCTTTGGCTTGTCGAGACATTTGATATGATAGGTCACACGGCATAGTTTAAGCTATTTTTAGAGAAAACAAACACAGTGGTCACCTGATTGACAATATGACCTCGCGTGTGTGACCTGGTGACCCTAGGGGTTACACGTGTCCTACAAGGTGCCTTTATTTTATTACAAAGATCATTTTATCATTTTGACCCCAGAACCAGCTTTCTAGACCTTTTGGGAGCCGATCTGGAGGCATTTTTAGCATTTGACCTTGAAACCTTGATTGACCTTGACCTTGGAACCTTTACTCTTTAGGGTAAAGAATTTTCGATCACCCCCATAGATTTATAGTACCAAAATTCAAGCATTTGACCACTGTTGCGGCAAATTTGCAGATATTTCCCTGAATATACAGAAAAACAAAGAAAAAGTGTCGTGCCTGGTCCTTTGGCTCGCGTTAATCATTTGAATTATACAAATTATGTATTTGACACATTCTTGTCTGAGCTTGCTACTAGGAAGTTTCGAAACATTTTAGTGAAGATTACATGAGGATTCAACTCTAATAAATAAAGTAGAATTCCTATGAACGATTGGTAAACTATAAAACTGTCAAGACTGGTGAGTTTGAGTGGGTTTCACACACACACACACACACACACACACACACACACACACACACGCACACACACGCTTCACAATTCAGTAGGGATGATTCATTATACAAATGAACAAAGAAAATACTTTACAACAACTTCGCACCCTTTTACCAACCTCATAAGGTTTTAGATTTATTTTCCTGACAAGAATCGGCTATGTTTTTTCCCAAACACGCACTTTGGCTAGATTCATTACTGCTGTATTCATATTTTATTTAAAAATTATTAAGGTTTCATATGTAATTCATTTTAAGTGTGTTTTTTCATACTTTTATCGGAAACACTAAATTTCTCCTTTGTTTTTTTTTTATTTTCTTTATAAAAATTTACCCCACATGAAAACCATTAAATATTAAATATTCACTCCGTATAATAAATAATAAATATTCATTCAAATGAAAGATTAACGCGTATGACGAAACAACAACGTATCATTTTAATACGAGTCAAATGATATCTTTAATGACAAACAAAATTATCCAACTCACCCTTTTTAATATAAATCATAAATGTAACATTTTAGTAACTTCAAAATAATTCTTAAAATTCTTATTTTATTTGTATTGTAATATAATGTAAAAAAGAGAAAGCTTAAAACACCTTTTCTGAATTCATAGAATGATCTCGAAGGATGAAATAAAACATTCTAAAAGAAAGTTAAAAAATGAGAAGACAGAAGATGAAATCCATGGATGGACTGTCCCGAGCCAGGATGAGAAATGGGGAGTGGGTATAGTGACGAGCCCGCTATGCGTAATGTTTTTGGCTCACCCAGTTCTCGTTTTAAAAAAGACTTATTTTTTCGGGTTGGTGGCGTTACTGCCCGTTGCAGTGTCCTCAGTTGGACAGGATGTAAAGCAGATAAAAGTTCTTGAACGCAAACTTTGTTGTAACTTGATTAAATTTCAATCTATAAAAATTTGCCTCTTCAAGTTGACGAAACCTTAGAATTAAATGACGAGTTAAAATTGCAAATGTGAAGCTAAATTTAAGAATAGGTCAGTGACAAAATCGACTCGGGTTATTTTTATTCATTCATTTTTGAAAATTTAGACACATTTCGTTAGTGGTGGCGAGTGTTTAAGGACTGGAATCAAAATCTATGTATATTTCAATTTGGTTAAAAGTTATTAAAATGTTAATAAATTTAGGTTCATTCCTAGTTTGGAGGCGTCCTCTTAATACGCAACGCGTATGTATAAATATTAGCTATATCATATCATATCAGGAGCAAATCTAAGCTTTTAGGTTTCCGTTTCCAACTTATGTAATGTAACAATTCATTCTTTGCTAAATTGAGAGTCGCATTTTTGACAGTGTAAGGGAGAAGTGTGTCTCTTTGTGTTTTTAAAAATTTTAAAATATGGAATTTGGCAACATTAATTCATGCCAAGGTTGTAATTTTGGTATAATTCAACTTGCTTTACAATCTCTATATTATAATAAGAGAGCTGTCCGTCTGTCTGTCCGTCTGTCCGTCACACTTTCAGAAATTGTGAGAAAAAATTGTGAGAAAAAAATTCAGAAATTGTATTACGGGCGGAAATGTGAAGCTCAAGATTTTCATGACTGTGTTCTTTTCTGTAGTTTAGCAATGGGGGAAGAGTGGGGGTGGGGGTAATGGGGGATGGGTGGGGTAATTGGGAGGGGTGGGGGTAATGGGGGAGGGGGTTAGCCCCCAAGTTGTATGAATGGGGGTGAGGAGGTTTTGGGAGATACCAGATTCAGAAATGTTGACACAATGTGAAGCTCAAAATTTTCACGGTTGGGTTCTTTTTTTGTAGTTTAGCCTGTCTAACCGTCAGCGAAGCGGCGGGAACTGTACTAGTCTATATTATAATAAGAGAGCTGTCCGTCTGTCTGTCCGTCACACTTTCAGAAATTGTGAGAAAAAATTGTGAGAAAAAAATTCAGAAATTGTATTACGGGCGGCAATGTGAAGCTCAAGATTTTCATGACTGTGTTCTTTTCTGTAGTTTAGCAATGGGGGAAGGGGGGGGTAATGGGGAGGGGGGTAATGGGGAGGGGGGTAATGGGGGAAGGGGTTAGCCCCAAAGTTGCATGAAAGGGGGTGAGGAGGTTTTGGGAGATACCAGATTCAGAAATGTTTACACAATGTGAAGCTCAAAATTTTCACGGCTGGGTTCTTTTTTGTAGTTTAGCCTGTCTAACCGTCAGCGAAGCGACGGGAACTGTACTAGTTTTATGATAATTTTAAGTTTATTGGAATTTTCTATTGGGCATAAATTAATTTTAAATAGTTTTAAATGCCCAAAGTGTGGAAAAACACGTAAAGGAGACTTAAATGCGAGGCTCTTTAGATCCAATTATAAGATCGAATAATGTCCAGTTTAGGTCGAATAATGCTCGGGTTAGGTCCCCTGTTATGTTAGGTCGACTGATGCCGGAGTTAGGTTAGGTTCTTTTTCCACCTCACAACGTTCATAAATAAATTATTTCCAATCCAACTTTTATGCATGTGCAATAAACATTTGAAGGACGCCTCTAAACTAGGAATTTACCTAAATTTAATTAAAATACTGGGTGCTACTTTAGTATGCGGTCTACCTACGATTGGTTAGGTTTAATCATGATATTTTCGTTAAAACTAACGAAAATATCATGACTAAACCTAACCAATCGTCAAGGGCGATTGACATCGGGATGTAAACAAGCAATTAGTAAACAAGATAATAAGATATAATTAAAAGGTAGACCGCCGAATCGTAGGTAGACCGCATACTAAAGTAGCACCAAATATGTACAGGGTGTCCCAGAATTAACTATATATTTCAATGAAATCGGACAAATTTAATAAAAACTGACATAATTTTGTGTTTATTACTAAATTATGATACAAAAACAAATAGATTTATAAATCATAAGTCAAAACTTTATTGAGAAGTTTCAACATGTGCACCGTCTGTATCTCTGCAAATTTCAAATCTATCCTCAGCGCTGCGAAACACATTTTGAAGCATTTCAGGTGTTATCTCCCGCACTGCCAACTGGATGCGTTCTTTAAGTTCAGCTAAACTATTGATCTTTTGGCGATAAACCTTTGTTTTTATGAAACCCCATGCAAAGAAATCCAGGGGTGTCAAATCCGGAGAACGCGGAGGCAAGGTCGAGGTCCTCCACGTCCAATCCACCGATTCGGAAGGCGTCTGTTGAGGTATTCTCGAACAATTAGAGCATAATGACATGGTGCTCCATCTTGTTGAAACACAACATTATCAAGAATGCCATCATCAAGAAGCTGTGGTTCGAGAAACTGCTGAAGCATATCAAGGTAGACGGTACCTGTTACAGTTGCTTCCGCAAAGAAGAATGGGCCATAAATTTTGGATTTGGTCATTCCAAGCCACACGTTAACTTTTGGAGAGTCTCTTTGCCATTCTATGACTTCAGACGGTCTTTCATTGGACCAGATACGACAGTTGTGTCGATTGACTTTACCACACGTGTGGAAAGTCGCCTCATCACTGAATAAGATTTTATCCAATAAACTTTCATTTTCGATTTGATCCACAATTTCTGCACACCTTGCTGCTCGATTTGGATAATCCTCTTCATTTAGGGCATGCAGTACTTGAATGTGATAAGCCTTTTTCATCAGTGTCGAACGCAAGATTCTATGAACTGTTGTCTTGGATATGTTGAGTCTTCGACCGGCCTCCCTAACCGAAGTTGTTGGTTCATCCTCAAACAATTGTCGTACCTGTTCGGTACTGTTACGTGCTGTCCTTGGGCGTCCTCTTCCCACCTCGTCGTGTACGGATCCAGTTCTTTTAAATTTGTTCACAAGTTCACGAATCGCTTTGTATGTAGGACCGGTTCTGTGGAATCTTCTTGTAAATTTTTCTCTGATTCCATTACATTGCATTCCTTTGATACGGGATGTTACAACAAAGATGCGTTCTTGTGTATTCATTATTAATAGGGTTCTGAAAGAGAATGAAAATAAAACTATGAAAAACTATGAAAAAATTATGAAAATAAAATTATGAAAAAACTTTAGAAATTTATACATTTTTAACACATATTAAACATGATAAACATAAATAAAAGTGTTTTTTAAAAATTTGTCCGATTTCATTGAAATAGATAGTTAATTCTGGGACACCCTGTACTGTATACTGCTTCATTTATATTTTGTTAAAAAATGATTACAGTTTCCTATGTTATTAATTTTTAAATGTTTATTTCTAAAAGTATATGAGAAAAGGCTATGTAACAGAATATTTGGATCAAGTGTAGTTTACGTCCCCCTGTGGTGCCTAGTGTAATTTACGTCCCCCTGTGGCTGTGGTGCCCAGTGTAGTTTACGTTCCTCTACATTATCCTAGTGTAGTTTACGTTCCCCAACTTTGTCTGCGTATGAGTGTAGGACAAAAGCCCCCTAGGACAAAAGCCCCATAGGAAAAATAATAATAAGAATTTTTTTAATCATTATTTTTATTCTTTATTATTTACAGTTTATGTTTATAGTTTTAGTTTAGTTTATGTTCATAGTTTATAGTTTATGTACGGGGCTCCAATAAACCTTAGCCCCCCGCCCATGGCCTAAACCATTAGAGGTACAGTAAAACTAAACATACCTTACAAAAGAGAATTTAATCCTTCATTTAATGAGAAACAATTAAAACTTGGTGTTCCCACCACTGGCTTCCAAGATAGCCTGAATTCGCTTTGGGGTAGCTTACCAAAAGTGACGTGAATAGATCTTGATCGTTACGCAAATTTGCTAAAACAGTTTCAATGTGTTGCATCATTGTATCCTTCGAAAATCGATTTGCTGCAGGTTCTTGAAACAAGAGACATTCAACCTTGTCCTTTATAACTGATCCAATGTGTTCACAGACGTTCAGGTCAGGAGAATTTCCTGGCCATTCTTCATTTCCAAAGAAATCGATCTCATGGTTCCGCAACAACTGTTGAGTGGCTAATGCCTTAAAGCAGGGGGCCTTATCGTGCAGAAGTGTGACCTGATCGACATCCATAACATTGTTTGGGTTTCTTAGAAAAGGAATGACATGCTGGGATAGAATAATATCACGAAAATACTGTCCATCCCAACTCTGACCATTTGGCTTCAGCACCCACATGAGCTTCTTTGCAGTGAACAAAACAAACGCACCAACACAGTCTGGACTTTTCAATAGTTCGCGACAATGTTCATTGTCATCGATTTCATCTGGTGTTGTGGCCCACACTCGATCATTTTGGTAGTTAGGCCGACGTGTTACGTAAACAAAAAATTCATCGGAGACAGCTAAATGCATGAAATCATCCACATCCAATCTTCAAGATAATGGGCAAACCACATTGTCATCGATGTTAAGTTTAGTTTTTCTTGGCTTTGGAAGTTCATGCCAAGGCTTTAAACCTTGCCTATGAGTTATGACAGTACAGTCGAATGATCTCACCACTAACGATCTTTCCTCTCAACCCTTCGATCTCTCTAGAAAGTTTAGCATAGCTGTTTTTCCGCTTACGCGTACCGCTTTCAATGATGTCCTTTGTTTCCTGAGAGAGTGGCAAATTTGGGCGCCCAGATTTGGTTGTATCCATTTCACATTCATCCAAAGTTTTATTCCAATTTCTTTTGACGAAGTCCTCACTTCTTCGCAACTTTTTGGCAACCCATGAACGTGTTATAAAGGTGGCTCCAGCATTACGAGCTTCCCGAAATGTTATTGCTCGTATGCGATCTATCACACGTTGCATCTCCGAATCATCAATTAATTGAGAAGCCATTATGTTATCACTTTATCAGCTAGAGTAATTTTAATACCTGCAATAAATAAAGAATTTTATATATTTTTATAATCACTAAAAACTATTTCGATATAAGTAAACATGTAAGCTGCAAATGGGGGGGGCTAAGGTTTTTTGGAACCCCTTATTTTGGCTCTCGTCATTTTCGTTTAAACTAACGAAAATATCACAACTTAACCAAACCAATCATCAAGGGCGTACAGTTGACCTAACTGGGCATTTAATTAACATAACGGGTTAATATTGGTTATTTCACCTAAATATCTTCTGATTTTTTCAGATTAGATGTGACACCTGACTTGCCCTACCCAGCAATTTGTCCAGGGGGCTTTTGTCCGGACCCTAGTTTACGTTCCCCTACATTATCCTGGTGTAGTTTACGTTCCTCTACATTATCCTAGTGTAGTTTACGTTCCCCAACTTTGTCCGCGTATACCTGATCAAATAAAACGTTAAAACTAAAGAAAATATTACGACTTAACCTAACCAATCGTCAATTTATATATATATATATATATATATATATATAAATTGACGATTAGTTAGGTTAAGTCGTAATATTTTCGTTAATTTTAACGTTTTATTGGTACTTGTAGGTTATCTCCTCCCCACCAATTTTGACAGAATTTTTTCGTTAAAACTAACGAAAATATCACGACTTAACCTAACCAATTATCAAGGGCGTACAGTTGATCTACTAGTAATAGTAAATATTATTCCAGAAACAAACAATGTTATAATTAATAATTCACTGGTCAACAAAATAATTGTTTTTCTGTCACAAGTATTGAAGTAGGTGAGCCTAACATTATTTTTATGCTGAATTCGAATATGTTGTTAGATTTTCTCCATTACGCAAGGTTTTTTATGTGGCACAGTTATATTTTAATAAAAAATGTATATTTCTATATTAATGCATGGCCTTTGTACTTACCTAAAGGTGACATTGGTTGATTTTCTGCTGTTTTCGCCTGTGGAGCATCTCTCTTGAGGGTCCAGCAGTAGTCAGCCAGCATACTTGGAGCCCCTGGTACCGCTTTTCCATGTGGAAATGTCTTGATGCGCGTTCCCCGTGCTCGTCACTGACGGTGCCAAGGTTTTCAGGAAAGAAGTCCAAGTGGGAGTGTAAGAAATGTATTTTTAGGGACATACTACATCCCATAGCTTTGTAGGCCTTCAAAAGATCACTCACTATTTCATGGTAGTTTTCGGCCTTATGATTTCCAAAAAATTCTTAGTAATATTTTTGAATGATTGCCACGCAGCTCTTTCCACTTCATTCAGCTGATCTTCAAATTGCTCATCATTTATCAGCTCCCTTATTTGAGGACCTACAAATATCCCTTCTTTGATTTTAGCATCACTTAGTCTCGGAAATTTATTCTTTAAGTACAGAAATCCCGTACCATTTTGATCCATCGCCTTGACGAAATTTTTCATCAGTCCAAGTTTGATGTGCAATGGAGGTAAGTAAATTAGTTGAGGATTAACCAGTGGCTGATTGACCACATTTTTCTTTCCTGGAACAAATGATTCTCGTTTTGGCCACTGCTTTTGTATGTAGTGATTTTTCTGTTCCTACTGTCCCATTCACACAAGAAACAGCAGTGCTTAGTATATCCAAGTTGCAAGCCGAGCAAAAGAGCAATCACTTTCAAGTCCCCACAAATATGCCAGGAATATTTCTCATACCTAATACTTGTCAAGAGAAGTTTCATATTGTCATATTTCCGTTATGGAGAAGCACAGCCTTCAAGCTAAGTTTTGAGGAGTTACTGAACAAGCGCCACTCCGTTGTATTGTGTTGATGCCCAAGGGCATCCATAAGAGAAGTAGCATCATTACAAAATATTAGACCATTTTCTTGAGAGAAAAAATGTTTAAATTCATCCTGGCGGTTGCGGAAAAAACATATTTTAGTGCCCTGCTGGAGAAGATTCCATCCTTTCAATCTTGAAGCTAAAATTTCAGCCAGTTTTTTAGAGAAATTTAAATCACGAACGAGGTCATTAAGATCTCCCTGAGTTATTAAATGAGGTTCCGAGGAAGGACCACTTGTTTCAAATGTTGGGTCACTATCAAACTGTTCTCCTACCTGGTCTGGATGAACTTCATCAGCATCGGAGTCATCTTCGTCCATGGTCACATTTTCTGGTGGTTTCGGTACGGGTAGCTCTTCACTGTGTGGAACAGGTCTCATTGCTGACGGTAAATTAGGATATTTCACCGTATGTTTGGACGTAGAAGTAATCCCTGATATGTTTGTTAAACAGAAATAACAGTCTGATGAATGGTCTTTCGGTTCTCTCCAAACCATAGGCATGGCGAAGGGCATGTGACGAGAACTATTTTTCCAACCAGTTAGAAGCCTAACACATGTCACACAGCAAATATGAGGGGCCCGGTACTTATCTTGGTCACCTAGTTTGCACCCAAAATAAAGCTTATAACATTTTTTAATCAGTGGAGTAATGGTTCGTTTCTGAGATTTGAAGGTTAGCTCTCCACACACATAGCAGAAACTATCTGGGTGATTTAACACTTTCGTAGCATAATGCAAGCTTAATTAACACAGAACTGTAACTGCAAGATGTAACACACTTCACAGAACAGATTGAGTAACACTTGTGATGCTCACACACAACTGGCATACAATTGACAAAACAGTGCGCCTCAGACAGTGACTCGGTGCATGTCTGAACATGTAGATACATGTATCAGCCCGCCTTGCCTGATAACCCGTACCCAAGGAATCAAGTCAACTGTCTTACAAATGACCTGCTAGCACCCAATTTAGCTTCCTCTCTCCAATACTAACATGTCATCCTATAAATAAAGCGCAGTTTTCTAAAAAATCTTTATACGCTATATAAAAGATACAGTAATACGTATCAGTCACACAAAACCTATGGGTGATAGAAAGATTCTAATTGCATTTTTGAATTCAGCGTAAAAAAGTATGCAAAAAACACTAAACAGTTTACTTGTGACAAAAATTTTGTTTACCAGTGATATAATAGATCAACTGTACGCCCTTGATAATTGGCTAGTAGGGTGGCCCCTATTTTTCAACTTTTGAAATTACTTGCTCCCAACCCCTAATCTTCTTCCAATATATAAAACCTGCTCTGTGCAAAATTTCAGCTCAATTGGGCTATATTAAGGTGGCCCCCAAAGGCCCTAAAGTTTCAAAATTCACCGATAATTGGTATTTCTAATATAAAACCTTTATAATTCATTTGCAAACTTTGTTTGGGAAAATAATCACAAAGCATAATCGAACTTTCTAGAACCTTCCAGAAGCGGTTTTTTTACGCACTTATGATACTTTTCAATTTCCGTGAATATCTCGTCCATATAATATATATGATACTTTTCAATTTCCGTGAATATCTCGTCCAATTTTGGTTTTAAGTAAATAATGGTTATAACTAAATTTATTGTAAATTGAATTCTCTTTCGATCATATTCAATAATTCTTTCGAATAAAACACTGTAAAGAAGATAAAAACGGTTTTATATGAAAAAATATCTATTGTTAAAATCTGAAACTTTAGGGCCTTTGGGGGGGCCATCTTAATATTGTCTGATTGAGCTGAAATTTTACACAGAGCATTTTTACATGGATTAGAACAACTTTGGAGGTTGGGAGATGAAAAATATTTCATTTCAGAAAATCACATACAACTAAGGGCCACCCTATTGGCTAGGTTAAGTCGTGATATTTTCGTTAGTTGTAACGAAAATATTCTGTCAAAATTGGTGGGGGTGAGATAACCTACAAGTACCCCCAACTTTGACCTAGTGTAGTTTGTGTCCCCTTTTGCGTCAGGGGTACGTAAACTACACTTGCTCCGAATATTTGACATTACCTTAGTTTTAATAAAAATATTTTCAAGTTATAATGAATTAGCTATTTTCTTCAGATCACCTGAAGATCAGGGCCGCCAGCCTTCTTTAGTTAGCCTTATAAGGCTAACTAACGAAAATATCACGACCTAACCTAACCAATCGTTAGGTCAACTGTACGCCCTTGACGATTGGTTAGGTTAAGTCGTGATATTTTCGTTAGTTAGCTTATAAAGCTAACTAAAGAAGGCTGGGGTCCCTGATCTTCAGGTGATCCTTTTCTTCATCTACTTCTTTATTCATTATATTTTAACCATGTAAAGAAATTTTCTATTATGAAGTTTAAAAATTGCAAGAGTTAGTTATTTTCCCTAAGGTTTTATCCACCATTCACAGATTTTGTTATAACACACACACACACACACACACACACACTCTATGGTGGCCAGACGTCCGGCTTTAGGCGGACAGTCCGCCTTTTGAGCACTCTGTCCTTAGGGTGGCCATTTCCAAATTTCCAAAAAAGGAGGACACTGCTTATGTGGCCGTACGTTAACATATATATATAATATATATATGTTAACGTACGGCCATATACGTAGTGTCCTCCTTTTTAAATGGCCACACACACACACACACACACACAATGTGCTCATGTTCGCATAAGCGAGGTACCGACTATTTTAAAGCCATACATCATAAAAACTAATTAACCAAGCCTAATTTAGCCAAACTTAATTTAGTGCCATCGACCGAGAAAGGCGCGATAAGTGTTTCAGACGCAAATGAGGGCTCAAATGGCGTTGTTTTCTGTTAAGTCATTAAATAGCGAAGCATTCGCTATTCTAGCTTAACCAAACCTAACAAATCCTGCATTACAAAACCTAGAATATATTTTTACTCGAATTGTCGAAGATAAATAATTTAAACTAACTAAACTTATCTAACCTTTGAAATACAACTGAATTCCCGTACAAAAATGTACAAATAAAAAATCCCAATTAAAAGTGATGAAAATAAAAAAATAAAAGACAATAAATTTACAAAGCTTTTCAAGGAGCACAACTCTTCTTCGTTCAGGTAAGAAGCCTAAATGGAATAAAAGTTTCGAGGAAAGAACAGCACATGAACCTTGTGCATCTGACAGATGGAAACGGCGAAAGAAAGATTTAAAAATGGTATCTCGGGTTAAAATTTTATTTAAAAGTTACCTTTATTTATATCTTATGTAGATGAAGAGCCGAGTTGTTAATATCAATTAGATGATCAAAATTAGTCCTATGTTGATGCAAAGCTGAAATGGGGTCGCCGATTCTGAGACTGTATTTACAATATGTTTATATCTTCTGTCAGCAGAATTACTAGTTTCCCCAATATAAACTTCATAACAGTTTCCATATGGAATTTTATAAACTCCGACATTATATGAAGTGAACCCGAGCTTGTCATTGTGAAAGTAATTGTCAGTAGTACAGTTCATTTTGGTAACTAAATTCATAAAATTACTCCAGTATTATAATAAAAACCCACTCTAATAGACAGAGTTTATTTCCACAACAGTTTCGATGCCCACTGGCATCCTCTTCGGGTAGATACAGAAAATTCGTTTTTCTGTATCCACCCGAAGAGGATGCCAGTGGGCATCGAAACTGTTATGGAAATAAACTCTGTCTATTACAGTGGGTTTTTATTATCATATTGTGACTTTCACGTAGAAAAAAGTGAAGTTTTTTTGCATTTACTCCAGTATTCTTTTGTCATATTACATTCTGTAGGTAAAACATAATTTAGTAAAAGCGTCTTTAACAAAATTAACCTCGTTGTCTATAAAGTGAAGGCTACAGATCCTAAAGGCACGAAGAAATAAGCTAATTAAAACACGTCTCTTTGTAGAAACAGACTGAGAGGAAAACCAATGCACATATGCATTTGAATGCGTGTTTTTTCTAAAGACTTTGAATAAGGGCTTGTTCTGAGCGAACAACAGAAATGTCCAGAAAGGCAATTTGTGAATTTTCTTCCTCTTCGAGTGTAAATTTAATCGATATTAAGATGTCATTTAGTTTGCTCAAAATCGAATGAAGATCTAAATTGTTTGTCAGGACAACAAACACATCATCAACGTAGCGATACCAAACAACTGAAAAGTCAATTATACCGATAAGAAATTTACGCTCAAAACACTCCATAAATAGGTTACTCGAAGTAAGGGTGTTCGGGGAATCGAAAAACTCGATTCGGGCCGATTCGATAAAAGAATAGAAACCCAACCCAAATCAGCGCGCAGTGAGTCGCGAATTTCGATTCGGCCTTTTCCGACTTAGTTTAAACTGTCTGGCAACTTCTTTCCGATATTATATCATTAAATGTGTTATACTTTCATTAAATAAATAGTTATTTTGTTCTTTCTTGAATTAAATACGAGGAGTGATCAAAAAGAATCGATAATTTTATTGCTACGGACAAATGAATGCAAATAAGAAATAACTGTTTACATATGTGAGTCTTCCTGCCCTCTGGCGTCTGCAGTCTGAAGCAAAATCTGCTACCATGAGTCAGTAGTTGGTTGGAGTGCTTAAAAGGAGGGTGTGTTTTTGCAGTTCGTATAAATCTCTGAAATGGAACAACGCGCGTTCGGAGACGAACGAAATGATTAAAACAGCTTTTGGAAATGATGCTTTCAGTGTAGCTAACGTTTACAAATGGCACAAAAAGTTTAAAAAATGGAGAAACATTTACTCGTACCAGAAATCGAATCTGTTGGACATTTTCATCCGTACGAGAAGTGGAAGGGCGGCCACTGCGTTCCTGTCTTCAAGCGATGTTTCTCCATTTTTAAACTTTTTGTGGCATTTGTAAACGTTAGCTACACTGAGAGCATGATTTCCAAAAGCTGTTTTAATTATTTTGTTCGTCTCCGAACGCGCGTTGTTCAATTTCAGAGATTTATACATACTGCAAAAATACACCCTCCCTTTAAGCGCTCCAACCAACTACTGACTCATGGTATAAAATTTTGCTTCAGACTACAGACGCCAGAGGGCAGGAAGACTCACATATGTAAACGGTTATTTCTTATTTGCATTCATTTGTCCGTAGCAATAAAATTATCGGTACTTTTTGATCACTCTTCGTATGTTATGCTTTTATTAAAAAATAGTTTATTACCAATCTGGGCCCATTTTCTGTCTATCCTAGTTCGAGAGGAGTGAAACTGTTAGTCTTTTTGAAGGTTCAGAAAAAGTTTGAGTGGTTTTATTGATGAAATAAAAAGAATCGAATCGAGAATCGAAATGAAAAGTCTCGAATCGCACATTCTTAACTCAGTGGCAGAGAGGGGGAGAGTCCATACTAAGGCCTTCTTTTTGTCTATAAAAAGAACCATCAAATGAAAAATATACATGTGAAAGAGAACAAAGTTTTATTAATTCAATAAAAAGTGAATTGTGTATGCACATATTAATATCACGTTCAGAAAGATATTCGTTAAAAAGTTCAAGGGATTATGATGAACAAAGAAACCACGTCGAAGCTAATGAGACGCTTACTTTTCAAGTCTATATTCGAAACTGCTAATAAAATCAGTCGAATTTTAATGTGGGATACAGAAATACTACCTATGAGAGGAGATATACAACGGGAAAGCCATTTAGCTAAGTTATTTGTGGGGGTTTTCGATTTCCACTGGCTTTAGTGGAATATTAGGCTGATGAATCTTCGAAAGGACGTAGAAATACCCATCAAATTTATCTTATTTAATCTTAATATATGTTTATAATTACGATTAAGTAATCATAAACATAAAAAATTTGTCGTAAGCGGAATTTAATAATATTTTTAACATAATTTATATTAATTAATCGTTAATTGAAATGTTATAGATTGATCCTTGTTTAACCCTAGAAGGTCAGTGTGGTCTATTACAATAAAAGTTTTTCTGAAAATAATGTCTTCTATTGGACGCAAGTTAAGTTTTATTATTGTTTAGCAACAATAAATTGTTTAATTCAACCTGTAAATGTAAGTTTCATTGTGGGTCACGACTTAGGGTTGCCAGATTTTGTCTCGCAGAATGCGGGACAAAATTTTTTCTGAGGTTTTTTTAAGACCAATTTTTTTTTTTCAAATTGAAACAAGATTTCTTCAATGGTTACAACAAACAAAATGAGAAAATTTTCTTAAAACAATGCTTAATAATGCTTGATTTTTTTATCAAATGCGGGACATCTGGCAAACCTAGTTTACGTAGACCCGACACTAGTCGCGTGTGTGCAGTGACTGCAGTCTGACACTGGCCTCTTTGTGTTAAAACCATTATTTATTTGACGAAACAAACTTTGTTTCGGTTTAAAAAGCGATTTGAGAGAGAAAAATTAGGTGCTTTAAAAGTCAACCAGTCGTGTCAAAGCTTGCAGTTACAGCTTTCTTTTAACCAATAGCAAGACGCCTATAGAAAGCCTACGAGAAAGCCTATGGAGAAGTAGAATTTTTACACGAGATCCCAGATGCCTTCCTTTTATTGTAAGATGAAATAACAGTGCGAAGTTATAAAAAGTGTAAAGAATGGATAATGTACTACAAGTCATGTAAGTCCATTTGTTCTCTCTCTCTCTCTCTCTATCTCTCTCTCTCTCTCTTCCTCTTTCTCTCTTTCGTTCTCTTTCTCTCTCTCTCTCTCAAATTAACAATTACTTCAAAAGCCCCACCCATAATTTAAAACTATCAACTAATAAACGTTAGGAAAACGCCGTGTCTTGATTCTTCTCGGCCAAGTTGTTTACAGTAGGAAATGGCGTTGTTTTGTTTAGATACTATCCAAACATAGGAAGAACAATAAATTATTAACGTTTATGGAAATATAGATCATTACAATATATATATATATATATATAACGTAAAGAACGACGCTTGTATAGGAGATATTCCGCGCAAGACGAGAGAGAGAAAACGGAACAAATGAAAAAATGAGGTAACCACCTGGGAATCGAACCCGGGATCTTCCGATTGCCGGTCAGACGCGATACCATTACACCATGGACCTCACCCTTCCAAATGCCGTAATTCTTCTACATACTCGCAGAAACCAATGCCCCAAGGGGCATATATATAAACCTTGGTTAACCTTGATTTTGCTTCCGACTGAATTGTTCATTCTGACGAAGGTCAAGCTTATCACTCCACCTTAGACCTACAGTTCAACGTGGAATCCGAACCACGCCTCACGAGCAGCCCATCGTCTTAAACACTAGAGTACCCAGGGTGCTCATTTATCTATCAATCAATTTTTTTATTGTGTGGAAGGATGAACAGCTGGGTTTTGCTGCTCGCCGCCTGCCGTCACCGGGTCTCGAACCTGGGGTCGATGGATTCGTAGTCAGAGACGCTAACTACTACACCACCGAGGCAAAAATATCGATTTGAGTTTCGATTTAAGTTTTTTTTTTTTCGATTTGAGTTTATTTTTTGATTCAAGTTTTATATTTTTCGATTCGATTCAAATTAAATTTCGATTCCAGTTTTTTTCAGATTTCTTTAAGAATTTCTTGGTACTATTATATTATTTTTTTTTTTAGGGGTACCCTATTGACAAATTCAGATTTGATTTTATATTTGTATTTGCATTCGATTTCTGTTTTTCAAATAGAGAATTTGATTTAGTAACTATCTTTACTTTTGTGTGATTAAACATGTAAGCGTCTATCGCCAACTGAATCAGCACGAAACACTCTTTTTTTTTACTTATTCGATTCATTTTTTTCACATAAAGTTTTATTTAACAAAAACTTTCAATTCGAAATGTTTATTAATTCGTACACTTTTTAAATTCCAAAGGATAAACATTTCGAGAAATACCAAGGAGATTAGAGTAACATTCCAAGGGATTAACATTTGAGTTGAAGTTTGGTCATTCCCACGGATTATCTCACTCACTTATGTAAATATAAATAGTATAGCAGTTATCGAACTGGAAAATTTAATGGTCAGAAAAAACTGAAGGCGTCCTTACCGAGTGATTAAACTTAAGTCAACGAAAGGAGCACAGTCCTTATTTAAAAGTATTTCGATATCGGATAAAAATTTTCCTCCTTAATTCTTTTTCTTTCTTTTTAAAACCATTGTCTCTAGTACTTTCAGCTGCATTATTTTCTACATCGAATTAAAAGATGAATGGATATTTTAAATCCATACAAATGTTCAGTCTCAAAAAAAGGAAAATAATTCACGTTGTTTATATTTTTTTTGCAATCCAAATGCTCCTCAAAACTGAAAAGCAAAACTGTTACTTTTAATCTATTCGAATTCAGATTTCAGTTTTTGATTGTTTTTCAATTTCAGTTCGAATTTCGATTTTAGTTGTCAGAATTTTTTCAGTTTGAGTTTTTTCGATTTCAGTTCATAAAATAATATCGGTTTTATCAGTTTATCGATTCCAGTTCGATTCAGTTTCCCATCCCTGATTAAAACAAAAAATTCAAAGGACAAATAAAACAAACAATTCATTCTATGGGATATAATTGCTAGGTTAAGTTGTGATTTTTTCGTTAGTTTTAACGAAAATATCACAACTTAACCAATTGTCAAGGGGATACAGTTGACCTAACCGGGCATTCAATTAACCAAACCGGGCATTATATCCCAAAGAATGAATTGTTTTATTTGTCATTTAATTTTTTTGTTTTAATGTAACTGAATTTGTTGGGCTGGGGTACCCAACTGCAATAGTGCCAAAAAAAATTATCAGCGCCCACTTCAACATTTTCGATATTAAATTTTCATTATGTTTACGTGAGCATTGATCATCATATATTATATCTATATATATATATATATATATATATATATATATATATATTAGTGGTGGACCGGATATCCGCATCATTTTTAACATCCGCATCTGCATGCGCACTTCTGACTGCGGATGTTATGCGGATATTACCTCTAATAAATTATGCAATTTACAATTAAATTAGCTTATAAAGTAGCTTATAAGGCCCAGTCATGCACATTTCATGTAAAGTATTAATTATTAATGAACAAACAAATATATAAACCTCAAATTATAAATACCTGGTAACACAGAAAATTGAATGAAACATGTTTCATTGAATTTTCTGTGGCGAAACTCTTGAAAAAGTTATTATTTTTATCATAATGAAAACATTAATATTAATTTTAATTATTATGCATTGCCTGCCATAATATTAACATCACGAAATTTGAAAAATTATGTCATATATTCATAATTCTATATTATATTGATAGTTAACTAAACATCCGCATCCGCGGTTATTGAAATTAAAAATCCGCATCCGCATCCGCGGTTATTGAAATTAAAAATCCGCATCCGCATCCGCAGATGTTGAAAAACTGACATCCGGTTCACCACTAATATATATATATATATATATATATATATATATACTGAAAATAAGTTATTAAAATGAAAGGGTTTGGAATTTTTTAAAATTTAATCACGGACACCTCAAAGGAGGTCCTAGGGCGATGTACCGATCGACGACGTCATCAGTGACTCACGATGACGCCACAAACCAGGAAAAATAAAGCCCATTATTCGGAAACTATAGCTGAGCCAAATAAATCACGAACAACAAGCCCGTAACTGTTTCCCTTTCCAATTTTTCAGTCATTTGAAGAATGCATGGAAATTTTTAATAATTTTTGCATATACTTTGCACAGCCATGGACAAAAGAATTGAAACACCTATGATTTGTCTCAAATTTTCGATTTGGTATGCATTAGGTTTAGTTATGTACAGTCCCCTGCAAAATTCCGCTCCACCCTCTCCGAGATGTGACAGCAGCGCAGTCCCTCTTAAACCCCAGTTCCCCAATAGTCCAGGCAATTTGTAGTTAGACCTGGGCAAAATTGCTTCAGAAGCTTTCTAAACTGTTTCCAGCTCAGGAACCATTGCCGAATAACATATCCAAAATCCGACAAAATTGGACCCCGGGAACACCCCCAAAAATGAAATTCAAAATGGCGGACTGGATGTTTCCTACGAAAAAAAAAAATATAATTTACGCTTTTATTTATAGAGATACATTTGATGCTCTTTCTTTCAGTTGTAATGTTTTAAATAATTCAACAATATACAACACAACCAGTTATTACGCAAATATAATGTTATATAGCTTTTTACAGATTTTTATAATCAATAATACAACAATTATTTTTTCCCAGTTTCAAGTTATGTTCATTACAGAAGAAGTGATACCTGGTCACAAACATACAGAAATTAATCCTCTTCATCACTAGCATCGGATAGATTACCGGTACTTGGGTTGTTATCGCAACCACTGATTTGGCACTCGCCACAAGCGGCTGAACAGGGCATTCCATTACGCTTGCATCCACATCTTGAAGTAGCACATTTCGTCTTGATGGAGCAGCGGATCATGTTGAGTAGATAATTTGGAGCTGGTGGCTTGACGCAGGCTGTAGGGTAGTAGGAATTATTCTTTACATACCAACCCCACTGTTCTGCATCGATCTTCTCTTCTGTAGACTTCCAGATTAGTATTTGAAAGTATGTGCGAAAGCTGTGGTACTTTGTGGACGCATCGGTAGGTGGCAAACGTTCGGGTGTAACAAAAGATTTAGCTGTAGCTACCTTTTCAACTAACATTCGATGACGTAGTGCGTTAGTGGATTCAAGTGTTTTGCAGCCATACAACAGAAGCATTGCCTTTCTTCCAGCGGCTTCAATGTCAGAGTGTTGGCAACAATCAGAACAGAATGTATTTGCAACTGAACGGAGTTCAGCCACCTTCATCAGTGTGTCGAATGCTTTGGCTTTACCGATCGAAAAAATTCTGGATGTGCTATCACAGCCCGTGAAAGCATGCACAAACAGGAGATACTTGCAGATGTCATTGCCTAACAATGATTGAATGCTGAGAATATCGTACACAGGATTAGGAGATGGTCCCCGTCTTATATCGCTGCGATAGTACAACTTGAAACCACTGTCCTTGGCATGGTACAGAAGGAGAATCAGCAAGTCGGTGTCTTCCCCTATTACTGTTGTAGTTGCATTTTCTGATGAGGAAACTGCTGCACGAACGATGTCCACATCAGCATCCCCATCTGCGTTGTGAACAGTACACCCGTGCTTCTTCAACATCTCACCTACGAGGGAAATAAATGCTTGCTTGTTATTTTCATTAGCCAAGAAGTGTTCCTTCTGGCCAACAAACTTCATGCTTGGACTGAGATTCACATTTCTGCTTGTCGTGGTGCTGCGTCTTCTGTGGGTCATGTCCTTGATCGTAGGAGAGCTGCTGTAGCCATCAAAAACAATGATTGCCTTTCCATATGTTTTCAGAGTGAAATTGGCATATGAGTTGGCGATACTGTCATATGTTTCATCTTGACGCCAGGAAACACGATGTAGTAGAGATCCACCATCCAATACGTACTGGTCTGTGCACTGAATTTCTTGAACTTCTTCCATGCGTAAAGTGTCAGTGTATTTGATTATTGCATGAGCTAGCTGAGACTTATCGGGTTTCCTCAAGATACTTCGTGATTCGAACAATGCAGGAGGATATGCACACAGTTCGTAACACATGACATCTTCAAGATTCATGTCTCCGCCAGTGGCAACAGTCATCATTCTCTGAAACAGTAGTGCAGGATCTACTTCTATATCTGAAGCATCAGTGATCACAACGGCAGAAGCAGATCCTAGTGTTTTCACTTTGTCAGATCTTTTGGCAGAATATGTAAAGGCTTGTTTCCCAATCATTTTTACGACAATGTTCGTACCGATTGAATGCACTTGATGAACGTTAACTCCAGGATCAGCAGTTAGCCCTGTTACAATGTTGCAGAGACCCGAGGTAGAATGGAATGGGGATAAGGATTCCAGACGTTCAAGTACTTTCTTCATGTCATTACTGTCCCTGATTTGTCTACTTCCCCTCATTTCCTTGTGCTGTTCACTACTTTCCAACAAAACTCTGGTGTATTCCTGCATTGCTAAGTTATAAGTGGAACACAGAGGCATAGAAAAGAGCCACGTTGTCCTTTGGATGTCTGTAAATCCACTTCCGCGTGTCAGTCCGCCTCTGCTTTTCAGGGAACGCATTAGTACTTGTTCTATCACCAGGTCTGTGCCGAGTCCGGCCCATAATCTGTCGCTTCTTCTTACCACAAACTTACCTTCCTGGAACATTTTGTTAACGGCTGGATTTTCAGAAGGCAAACAACATTTTCTGCAGGTACAGGTATATCGATTTCAGGTAATTGTGATGTCCGGCTGCTGCAATTATGGGGATTTTCTCCAGCATAGCTTGCAAGTGCAAATCCCACGAGCCGGTTCTGTCTGCTGTTATCAAGGAACGTGCAATGTTGATCATTCGCTGATATTCCAACCAGAGTTGACTTGTTTGCGAAGTAGATTGTAGGTCAGTTTTCTTCGCATCTAAAGTGGTAGCAATCTGAGACAATGCATTCGAAGATTCCACATCCTCAACTGATTGTTTGGCGGTCATAACATCGTCGAGCAGGTCACAAGCTTCCTTATGGAGGTCATGAGGAGTTCCATCTTCATTACGAGGGAAAACGTCTGCGACTAGTAAGGTACTAAGAGCTGCATCTACTATCATATGACCACGTATCGCTCTTGAAACAGCTTTTCCAGACATCATGTGTTGCACGGCATTTGGTCCGTATATTTCTTGAAGTACTTCAGACAATCCTGAACCATTCATAAGAGTACCGACTGCTCCCAAGAGATTCATCAGAGTGTGAAATGATCCCAGCATTAAAACAATGTCCTGCAGGTCTCTCTGTTCATTGATGATTTGGGAAGCTTTCCAGAACAAAGGCTGATCAAAGGTAATAATGCATGGGACTTTTTGATCGCGTGCTATCTTGCTCAAATATAGTAATGTCGAAAATATGCAGGTCATGTCAGTTGGCGACATATCTATGATGGGAAGGAACGTGATCGACGCCACACCTGGATGTGAGACACTTGATCCACCGTGAATTGCCTGCATTGTTCCGGACCAACTTGGACCTGATCTTTCTGCTGAAGATATCTGCCAGAGAAGACTAAGTCGACTTATGGTGGCAGTGGGTACTGGAAGTTCGCGGAATGAGATGTCCCTCAACATGCTTCTCGCGTGTCTATATTCCCTAATGTCAACGGTTGCAATCTTCTTAATGTCATTGTCACCAACATTACGCCTGTGAATAGAAGGGTGGATCTTGATCTTCGGAGTTATTGCGGCAATCATACCCATTCCATGAAAGGTATTCTTCCCATCCAAAGTGCAGACATCATGATCGACGTTATCTGCTGCTAGAAGGACTGCAGTGTTTTCATCAACAGTAAAAGAGCCAGACCCACTTGCCAGCGCCGCGTTTCTTTCGAATCTTGTTACTTCTGCATACGACGAACAGTAACCCAGCTGATGGAGAACGTCAATAAGGTACCTTGACCTAAAGTTGTGGTGTAGCTGAACCGATAAACCGATCTGTAGTGGACATAGTAATCCTCTAGGACGGGTTGCTTGCATAATGCTCTGCCCAATTGCACCTATTTTTCTTGAAGCATCCTGTCCCGCAAATGCTTTTGATAATAGCAATTTCAGACTGTTGGGAATGTAATCAAGAGCACTTTCTGCAGTGATGTCATTTGGAGATGGATACACATTTTCTAGGCGAGTCGACAGACTTGATATCACTTCTGATTATTTTTGCAGCAGCTTCTACTAGGTAAATCTTCTGTAGCTCTATATCTATATCACATTCTTTCGACTTTTTGTGATAATCTATAAGAATTTCATTAGCTGTCTCTCGTAGTGTTACTACATCTGCCTTCCCACTTTCACCTGATATTATGATCTTGTCTCCGTAACGTTCTAAAAGCTTTCTCTTCATGTGCCTGCGTTCGTAGACAGAGCTCTGACTTCCTTGAAGATATTCCTCCATTTTGGAAATTAGGTCTCCAATCAACAGTTGTTCATCATCATTCTCTTCCAGGTAAGCACAGGTCTGAAGGAATGCTTGGTGTTGCTCTTCATTAGTTGGTCTCCCTTTCTTCGAATCATGATCGTCGGAGGAGTATGCGCGAGGAATGTTTTTTCCACTTCGAAAATTTACGCTGTAGGTGTGATGGTAGACACAATCTGCAGCAGGAAGATCACGAAGATAATACTCCAGACGGCCTTTTACATTAAACGACCATTCATCGCAGCGGCTTTCACAGCACCTTTTTATGGTTTCGGAGAACTCTGTAGTTCTTATTTTGACATGCTCTGATTTTGGTTTGTGTTTGGAAAAAAAGTCCACAAAGGTATCACAAAACAAACAGTGAGTAGCACTGGAAAATGCGTATTCATGAAAACGAGCACTTTTCCTTGGTATTGCCTCGGCTGCGGTCTGTCGCTTCTTTATTTCAATGGTCTTTTTATCCGTAAACCTTTTCCTACATACAACGTGAACACTTATTCCAGCTGTTGCAACAACATCGCTTCCACGGCTGCGGCTGGATGCATTTATACCATCTGCTCCTTTTTGCGAGATGTGAACCACTTCCTGTCCGCTGTCCAATTTCTCCTTACAAATCACGCACAATTCTTCAGGGGTCTGCATTCTTGAAGGCGGACGCACACCGAGTAAGCCGTACACCGAGTCAGTCTGAAACAGAAAACACAAATTAATAAACTGTGTTGCAGTATTTAAAAGGAGTACATAATAACAGTTTTAAAGAAAATGACAAGCACAAATACGCAGATTTGATAGTGGGTAGTAGGAATTAAAGAGTTGTATATAATATAAGTTTATAAAGATGTAGCAATGTCCATTCTCACATACACTCCATACAGTATATTTTATTTACATTACGTGACGTCATAGTTTAATACTAGCCGCCTAATACAATTTTTAGTGTCATATAGGTTAACTTAGAAACGAAAATGTGTTTTAAAACATTTTACTGATCAAGAAAAACGTCATAACTCTCTCTACAAAGCGAAATTAAAATTTATTGTATTTCGTAGGAAACTGCCAGTCCGCCATTTTGAATTTCATTTTTGGGGGTGTTCCCGGGGTCCAATTTTGTCGGATTTTGGATATGTTATTCTGCAATGGTTCCTGAGCTGGAAACAGTTTAGAAAGCTTCTGAAACAATTTTGCCCAGGTTGAAGCTATTTTTGCTCTAGATTGCCTGGACTACACCCTCAATCCTTCCCTTAGGTGTTGTCATAGTAATACTTTTATTTTGAAACCAGTGACAGAATAATTATATTGTTCACTAGTTTTGGTGGTAATGTTAGGACGACTATATATTTTATTCGTGCATTATTCCTAAATTTAGGGAATAGAGTAGTTATGTTATTTCACAAATGTGGAATACTTTAAAAACTTTGAATCATAGGATTTTGATGTGGCCATGTTATAGTTAAAGTGTAAGATAAGTTGTAGCATCGACTTTTCCTCCAGGCAATAACATTTTTGTTTAAATCCATGCATCATCACAATTGATTATCCAGAAAAAGGTCTATCCATGGAGAGATAATGCATAGTTCAATTTTTTATTACAAAAATAAACATGAATCAAGTAAACTTAGGAATTTTCTTAAGAACATACAAAACATAATGTTCAAATTATAAGGAACTGACAATTGTTCAAGTCATAACATTATTATACACAATTACTCAATACTTGGTCCATCCTTCATTATTACTAATGACCTCTCGTAGCCTATTTAGAACAGATGCCACATGATTGTAGATGACTTATGGGTTTGCGCAGAAAAGTTCCTACTCTGCCATGGTGTGTTGCAGCAGGTACTGAAATGTCCGTTCCTGACCAGGCTCCCAAGCGTTAATCACATTTGTCCACATTTTCAATGTGGTATAGGTCACGCCCCTTGGTGGGCCAGTTCACCAGCTCGACATCTCGTTGTTCCTGAAACCACCGTCTGATGATCCTGGCAGTATGAAAAGGGCAGTTATCCTGTAATATACAGTATATGTTAACCCTCCGTCTATGGCTTTGGGTGTTTTGAGGTTGACGGGGGTTCTGGTTAGGTGGCAGCAACGGATTTTCTCACTCTGGGGTAGCTGGAACCCTGTAGGGAATAGCAGTAGTTTTTCTTATACTACACTGCGATTTCTTCCTGTAGTGGATCGGAGGATTCTGTGAAAATGTACTAAATTATCTGACGGTTCCTAGATTCTTCTTGTAGCTTATCGGGAAATTATATATTTATTCTATTTTAAAACTAAATTCTCTGGAGAAAGCAGGGTTCAAAGAAGATAAAGAGATCCTCTCACTGAATTTTACTGCTTCTAAAGTATTACAGGTAATGCTTCAGCCTCTAGGTCAGACCAGAATAATCAGAATGCTAATTTGAAACATTACAAAAGTTTATATACTAATAATTTGGTGATGTCATTATTATTTAATGTTGACCTGTTTTGTTTTTTATTCTCAATAGGCTGAGTTTTTCTTTGCAAAATATTTGAAGATAAAGGTATGTGTATGGGCTGTAACATATAGACAGTTTGATCTCGTAATATCGTCGCTTTTAGTGTAACAAAAGGAGAGGGGGAGGACGAGAGGGGGGGGGATAGCGAGAGGGAAAGTAAAGTAGCCTACGTTTTTTAAATAACCTAACTACTCTATTCCTTAATTTTAGCAATAATGCATGAATAAAATACATAGTCGTCTAACATTACCACCAAAACTACAGTGAACAATATATTTATTCTGTCATTGATTTTCAAAAAATAGAAGTATTATTATGACAACACCTGAGAAAGGGAGGAGGAGAGTGAAGGTGGGGGACTGGGGTTTAAGAGGGACTCCGTTGTTTCCATATCTCTGAGAGGGTGGAGCGCAATTATTGCAGGCGACTGTACATGAAGTTGTATTCGTGGATTAGGTTTGCGAAGGTGATCACAACGTCCCTGAACTACATGAGGACTGCACAAGAACACTTTCGTCAAGTTTTTAGGTTTCCCTCTATGGTGAGTCACGTCTGCCATTCCATTTTTTGATAAACTGTGATGCACAGAACTAATTATATTAACTGATTGCTAATGAAATTAATATAAACCCAAGTTTTGTAAATTAGTAAATTAGTAACAATTAGTAAATCATGGTTAACTTGATTTACAGTTGAGTGAATCACGGATAACCGCGTGAGTGTTGTAGTTGTGAAGCAAGGGCACGGTCAAGACGGCCAAGAGTCAGCTCAGAGCGCCAGGATCGCTTTCTGTCTTTCTGTATCGATCTATTCTACGCGAAATGACGGTCAGCAGTGTACATGTGCAGAGGGACTGGAGGGAAGCAGGAGTGCAAGCATCAGCACGCGCATTCAAACGGCAGTTAATGGGGAATGGTTTGTCATCACGCAGGCCTGCAAAGAAGTCTCTTCATAGTCGGAAGAACATCCGGCACCATCTCAGATTTTGCAATAATATAAGGACTGGACTGAAGATGACTGGTGTAAAGTCATTTTCTCGGACGAATCCCATTTCAACTGCTTCGCAACGAAGGAAGAATCCGCGCCCGCAGAAGAAAAGGCGACCGTTTCAACCGGAGTGTATGCAACCCACGACGAAGCATCTCGGGGGTGCTTTTCCGGTCAAGGAACAGGATCCCTACATATTTTACTTAAAGGAACAGCAATGAACACGAAGTGGTACCTATTAACACTTGGAGACCACCTGCTACTGACATCATGACTCTAGTTTCCAGGGGATTTCGTCTTCCAGCATGATGGTGCACCTTGTCACTGAACAAAAGCAGTGAAGTGGTTGGATGATCATACCATCACTCCTCTAGTCGGGCGGCTTGGAAACTCACCAGATGTTAATCCAATCTAGAATCTGAGAGATTGTGCATTGGTCACACGATACGAAAATGACAACCACGAAACCAGAATAAACTGGAATTAAACCTACAGACAGTTTGGCAGAGTAGCATTTGGTCCGGTCCATGCCAGAGCGGATTCTTTCAGTGGTAAAAACAAGGGTCGTCACTGCAAGACCTGAAATATGCTAAAAGACTAGGAAAGTGAGGTACCACACATGTATTTATTGTTATTTTTGTACAGCTAACGTCACGCCTATTTTTAAAAAAGGCGACCGCGCGGTAGCTAGCAATTATAGGCCCATTAGCTTAACGTCAATTGTCGGTAAACTTTTGGAATCCGTAGTTAGGGATCGTATTATCGATCACTTAGAAAGTAGGTTTGATTAATAGTAGTCAGCACGGGTTTCGACGCCATAGGTCTTGTTTAACTAATTTGTTAGAATTTTATAACGAAATAATGCGCGAATACGATAGGCATAGGGCAGCTGACGTTATTTATTTAGATTTTAAAAAGGCGTTCGATACAGTTCCGCATAGGAGACTAATTGCGAAGGTTAAAGCGCACGGTATACGCGGTCAGGTAGCTAACTGGTTAGAAGAATGGCTTCGTGCTAGGAGGCAGAGGTCGTAGTTAATGGTAGTGAATCGGGGTGGTTAGATGTAGGTAGCGGTGTCCCACAGGGTTCAGTGTTAGGCCCAGTGTTATTCGTAATTTACATTAACGACATAGATGTAGGATTGACTAGTAACGTTTCAAAATTCGCGGACGATACTAAAATAGGCGGTAAGGTTGTTAACGAGGACGATAGAAATAGGATTCAAGACGATGTAAATAGGATTATGGAGTGGACAGATAAGTGGCAGATGCAATTTAACGTAGATAAATGTAAAGTTTTGCATATAGGTTCTCGCAACAATAATTACGCGTACACGATGGATGATAGGGAGTTAGTGAGCGTTGACGAGGAAGTAGATTTAGGCGTACGCGTATCTAAGGATTTAAAGGTTAGGAACCAGTGCCTGGAGTCTTGCGCAAAAGCGAATAGGATGTTAGGCTTCATAGCGCGTAATTTCGAATTTAAATCGAAGGATATTATATTGCCCCTTTACAAGTCCCTAGTCAGGCCTCATTTAGAATATGCAGTTCAGTTTTGGTGCCCGTACTTGCGTGAGGATATTGATAGGTTAGAAAGGGTTCAGCGTCGTGCCACGAAACTTATTCCGTCGATAACGTAAATTTTGATAAATTGTTCACTTTCGATAATAGTAATACTCGCAATAACGGATTTAAGTTGCGTGGCAGACGTTTCATTACTAATATCGCTAAAAACTTCTTTACGTTTAAAGTAATTGATAAATGGAATAATCTTCCCGCGTCAGTCGTTCATTCTACCAGCGTTAATATGTTTAAGAACCGTCTTGACAGACATTTTAAAAGTATTAACTTTGTTTAAAATTAAAAAAGAAAGTTAACAACAGGAGCTCTGGTGGTGGTGCTCGAGGATGAGTCTGTTGACGATGAATGCCAGCTTGTGACATTCCAGCGTGTGATGCAAGCAATTAAATTATTAAAAAATAAAAAATAAAAAATAAATAATTAAAAAAAAAAAAAAAAATTAGACTAACACGAACGTAGATGTAGCTCGTAGCGTAAATTAACCCACTTTTTGTTTAACTTTACCTACTTTTTTTTTTTTCTTATCCTTACTTTGCATGTCTCTAACTCTTTACTTGCATGTTTGTAGTTTGCATGGTATGACAGTGAGTTAAGACTGTTTGCATTTTGTAAGTGTTCTTATTTTACTTCTTTTCATCTTTCACCCTCTCCTATTTCTCCGACTATTTTTCTGACTTGTCGGCAGTGGCCGGCGGATGATGATGGTGAGACTTTTTTCCTCTTTTTCTGAATGAATGTTAACCACGAATGATAGGTGTTGCTCCTTACTTAACCCCTTATTCTCTTCTCTTCTCTTAACCCCCTACTCTTTCCTTTTTCTCGGGCTAGCCTTAGAGTGGATCTTAGGGTCTTTGTTAGCCTTAGCTTCTGTAGATCTGTAGATCTTCACAGAATCAGAAGAACGCTGATGGTGCTGCAGTTCTAGCATTGTATTTATTCTGGCTACTATCCTAAGGGAAAAGGATACACTGTAAGCAGTAAAGTTTCGTATGACATAAAAATTTTAAACCGTTTCTTTCCCCATTGAATATGAAAATAGATTCAGGAAGGGTTTATATCAGAATTCGGTCTAAATTTCTCGATTTTCCTTATGACTCTATACCAAAAAAAGAAACCTGTACTGTCAGTGTTAGGAACCCTTTATTACTTGGAACATTAAAGTTATAAAAAGCCCATTTAGTTACTTCTACTTGAGAGCTTTACAAACTCTCCTGTTTACACTTAAGTAAATCAGTATTAGCTTCTCTTCTACCTCAGATCAAGCCCGTTATGATCTTCTTAAACAATAATTTGAACTTAATTCTTCTTATGCCCTCTTAGATCAGACTAAGGAAGATAACAGCGTCCTCGAAAGGACTAATTGTCTGTTAGGAATAATGACTTTTGTTTTAGATCCTGAGCATTGTATTCGGCCATCCATTGCATTAAATCTCTGGTATAATGTCTTTCTTACAGGCACGCCAGCGTTCGTAACTCATTGTGTAACACCGTTTCCCTGTAATCGAAGTGAGGCACTGAGGTCGAAGGTTCTGGCCCTCCTAACTGATTATTACTTTTACAGGCACAGGTCAACTGTATACTGTAGATAATACTGTACAGTATTGAAAATAAGCGCAAAAGCGCAACACTGAAAATAAGCGCAACATTTCAACATGTTTCCTCATGTTCAAATGAAATCACCCTTTCACCAGAGTATGTCGTAACTCGTAATTCATTCTTAAAATATTCGACGCGAGTACACATTGTATTATAAAACTGCAATAAAATACACAAAAATATATACGAAACCGCGTTTCTTGGTCCGTCTAAAAATGTAATCTAGTATAAATATACTTCCTATTGAGGATTCCTACACGTTTCTTCTCTGAGAAGCATGACACCATGTGGCCATAATACGAGCACATCAACAGTAATTGATATTTGGAGTTCTAAGAGTTTTAAAATTTATGTCTCGTTATAATAAAGAAAAGAAATTCGTTTACACTTTTAAAACAGTAATTGTTTTAGCTAAATTTCTACAGAGAGTACGTTATATATATATATATGAAAATTATTTCACGAAAGTAACACGTGAAAAATATTTATTCATCGTGGATAGCATATCTGACCGGCAATCGGAAGATCCCGGGTTCGATTCCCGGGTGGTTACCTCATTTTTCATTTGTTCGTTCTCCTCCTCATCTTGTGCGGAACGTTCTTCTATACAAGCGTCGTTCTTTACATTAATTATACTGTGTGTTGTTTGCAGTTGAAATGTGTGTATATATATATATATATATATATATATATATACAGGTGTCCGAGAATTATCTGTACAATTTTTGGCTGTTATTAAAAGTCAACCATGAAGTGTAGAAATTCCAGTGTTGTCCCATTTTACAGAGAATCTCATTAAGTTTTTCTGATACCAAGTTTTGACAATTTTTTAGAAATTCCAGTGTGTCCGAAAATTATTTGTACATTTCATCCTTTAATAAAACTCTTGATAACACACGTAAAATTCTTAAACAAGATTATTTAGAATCTGTATTTTCAAAAGTTTCTTTTATTAAAGTAACGTTGTTACAAACATTCGATATGTGCACCATCAGTGATTCGCAAAACATCCAATCGATAATCCAAATGTTGCCATGTGCGCTGCAGCATATCCACATCAATTCGCTCAATAGCAGCTGTGATTCTTGCTTTTAAATCATCAATGTCTGTCACCCGCGTACAAAAAAGAAAAAACTTGTCAAAACGTGTTATCAGAAAAAACTTAATGAGTTTCTCTGTAAAATGGGACAACACTGGAATTTCTACACTTCATGGTTGACTTTTAATAACAGCCAAAAATTGTACAGATAATTCTCGGACACCCTGTATATGCTGATCACAAAAATGAGGGACTACCTGAAGATCAGAGCCCCCAGCCTTCTCTAGTTAGCCTTATAAGGCTAACTAACGAAAATATCACGACTTAACCTAACCAATCGTTAGGTCAACTGTACGCCCTTGACGATTGGTTAGGTTAGGTCGTGATATTTTCGTTAGTTAGCCTTGTAAAGCTAATTAAAGAAGGCTGGGGGCTCTGATCTTCAGGTGATCCAAAATGAGTAATGGCGTTTCTTTGCCGTTTCTTCTCAATTTGCCACCCTGAATAACAAAAATAATTGCAGTTTACAATACTTTGATTAATAATATTTATAATTTACTCAAACTATTTTGGAGCAAGTGTAGTTTACGTCTCCCTGACGCAAAAGGGGACACAAACTACACTAGGTCAAAGTTGGGGAACGTAAACTACACTTGGATCTTTAGGAGACATTTTTTGGACCTTTTCCAGTTTGTGTACCGTTTTTCATATAATTTATTTTTGAGAATATTTTTGTTAAAACTAACGAAAATATCACGACTTAACCTAACCAATTATCAAGGGCGCACAGTTGATCTATTATTAATTATAACATTGTTTGTTTCTGGAATAGTATTTACTATTTACTAATAGATCAACTGTACGCTCTTGATAACACTGGCCAACAAAATGAAACTTTTTTTCCTCATCACAAACATGATCACACTTTTCTTAATGCATTTTTCGCGCTGATTCCGAATCTGGTTTTATTTGTTTTCTAGCACGTAGAGTTATATAGATACACTGGTTTTGATATTTTTAAGTTTTTGATATTGCTATAAGAAAATTATGGATGTATAGATCACACTTAGGAATGCTAAAAACAAATACATCATATACTTTATTCAATATACTTATAAATAAAGAATATATATATTATTTTATTAAAAGCGCTGAGAGTGTGATTTCCTTTTGTAAATTTGGCCTGGATTGTCACGATACAGCATCCAACAATAGTCCGCCATCATGCTTTCATTCCAATATCCTTGGTAGCGCTTCTCCATTATCTGAATATCTTGATGGAAGCGCTCTCCTTGCTCGTCACTCACTGCACCAAGGTTTTCAGGAAAGAAATCTAAGTGGGAATGCAGGAAGTGAATATTTAACGACATTCGACACTCCATTTCTTTGAAGGCATCAAGGAGGTCTTGACTCCATCCTTATACGCAGGTGACTTGTTGCTTCCAAGAAAGTTTTCACATATCCATTTGTGAATCCTGACTGCATACCCATAAGCATTCCTATAACTTTTAGATCTCCACAAACATTCCATTGATGACTGTCGTATTTGATTGCCTTAAGTAGTATATCCATATTGTCATATGTCTCTTTTAGATGGACGGAATGGGCAATGGGGATGGATGGCATTATATTACCATTATGCAAAAGAACTGCTTTCAGGCTTCTCTGCGACGAATCAATAAAGAGGCGCCACTCAGATGCACATACGTCTGAGATTGGCTGTAAATAGTCCATTGATGTCATGACAATAACGAGAGGACCGTCTACTGAAAAGAATGCTGTTAATTCAAAATTCCGCTTTCGGTAGTAACTATTACGAACATTGTTCTCAAGTAAATTGTTCTCCTTTAGTCTTGAGGCGAGAAGCTCTGATTTCTCTTTAGACAGCGATAAGTCTCTAACAAGATCATTCAACTGTCCTTGGGTTAACTTTTAGGCTCTAAATGTCTATCTTCAAAAGTGTACTCTGGTTCTGTAGATGGTCCGGAAACGCCAGTTGCATCTTCATCACTTTCAATGTCATCTATGATAGAATCTAGCCTATCACTTGGGGGAATTGGAATGGGTAATGTTTCATCATGTTTTACTGGTCTACGTGCTGAATCCAAGTTTGGATATACAATCTGGTGTTTGTTCTTGGCAGAAAACCCCATTAAGTTCACACTACAAAAATAACAGTCTTCATGATGATCTCTCGGCTGCCTCCATATCATGGGTATGGCAAATGGCATTTTGTTAAGCCAATCACGTAATCCATTTGAACAGCCAGAACAGATTTGATGTGGCGCCCATGGTTTATCTTGGTCACCTAGATGGCAACCAAAGTATAGCTTGTATATTTTCTTAATGTCGGTTGTAATACTTCGTCGCTGTGTTTTAGTTGTCAACTGGCCGCATACGAAACAGAACTTGTCGGGGTCATTCTTACATTGTCGAGGCATGTTGACTGACCTGAGCAAACTAAATAAAAAAAAAATGTACACCAACTTGACACAACAAGTTCTTGGACTGGACTGATCTTTTGACACACAAAGCACGGCGTTGTTGCCTGAATCACAATGCTGCTAGACGTAAAAGCTCACACCTGAAATACATAAGATGTATAATTAAGATAATTGAAATAAATAAGATGAATAAACTAAAAAAAAACAATAAAATAAACACAATCAAATGTTAAATATTAGTATTTTGCCTATTTAAAATGGTTAAATCTGTGTAGTTATATATATGCCTTCATCTTGAAAACTATACGTGCTAGAAAGAATCTGAATACAGTTTTGGAATCAGCGTGAAAAATGCTATCCAGCCAACACAAATTTTACTCTGATGAAAAATCTTTGTTGACCAGTGTAATTGGTTAGGTTAAGTCGTGATATTTTCGTTAGTTTTAACAAAAATATTCTCAAAAATAAATTATATGAAAAATGGTACACAAACTGGAAAAGATCCCTTTTTTAAATGAATCCATCAAATAAAACGTTAAAACTAACGAAAATATTACGACTAAACCTAACCAATCGTCGTAAAAAAAAAAAATAATAAAAAAAAAAAATATATATATATATATATTGACGATTGGTTAAGTCTAATATTTTCATTAATTTTAATGTTTTACTTGATTATGTATACGCGGACAAAGTTGCGGAACGCAAACTACATTAGGATAATGTAGAAAAACGTAAACTACACTAGGCACCAAAGGGGGACATAAACTACATTTGCTCCACATTTTTGAAATAAACTCTTAGTGTGTAATTTAGTTTTCTGTCTAACTAAAGGAACTAGTAAATGCTATATTTCATTTTAATTCATCACTTTATTAATATTAGTTTATATCTTCCTTACGTTTTCATCAACCATTTCTCTCTTCTTTGTACAGCGAGTTGGTACAATTTCCACAAATAATGACAATAATGTCAAACAGTTTTATATTTTATACATTTTAATATAAATGATAATGTACATTCAGTGGTTTATTGACATTTGTTATTGAATTTTAGACATTTTACTCACTCAAAGCTTTTATAATAGTAAAATCTATACTCTTTTTGTA
>JAJOZX010004805.1:0-22500 GCA_023014485.1 Bathynomus jamesi
GACAGTGTTTCCGACTGAACAAAGATTTCAAATTCTGGCATTGGTCGACAGTGTCGGAAGAAAACAAGATGTCCGATGAAATGTTTTCTTTTAATCCTGGTAAGGTTCGCTAGTGTTGAATGTTACAGATTGATACTACTTTCCGACTGTTTAAGGCAGGGGTCACGAACCTTTTTTTGTTCGCCGCCCACTTTTACGATTTTTTGAAAATTAAAAAAGCTTATCGCCCACCTTAGATAAAAAAGAATAAATCAACATAATCGATAAAATAAATAATGAAATAAATGTTTAATTACCTTTAATGTGAGCCCACTAGTGGGCGCTACCGCCCAGGTTGGTGACCCCTGGTTTAAGGTATTCTCAGTAGTGTGTCGCTTCCTTGCACCAACAATGAAGTTTATACTACTTAATTAATCTGACTGCGAGATTCCGGAACACAATTTATACCTTCGTTCAATGGCGTCCTCTCTCTCTCTGTCCGTTGTGAGAAGGGAATACTTTTCTCTCGTTGAAAGATATAAAATGACGAATTACCCTTGTCATTCTTGATTTCACAAGGGTAGAATCACTTTTAAAATATTAGATTTCTTTACACTACACTTGTTTAGAGAAATTTAAACGAACAAATGCTTTCAACAAAAAGCTCAGGGCTCCAGCCGCACCGGCTGCCCAAGGGCGAAAAACAGACTTCCTTAGGAGTGAGGCGTCGACTGCCCCTCAGTGGTTTTCGCTCTGCCCTGGAGAAAACTCCCATGGTGCCACGTATTACAAAAGATTATTAAACTTTGCAAAATCCTACTCTAATAATGATATTAGCAAAAGAATTTATAAAATTGTAGTTTCACTCTTAACTCTTTTATGTGACTTATAATTGACAAACCTGCGATAGTTTTGTTGTCCGAAATATTTTATCACTTATATAGTAATGTTTGCACGCTGATTCCGAAAATAATATTCATTTTTCGCTATCGCGTACAGATTTTTCACAAAATGTCATATTTCTTATTACATATGCAAGTAATTTTCATTAAAATTGACTCAATTACATTTTGACTAGAAACTACTTCCTATAAATGTTTCCAGATCAGAAGTGACGTCATAGCGTCTTCTAGAACAATCGAAAAACGCACCGCTAGTATATAAGTGATTGACAAGCCACAAGATGAGTCAGTCTGTCTAGTGCGTGCGAGGTTATAATTCTTTATTATTCAAAGGTGCGCGGTGACTATATTTCTCTTGAAATTTGTTTATTTGTTATGACAACCTGAGGGTGTGTAAATAGCCCAAACATTTTCTGCTATATTTGTGGAAAATTTACTGTGAAAAAACAAAGGCGAGATATTAAAGACTTCGTCAAGAAAGCATAATATGCGTACTTCGGAATGAAACTTGGGGATCAAGACAAATCATGGGCTCCACATAAAGTTTGCAGTGTTTGTGTTGAACAACTTAGACTGAAGTAAAGGTAAAAAGGATTCTTTACCTTTTGGGATTCCAATGGTCTGGCGTGAGCCTAAAAATCACAGCAATGACTGCTACTTTTTTTCATGTAACTGCAAGGCTACAATACTAAAAATAAAAAGGAAATTTCTTATCCAAACTTTGTCTGCTATAAGACCTGTTGCGCATGGACCTGGTATACCAACCTGTACCTACTAAACCAAATACTCTTGATATAACTTCATCTGATTCGGTGTTTGATGATGATGGAAACGATGATGATTGTCTTCAAACCGAAACATCTGGTGAACCCCAATTGTTTACACAAAGTGAACTTAATGATTTGGTAAGAGATTTGTGTCTTCAGAGAGTGTGGGATCGAGACTTCGTACAAAGAACTTGCTTTCTCCCGGGACGTCATTTTACTGGTACAGAAATCGAGAAAAAGAATTCATCCAATATTTTTCTCAAGAAAATTCACTGGTATATTACAACAATATATTGGAACTAATACTTAAGCTGGGCGCTGCAGTCTATGACCCAAATGAGTGGAGACTTTTCATTGATTCCTCCAAAAGAAGTCTAAAAGGTGTCCTCCTTCACAACGGTAACTTGTATGCATCCATTCCTGTGGCTCATTCGGTTCACTTGAAGGAAACGTACGAAAATCTTGAGCTTCTTCTCGCTAAGGTTAATATAAAGAGCACGGTTGGCTACTTTGTGGAGACTTAAAAGTGATTTGTATGTTGTTAGGTCAACAACCAGGTTATACGAAGTTTCCATGTTTTTTGTGTGAATGGGATAGCCGAGTAAGAACTCAGCAGTGGATAAAAAAGGAATGGCCATGCAGAGTCAACCTGACACCTGGTTCTAAAAACATTCAACGTGAAAGTTTGGTTGGCACGAAGAAAGTTCCTTTACCTCCGCTTCACATAAATTTGTGCTTGATGAAGCAATTTGTTAAGGCCTTGGACGAAGATGGAGATTGTTTTAAGTATCTGTGTGGTAAATTCCCAACTCTTTCGGAAGAAAACTGATTTTGTTCTTTGTTCTTTCAAAGTGTTCATCCAATCTTGAAAAAGAAGCGGGGATTACTTTTAAGGATGTTATCAGCAAATTTTTGGGGAACAAAAAGGACCCAAATTACCAAAACATTGTGAACAACATGCTAAATAAGTTTAAAGAGTTGGGTTGTAATATGAGTTTAAAATTACATTTCTTACATTCACACTTGGATTACTTTCCTGAGAAGCTCGGAGCACTCAGCGAAGAAAAGGAGAAAGGTTTCACCAAAACTTCAAAGAAATGGAGAAGAGATATCAGGGAAGAGATATCAGGAAGGTGGGACATCAGCATGATGGCTGATTACTGCTGGATGTTGAAACGGGATACTCCGGAATTATTACATAAAAGAAAAGGAACCGCGCGTATATTCGAGACTAAAAGGCATAGATCTCACAAGAAAACTCAAAACAAATAAAGATGAATATGTAATTGACGTTAATAGTCTTCTTTCTTTTTAAAGTTGTTTGCATTTGTAATTAATATAACAAAGCGAAATAGGTACCTAATGTAAATTGAAATAAATAATATTTATTTATGTTGTTGTTTTTTTTCCTTCCAGTTTGCAGAAAATCCTTACGTGATAGAAAAAATGGACACTTTATCGAAATCAGCGTAGTTGAATTATATAAAATCAGTTATTAGTAAGAAAACAACTCTTACAAAGTTCTCATTCGCAGGCCTGTGTAATAGTCGAAAAAAACATTTGGAATTTAAGAATCTCTGTTTAAGATTATAGATTTGGCACACTGGAGTCTTTTAGGGTTATCGAAAGAATGCCAGATGATCCACCGGGCATCGAGGTGAGTTATTCAAATATTAAGAATTTAACGGATTCATAGTTTTATTTATACAAACACAATAATACCTTTTAAAGGATTTAATACTTTATTTTATACAAACAGAATATTTTTCAATTTCAACGAAAATTTATTGTCCTGTGGAAAACCTTTTCCATATATATATATATATATATATATATTATATATATATATATATATATAATATATATACCATATGTCCCACAAAAAAGTACACCCAACTTTAGATTGTACTAACTCCTCCAAAAATTGAGATATTTTGGATCTGTTTGTTTGATTTAATATAGCAAATTATTCTTTGTTAACGTTCAAATTTATTCATGTTTAAACGATTTAGTGTTTAAGCTTCTGCTTTTAACTGAAGGGTACAGCAAAATGGGTTGCGCGAAATGATCATTTCTCCCAGCCAGATAGCTTCTCTCGCTTTAACCAATGTGCTACTTTTTACGTCGAAGGATATTGCAAATATTTTTTTTAGAAATAATTCGAACTTTTGTGTCTAAGATACGAGTCATACATATAAATGAAGAATCTGAATTACTAAATTTATAAATAACTTTGAAACCCTTATCATGCAGTTTACACGAAGGCAGCGCGTTCTCATGGTCACAACTTATCTGCAAACTAAAAGCTTAAAACAAGTTCAGAATACCTTCGAACTGCAATTTCCCGATAGAGCTTCTCCAACTAAACATACAATTTTGAAGAATGTTCGGAAATACAAAGAAGAAGGAACGGTCCTCAATTTGAACAAAGGACGTTCAGGCCATCTGAAGACGGCAAGAACAGACGAGAACATTCAGCATGTTCGGCATTTATTAGAGACATCCAAAAGTGTCCACCAGGCGAAATGGTACAGAACTCTCACGCATGTCATTTCATCGAATAGTTCGTGAGGATTTGAATTTGTACCCATACAGAATGGAAATTCGACATCAACTCATTGAAGGAGATCTACCTCGCCGCCTAAGATTTGCCCAGTGGTTTCTTGAAAAACCAGAAAGATTCGCGGAACAATTAGTAGTTGGAGATGAGGCGGCCTTTTTTATGAATGGTCTAGTGAAGAGACAAATCTGCCGTCAGTATGCACCAAAAAATCATCCACCTGACAATCATATCTACGAAAAGAATAACTCTAGACAAAAACTGTCTCTCTGGGTAGGACTGTGCGGTAATGGAGCGGTAATTGGCCCGGTCTTTTACGATGGTAATCTAAATGGTGAAGCTTACCTAGAAATGATAGACCGAGAAATCCTTCCACAAATAAGTATTACTTATGGAAACCGATTTAATCGTATTTGGTGGGTGCAAGACGGAGCTCCTGCTCACAGGAGAGTTATTGTGAAGGAACGCTTGCAGGAAGTCTTCCACCAAAGAGTAATTGCTACAGGCCATGACATTGAATGGCCTCCCAGAAGCCCTGACTTGACCCCGTGTGATTACTTTTTATGTGGTCATTTGAAAAATAGAGTATTTGCATCACAACCTATCAATTTAGATGATTTGAGGACTCGCATCACAGCTGAAATCAACTTGTTAAAAGACAATCCAGATCTTATCAAAAGAGTGATGGGGAAGATGAAAGCTCGACTCCAGATTTGTATCGATAGGAATGGCGGTCATGTTGAAATAAAACGAAACTAAGCATAACTTTTGCAATAAGGAATAAAGAAAAATCTGATTTGTATCTTATTAAAATTGTGTTAAAGTATCTATTATTATGTATTTGTCTTTTCATTACATCGATAGCACACACATTATTTTTTCATTGACCAATTTTGCGCAATCCATTTTGTTGTACCCTTCAGTTAAAAGCAGATGCTTAAACACTAAATCGTTTAAACATGAAAAATTTTGAACGTTAACAAAGAATAATTTGCTATATAAATCAAACAAACAGATCCAAAATATCTCAATTTTTGGAGGAGTTAGTACAATCTAAAGTTGGGTGTACTTTTTTGTGGGACATATGGTATATATATATATATATATATTAGTGCTGGACCCGATATCCGCATCCGCATCATTTTTAACATCCGTATCAGCATCCGCACTTCTGACTGCGGATGTTATCCGGATATTACCTCTAATAAATTATGTAATTTACAATTAAATTAGCTTATAAAGTAGCTTACAAGGCCCAGTCATGCACATTTCATGTAAAGTATTAATTATTAATGAACAAACAAATACATAAACCTCAAAATATAAATACCTGGTAACACAGAAAATTGAATAAAACTTGTTTCATTGAATTTTCTGTGGCTGAAACTCTTGAGAAAGTTATTTTTATCATAATGAAAATATTAATTTTAATTCTTATGCATTGCCTGCCATAATAGTATCACGAAATTTGAAAAATTATGTCATATATTCATAATTCTATATTATATTGATAGATTAACTAAATATCCGCATCCACATCCGCGGATATTGAAATTAAAGATCCGCATCCGCAGGTGTTGAAAAATTGACATCCGGTCCACCACTAAATTTTATATATATATATATATATATATATATAAACCTTTGGTTAGCTTCCGCCCGAATTGTTCATTCTGACGAAGTTCAAGCTTTTCACTCCACCTTAGACCTACAGTTTAACGTGGAATCCGAACCACGCCCCATCAGCAGCCCAGCGCCTTAACCACTAGACCACTTAGGGTACCCATTTATCTACCAACCACTTTCTTTATTGTGTGGAAGGATGAACAGCTGGGTTTTGCTGCGCGCCGGCTGCCGTCGGGTCTCGAACCCGGAGCCGATGGATTCGTAGTCAGCGACGCTAACCACTACACCACCGAGGCGCATATATATATATATATATATATTATATTCAATAATCATTTCTACAGTTCGAGAGAGAGAGAGAGAGAGAGAGAGAGAGAGAGAGAGAGAGATAAATAAACTAAATGTGAATTAGATTTTATCATATAAAATTAATGTACATTTACAGTGTTTAGGGGGCTATTTTTAAAATTACTTAACAATATATTGGTTGAAAAGGTTTAAACGGTATTCGAAATGCTGAATAGGGCTTACCCAATTTCTTCAATCATATCTTCAATCCCCATTTTCACCCAATGCAATCATATATCTTCACACAGTTTATACGCTCGTTTTTGTAGGCCTACTCACCATAAACGTGCTTCAAGTTATACAATGTAGAACCATCATTCTTAACCCTAACCTGAGGAGCGTGGTAAAGAATGAAAGAACTCTATAGTTTCGAGATATAGAGTTTGATGGGGGAGTTTCTGTAAGGAAGATGTTGGCTGAAAATATAAATTCATCATTATAGGAAGTCCTGAAAGCATTCATTTCCTAGTTTGAGGTTAATTTTGTTGGAATTCGGCTTCTAACCAGCTTCAGTCCCTACAAAAAAGGTTACGTTATTTACTATAAATGTTCAGGCGACCCATTTGTGATACGTACGTCGTACATACGTATGTTATGTAGGTATGTACATCGCTTACTTCGATTGCAATTGTTTGGGAGTTGCTGAAGATCTGCACCCCGTGTGACTCATGCCCAACCCACACCTCCCCACAGCCCAGTATATATGGTATGCTCTGGGGTGTATATATATACTGTATATATATATTATATATATATTTTTTCTTTAATTTACCGCCGATTCGTACCTACAGAGAGCGGTACATATCTCGGCGAGGCAGTGGGTGGGTGGTGTTACTGAGTTGGGGGTGGTAGACTGGGGGGGTGAGTAAGGGTCAGTTGCTGGATAGTGGGTAGGAGGGGTATGGTCTCAGACGCGATAGAGCAGATGGGAGTGAGTGAGGAAGAGGAAAATCGCTTCTGTTGAAAAGTGGGGGCCTTCGGCGAGTATGGAGCATAGACGGTCGGGTATGGGATTTTCGGACAGGAGAGGGAAACACCTGCGACAAAGAGCGAACAGGTTTGGACATTCCACCAGGAGGTGTATGACAGTGATAGGGGCATGGCAGGTAGGGCAGAGCGGGGCTGGCGATTTCGCCATAAGGTGTCCGTGGGTGATGCGGGTGTGGCCTAGACGGAGACGGGCTAGAATTACTTCTTTATGGCGGGATTGGTGGAATGAGGATGCCCAGTATCCTATTTGTAGTTTGATCCTGTGGAGTTTATTTTGGGTGGCCTGGTCCCATTCCCGTTGCCATATGGAGCGGAAGTGGGAGCGGAGAGTCGGGAAGAAGTCGGAGAAGGGGAGGGGTCGGGAGGAGGCCGGCAGTGAGCAGGCCGTCTTTGCCGTGCGGTCCGCCTCCTCGTTACCTTGGATGCCGACATAAGCCGGGACCCAGCAGAAGGCGACTGTCTTGTGTCGGAAGGCCGTTAAAAAGTGGAAGGTTTGCTGGATGGTACAGACGAGCGGGTGAGGAGGGTTAAATCTTTCTAGGGAGAGAAGTGCGCTTTGGGGATCTGAATAAATGACGAAGGAGCTGGCAGAGTGGGTGCGCACAATGTCGAGGGCCTCCGTAATCGCGAAAAATTCCGCCGAGAAAACGGAGGCCTCGCGGGGCAGGCTGACGCCTCGGGAAAGCGGCTGGGACAGAATCACCGCTGAGGAGGCAGCACCAGCCTCCTAGCGGGAACCATCTGTATAAATGGCAACTGCGTCCGGGTGTTGGGTTGCGTGTTCACGGAAGAGTGACCTGTATACCGTGGCGCTCGTGGTATTCTTCGGTAGTACACACAGGTCTCTACAGAACTTGATAGGGGTGAGGAGCCAGGGGGGTATATGCTGTATGAAATGGGGATAACTGAGGGGGCGGGCATGTTGAAAAAGTCAAAGAAAGAGCGGATCACTTCAGTGAAGTGCCAGCTCCGTCCCTGGGGTGGTAGTTCAGAAACCGCCGTGTACGGAGGTATGTCCTCATGATGAGTAAACCCCGTCGGAGAGCGAGAGGGAGATAATTGCAGTCCACTTGAAGGCTTGGGAGGAGCGGAAAGCACCGGTGGCTAGGCGGAGGCCTCTATTAAGGACCGGATCCAAGATACGGAGGCAGGCGTTGGAGCCTGAACCGTAAACTACACTACCATAGTCCAGCTTCGACTGTACCATGGAAGTGTAAAGGGGAAGAAGAGAGCGTCGATCTGTACCCCATGTGGTGTGGGAGAGGTGATCTAGGAGAGCGAGAGGACGTCGAAGGGATTGCTTCAGGTGCTTGAGATGGGGAACCCAGTTGAGCCGTCGGTCTAGGGTCATGCCCAGAAAACGCGTGGAGGGTACCACCTCAAGAGGATTGCCGTATAATGTGACAGAGGAAAGAGGAAGGGTTGCGGGTCTTCTTCTACTGAAGAACATACACTTGGACTTGGGTGTGGAGAGGCGGAAACCCACCGACGCCGCCCACCTTTCCACCCGGTAGATGACGAGCTACATTTGCCGTTGAACGACGGATGGTTCCCGCCCTATAAAGTAGAACGCAAGGTCATCCGCGTAGATGGAAGAGCGGATGGTGGGTGGAAGGCACATTTTGAGACTGTGTTCATGACGACGGAGAAGCAAAGAACACTGAGGATGCTTCCCTGTGGGACCCCGTCCTCCTGCACGAAGCTGTCAGAGAGGTCTGAGCCCACCCGGACTTTAAAGGTTCGGGAGGAAAGGAAGCCCCTGATGAAGGTCGGCATGGCTCCAACGAGGCCTAGATGTCGGAGCTGACTAAGGATCATTGCCCGACGGGTGGTGTCATAGGCCTTCTGAATATCGAAAAAAAATGATAGTACGAACTGTCCATTGTCGAAGGCATCCTGTATGTCTCGGCTGAGGAGCAGGAGGGGATCAGTAGTAGAGCGGAATTGTCTGAAGCCGGACTGGGTAGCCGGGAAGTAATTGCTATTTTCAAGGACGAACGATAGTCGCGTAGCGACCATTTTTTCAAGGATTTTGCAGGCACAACACGTCAGGGCGATTGGTCTGTAGTTTGTGGGGTCCAGGGAATCTTTGCCGGGTTTGGGGATAGGGATGACGTGGGCCTCCTTCCACCTGGAGGGGAAGGCGCCCTCTATCCATATGCGGTTGTATAGGTCTAGCAGGAAAATTTGTAAGGAATTGTGGATGTGCTGGATCATGCCGTACGGAATACCGTCCGGACCGGGATAAGGGGATCGTCGAGAGGCCAGTGCCGCCTGTAGTTCACGCATGGTGAACAACCGGTTGTAGGTGCTGTCTATGGATGGTGGAGAGGGGCTATTGTTAGGGGCGGGTACGAAACCGACTGCAGAGGAAAAAACGGCCGCGAAGGTAGAAGCTAGGTGGTTTGCCACCGACTTGGGCTCGTATAGGAGTCCGTCATTAGTCCGGAGGACCGGGGGTCGGGAGGGGACATGTCGCCTCTCGACACCCCGTACTAGATGGTTGCCGAAGGTGTGGTGACGGTGACGCCGGACACAAAGGCACGCCGAGAGGCTCGGCGCGCGCGCACTCCGTGGTTCACCAAGGCACCCATCGGGCGCGGGGATAGGCGAAGGATCGTGGGATGCTGGTGCTTCCAGCCGCTACAACGACGGACTCGAAATATGCGATGCGCTCGTCGGCGGATGGGCAGTGGGCAGTTGTAAGGGTTGTATATGTATTGTCGCGGAAGCGGGCACAATTCGCGTTGGTAGTGATCCACCTTTCCGGTACCCGAACGGTCTGGTCGGGCCGATTGAGCGTGAGTTGAATGGGGAAATGGTCACTTCCATAGTCCTCTTGGAGGACTTGCCATGTGAAATCTAGGAGGGCATCAGTCGAAACGAGGGACAGGTCTTTAGAGGATGGAGTGCAAGTGGTGGCATAGTAGAATGTAGGAGAGCCATCCTTGAGGCACTCGACGGAGAGCTCGGTCATGAGAGTAATCAGGGTTGGGGCCATATAGGTGAAATGTGTGTCGCCCCACAAGGGGTGGCGACTATTGAAATCGCCCAGTAGTAGAAAGGGCCTGGGGAGTTGTTGTACGACCTCCACCAGGTCATCGCGGGATACTTGAGCGTGGGGAGGGAGGTAGATTGAGCAGACGGTGTACCGTCTATCTAGGGAAAGCCGGGCGGCAATCACCTTTAACGGGGACCAGATAGAGAGATTGTGGAAGGGGACTGTGTGGTGAATGAGAATGGCAGCCCCCCTTCGAGTGCAGGTAGGAGACGGGGTGGCGATGCAGGAATATCCATTAGGGCAGGGCATGGGCTTGATCCCCAGGATTAGCTCCTGGAGACAGACACACACCGGACGGGAAGTGGTAATCAAGGAGTTAAGGCCTTCATATTTCGCGAATATTCCTCTGCAGTTCCAGTGTACTATTGTGGTTTTCGGGGGATCCAATAGTTGATGAGGAGGGATGGGTAAAGCTGTAGGTGCTAGGAGGTTGGAGTGTGAAGGGAGATCTGGAGTTCGCGAAGGTGAGGGATGGGTCAGGAGCATGGCTGGCTATCTACCGTTCACCAGGGAAGGAATCGGTCGGCCAGTTGATCTCCGCGGAGGTTGCGGGGTCGAGTCGGCCGAGCGAGACCGGAGGCGTGGATCACGGCAGTCAGGGGAAGGTCGTAGGCTGAGAGGGTCAGAAGTAGGCTGACCATATTTCCTTGAGACAAAAACGGGACATTGGGATGGCAAAAAAGGGACGGGGGTTATGTAATATTCTGTATTCATGAAAAAGTAAGTACATAAACCGGGACAAAATTGACATTTTTATTAAAACGACGGGACGGCCAGGAAATATAAAAAAAACGGTACTGTCCCGTTCAAAACGGTACGTATGGTCAGCCTAGTCAGAAGTGTTTTGGCGGGCTTCAGTGTTCGGACCAGGAGGGGGCACTTTACTTCCCAAAGTGGCGTCTCCCCGCCTGTCCAGGGTCTCACGGTGGACCCTGGGTGGCGATAAGGGGTACCAGAAGGACCGAGCGGGTGGGAAGGAGGGCGTGGTCAGGGTGGCTGACAAGGAGGGGGCTGGGGATGTTGGGGGAGCAGGTGCTGTGGGGGTGGAAGGAGGTGAACTAGAGTGATCTCGTGGAGGGGTGGAAAAAATTGTACAAGCAGGCAAGGGCAGATCATGAGACTCATGGGCGCGGCCGAGCTCCCCTCGGCCACACCGTGTAGCTGCGCCAGAGCCGCATCCACTGGACCCTCGGGGGAGAGGATGTTGTTCAAATTGGGTCTCGTCGTCGGGGGCGGGTCATGTAATTCGGCAACTATTATTTATCAGAGTCTTTTGGGGTAGAGTGGTGGGACTTCCGCGGTGGGGAGATATGGTTCTTGTAGGCGAAGTGGGCGGTGTGAGGGTCCGAGCCGTCTTCTTAGTTCTAGGGGAAGAGGGAGAGACACGTTGAAAGGCCGGAGGGTCTAGTGACTCGCTCCCGCGTCTCCGCCTCGTCAGCTTGCTCTGGGCGGTAGGTTCGGGCGTGTGCAGAGAATACTGGGAGGGCAGGGTTTGAGGTGGATGGGGCCTGGGTATCCTGGTGCCAGACTCTTGAGGGATTTGTGTCAGGTGTAGTGCGTGAAGAGAAGGGATGGTGGTGGGACAGGAGACCGTCGGTTCCTGCGAGGATTCCCTTTGGGAGGGACAGGGAGCAGTGGTCGAGGGGAGTTTCAGTGGCAGGCCAGGGTGGCGTGCCGAGATGACAGAGCCGAGAGCAGCGGCGTAAGACATCCCCGGCCTCACCTCCAGACTCCACACCCTGTCTCGTGACTCACGGGGGCTAAGGTAGTCCGTTACCTGCAGGCCTCGGACCTCCTTTTCGAACTTGAAGGAAAGGCATTCGCGGGATGAAGAGGGGTGTGCGCCTTCATAATTGGAGCATTTGGGTGTGTTGGGGCACTTTTCAGGGTGAGCGATTTGACCACAATGGACACAGTTGATGCGGCTGCCGACAAACGGAACTAACGTGTCAAAACTTGTTGCATTTAAAGCAACGGGTCTGGTCTGGGATGTATGGGCGGACAGTGAACTTGCATGGCGCGCGGTCTCTCATACCCCTTACAATGCGGCCGGGGGGGGGGGACTAAGGTATTGAAAGTAAGGAGAAGACGCGAGGTGGGAGAGGGGGTGTCTCCCTGTCGTGATGTGAAGCGATAAATCTTAGTGACCACCTGGGGTGCGAGCAGTGGCGGTCCTAGCTTACATGACGCCCTGGGTGAACCTCACCTTCAGCGCCCCCCCCCCCTGTTCGCCAACACACACACATTCGAATCCCCCCAAAATAAAGGACAGACATAACTCTTTCACAAAATAACTTTTTATTGGACTAATTGTTGGAACTTCAGAACCAAAACAAAGACTCAAATTTCTGAATTTTACAAATCCTTCATCACGTAAATAGAATAACTCACTTAAGAGAATGTAATTATGATACTATGAACAGGAAAAATACAAATTAAATTGCACAACTGCCATAAATAAATAAGAGAGGGTAATTATTATGCTACACTTTGAACAAGAAACAAAATAAATTGCACCACAGCACAACTGCCATCTAAAGCCTGACTCTTCTTACCTTCCTTGATGCAAAGTCATGAATTAAATCATCATATGAAATCTGCTCAGCAATTGTATGATTTATACTGATGATGGCCAGACCGGTAAGGCGTTCCTGTGACATAGTTGACCTCAGGTAGGATTTGATGAGCTTCAGCTTTGAAAAGCTCCTCTCTGCTTCAGCAACAGTGACTGGAAGAGTAAGACCAATTCTGAGAGCAGTCCACAAATTTGGATATATTTCAGAGAGCTCCCTTTCATGGATAAATGTCAGCAGTTCAAGCAAGGATATGGTCTTTGATGGCAAGTCAGGCAAGTTCTTCAGCTCCTGTGCAAGCTCTCTGCCATCCAAGTCAGATTGTCCCTTAAAGTGTAGTGTAGTACTAAGGTTCACACATTGTTCTGTCAGCTCCTCAAATGTGAGATTTTGGAAATGTGTCAGCACTCCAAACTTCTCTCCCACAATTTCCAACGTGGAAAATCTTTCCTGAATGGCTGATGTTGCAGCATCAACCACTGCATTGAAAAATGTCACCTCCAGCTTCTTCAAAGCATCAATCAAGGGCTCATCAGATGCTTCATAGGAGAAGTGCCGCTTTGTGGACCTCAGCCGTTTTTGTTTTAACACAGCCTCCACATTCATTTGTTCACAGATATCTGTGGCTGCCATTTGTGCAGCCACAAAACCTGTTGCCCTGTAATTGCGGAGACCTCTCTCTTTTTTTTAGGAGATTTACTGCAACATCAACGTGCATGCTAGGAGACTGCATCTGCTTGCTCACATGCTGAATTTGGCACAACAGGTCATGCCACACCACTGAACAAATGGCGAAGCGGTATGACCCAACCTCCTCTGACAGAGATTGAGCCTCGACCTTTATTACAGAGTCTTTGGTGTGGTCCCTCACCTCGATCAGTGCATCTCTCACTGCAGCTGCCTGATATCTCAGGGGCTCCACACTCTTGATCTTGCTTTCCCACCTTGTATCAGACCACATCTTCAATGTGATGTTCACATGTTTTTTCAAAATGGCCCATCGTTGTGTGGAGGCTGAAAACAAGTTGTAAAGCTTCTGCAAGATGCCAAAGTAACTTGTGGCATCAATAGATCCCTTAGCAGCATCGGCCACAAGCAAATTCAGAGAATGAGCCCCACATGGAACAAACAGAGCTCTGGGATTAATTTCTAGGAGCCTGGATTGAACACCCTTGTTTTTTCCCCTCATGTTGGCCCCGTTGTCGTATGATTGTCCTCTACAGTCCATGAAAGGAACTTTTAGCTCCTCCAGTCTCTTCAGAATCAGAGATGCCAAATGTTGACCAGTGGACTCCTCTGCCTCCAAAAACCCCATGAAATGTTCCTTTATATGGGGCTTCCCCTCCAGTGACACAACCCGAATCACAACTGACAACTGTTCAGTGTGGCTGATATCTGGAGTGCAATCTAGAATTATTGAAAAAAACTTTGATTGTTTGATGTCGCTCACCATTGCTGAAATGGTCTTGCTGCTCGACAAATCAATGAGTTCGTTTTGTATGTGGTGGACGAGGTAGCTGGTGTGACTGGAGGTCCCTTTTTGGACACGGTTAATGTGCTCTTGCATTATAGGATGAAATTGTGCCATCAGTTCAACTTCTTTCAGAAAATTGCCATTTGATGGTGAGAAAAATTTTTCTGTATGTCCCCTTAGTGCCAAATTCTTAACTGCCAGAGAATGCACAATAGCAGTGAGACGTGTCAGCACCGCTCTCCATCTCAACTTCTCAGCCTCCAGAAGTGCCATCTCCTGCTTGTCAATGGTCTTCCCCTTTCTCATCCTCACTGCCAGTTCTTTCCAGATTTTCATAGAATTTAGGTGTTCTGAACTGTTGTCATGTGATGTGAGCAATGAGCTTGCATGCTTCCAGTCCGAGAGTCCCAAACTTGTTAAATTTATTTTCCTCTTGGAAAATAATGTACAACAGAAACAGAAAAGGCTGTTGTTTTTAAGGAATAGACCAACCAACTTCTGGTTATATTTTCCCCACTAACCAATGACTTCCTGAAGTATTGATGGTGGAAACTTCTTCCGTCACTGTCGTTTCTAGGGAATACAAAGTCAGATGGTACTTGACTTGGTCCCCTGGAAACCAGTTGTGTCCGAATTCTCTCAGTCAGAACTGAAGGCCAGTTAGCAGGGTCGGTGGACAGAGACTCATCCTCAGGAGGCGATTCTGCTCCAGGCATTTCTAATAGAAAGAACAAGAGCATTACTCATTAGTATACACACCTAAGTTAGATAACACATTATTCACAGCACTTTGTTATGGTGGTGGTGTTATGGAATTATGGTGGTGGAACACCACACATACCCAGTAACCCAGACCCAGTGATAATAACATTATAATTTATAACTGTTTGCAAAATGCTTTGCAGGGATGCACACACATACACATACACACACACGCACACACTCACAGACATATGTGCACACAAACTCACCTGAAGAGTCCTGCCGGGGAGAAGTAGAAGCAAATGGGTCTTCATCCTCAGGATCAGACTGCATTTGTGGAGACATATGTGAGGCTGAGGAGGTAGATGGCTCCTCAGCCTCAATAATGGCAGAAGTAGACGGCTTCTCATCCTGGCTAGTGGCAGAGGGTGTTCCAAAATATTTCAAAAGTGCCCCTGCAAATAGTAAAATAGAACATAACAGACCAATGCATGAATAGGCTAGTACAATTAATTTAACATGTTATTAAGCACAATTTATTAAACTTTTAGAATAGGAAACAAATGAATAATACAACCTCCTTGGTTAATGGCTAATTATATACATAATAGTACACTTCAAATGACTCAGAAAGCTATATCACAAAATAGCAGTGCAATATAGCAGTGAAGAGTAGATGACATAGCTCTATACCTTTATCTTTTGCTCGTTTCTCCTCTTCTTCTTTCCTCTTTTTTTCTAAACTGAGCACCTGATAGCTTTGACCTCTTCTTATCCATTTGCGGTTATTTGACAGACCTTAGTGGCTTAGTGTGAAGATTCGTTCTGTAATAAATAATATACATTTCACTATTTAACCAAACCCAGAAAAAAACATTACCTATGTTAAAGTATGGGCCTTTATTCCCAATAATTAATCTGGAAGCATTTTGCATTGTTTAGGTCTTTTATGGGAAGGTTTATGGAAAATGCAATAGATGGTTTTTTATTAATAAAAATATATTTATTGATCTTTTATTATTTATTTTATTTTATTTTTTATTTTTATTTATTTCTTTATTTATTTATTCTTATTTTTATTTTTATTTTTTTTGCAGGCGCTCATGCCGCCCCTCCACAAATGCCGTCCTGTGCGGCTGCCCATATTGCCCATATGAGGAACCGCCACTGGGTGCGAGGTCCTCCAGGAGCTCGTTTACTGCGATCGACAATGGGCGAGTGCCGTAAATAGTGCCCTGACTCTGGTTCAGGCGAGGGTGTGGGGAAACGGACACTGAGCATCCAAGGACCTCAGTGAGGGAGAGTAGGGCTTTCGTTCCTGCGTCTGAGCGTGATTTTATGAGAGGGAGCCATCCCTCTGTGGTCGCACATCATAGCGGCTGGAGTTGCTGTGGGTTCAGATCGCCTGGAACGTCCGTTCAGAGTTGGTCGAAAGGGACCCAGAGGCAGGCCGGATCACCAGGAATTTGTGGATACTTGGAAGGGAGAGGGAGGCTGTAGCATCGAAGTGGACTGGGATATCCAGCGGTCGATAGGGTGGCCGTGAATGCCGGCTTCCCCGTCCGCCGCGGGGCTCTCTCCGTGGGGAAGAGGGCTGGCGGCGGGTGAGGGGGGCATATGGGGAGAGCAAGAAGCTGGGTTCTGGGGGCAAGTCCTGGGTGGAACTTGACTTGCCCGAAGGCGGCTGAGGTGGGCTGGGGCGAGACCCCTACTCCAGAGAGTGTATGTCCAAGGGCATATTCGAGGGATGGACTGGGGTCGGCAACAGAAAAGGAGAGTACAAGCGTTCCGCTTCCACAGGGGGGGTCAACCCCATCAGGATGCGGTCTTCCAGTGGTAGAGGACTCGAGGGCCTGGTTGCCTACCACCCGAGTGTTGAGAGAAGGAGTAGTCCGAAAATGAGAAGCAGTAGTCGTAAGCCGAGGGGGGGAAGTAGCCATAGCAAACAAGAAGAAAACTTCATTCCCCACGCGCATCCAGCCACCACCGACTCCAACAAGGGAAAGGCGAATAGTGGGCACACTCGGTCCCACCGCCAATAGATGTCACGCAGGGGAGATACACCCGTACCCAGTCCCCGTGCCTAAAAGGCGGCCACTTTCTTCCAACGCGCGGTGAAAGGTGGCAGGGTTTGGTTGAAAAGCGACAAGGGTGCAGGGCAACCACCTCCCACACCCAAGGGCCTAGGAAGGGGTCAAATGAAGGTCCAAATACAACGCGATAAAAAAAAAAGGAAAGAAGCCAGAAAGAATGGGTGAAAGGAGGAAGAAAGAAATAGAAGCAGATCAGCCGGGTCCCCAAACGGGTCCAATGGTCCACGAGGGCAGAGAAAGTCCTTACACCGAAGAAAGATGCATTCCCACATTCGCCACAGAGGGATGCGCCCTATCGCTCCGGACAAAGCAAAGGGATATATATATATATATATATATACATTCAACTGCAAAGAACACGCAGTATAAATAACGTAAAGAACGACGCTTGTATAGGAGATATTCCGCGCAAGACGAGAAAGAGAAAACAACAAATGAAAAAATGAAGTACCACCTGGGAATCGAACCCGGGATCTTCCGATTGCCGGTCAGACGCGATAACCACTACACCATGGACTCCACTCTTCCAAATGCCGTAATTCCTCTACATACTCGCAGAAACCAATGCCCCAAGGGGGCACCTCCCGCTTGCCGTAACATTATATACATTCAACTGCAAAGAACACGCAGTATAAATAACGTAAAGAACGACGCTTGTATAGGAGATATTCCGCGCAAGACGAGAAAGAGAAAACAACAAATGAAAAAATGAAGTACCACCTGGGAATCGAACCCGGGATCTTCCGATTGCCGGTCAGACGCGATAACCACTACACCATGGACTCCACTCTTCCAAATGCCGTAATTCCTCTACATACTCGCAGAAACCAATGCCCCAAGGGGGCACCCCGCTTGCCGTAACATTATATACATTCAACTGCAAAGAACACGCAGTATAAATAACGTAAAGAACGACGCTTGTATAGGAGATATTCCGCGCAAGACGAGAAAGAGAAAACAACAAATGAAAAAATGAAGTACCACCTGGGAATCGAACCCGGGATCTTCCGATTGCCGGTCAGACGCGATAACCACTACACCATGGACTCCACTCTTCCAAATGCCGTAATTCCTCTACATACTCGCAGAAACCAATGCCCCAAGGGGGCACCTCCCGCTTGCCGTAACATTATATACATTCAACTGCAAAGGTGGTACTTCATTTTTTCATTTGTTGTTTTCTCTTTCTCGTCTTGCGCGGAATATCTCCTATACAAGCGTCGTTCTTTACGTTATTTATACTGCGTGTTCTTTGCAGTTGAATGTATATAATGTTACGGCAAGCGGGAGGTGCCCCCTTGGGGCATTGGTTTCTGCGAGTATGTAGAGGAATTACGGCATTTGGAAGAGTGGAGTCCATGGTGTAGTGGTTATCGCGTCTGACCGGCAATCGGAAGATCCCGGGTTCGATTCCCAGGTGGTACTTCATTTTTTCATTTGTTGTTTTCTCTTTCTCGTCTTGCGCGGAATATCTCCTATACAAGCGTCGTTCTTTACGTTATTTATACTGCGTGTTCTTTGCAGTTGAATGTATATAATGTTACGGCAAGCGGGAGGTGGCCCCTTGGGGCATTGGTTTCTGCGAGTATGTAGAGGAATTACGGCATTTGGAAGAGTGGAGTCCATGGTGTAGTGGTTATCGCGTCTGACCGGCAATCGGAAGATCCCGGGTTCGATTCCCAGGTGGTACTTCATTTTTTCATTTGTTGTTTTCTCTTTCTCGTCTTGCGCGGAATATCTCCTATACAAGCGTCGTTCTTTACGATATATATATATATGAGAGAGAAATGTACTCTGCGTAAACAAATGTAGATATGAAAGTTATATGTAATGAATGTAGGTTGAGTTGCCAACTGATTTTTATTGCGAAATATACATACTGTGTATATATATATATATATATAAATTATATATATACTATATATATATATATATATATATATAAACTCAGTCAGAATGGTCCCCTGAGAAACTTGTATGTTAAACACAGACCGTACATGGAACAAGAAGCTCTTCTGGGAAATTACATCCACTGTAGTTCGAATAATTAATGATAAATATAAATGACAAATACCTTATGAACCTTATGTTGTTTCGTGCGTTGGTCTCTCTTCACACGGAGGTCAAGCTGGTGGCCCCGCCTCTAGGTCTGGCCTGGTGGAGGAGCGAGTTGCTTTCTTGCGCTCTCCACCGTACATAGCCAGGCACGCCCGGCTCATCTGGTACTGTCCTGAGTCAGGCATCCAGTCTTTTCTTGAAGACTTCAACTTTGACCCCCGTTACGTTTCTGAGGTCCTTAGGAAGCTGGTTGAAAAGTCTTGGCCCCCTGACAACCAAGCTATTTTCCTTCAGGGTTGAGGAGGTCCCTTGTCGTGCCTTTAATTTGGGAACACTACACATTCTGCCTTTCCTATTTTCCAGTGTTGTTTGAATGGTAATTGGGTTTAGTTTTAGGTTTGGTACCAGTTTTTCGATCATTTTCCATATGTAGATTATGATGTACCTCTCTCTTCTTCTTTCCAGTGAGTACAGATTTAGTTTACGTAGTCTTTCCCAGTAGTTGAGTTCTTTGCAGCCATCAATCTTGGCTGTGAAATGCCTTTGCGTTTCTTCTAGTTTATTAGTTTCTTCCTTTTTATACGGGGACGTCAAAACTGAGCAGTATTCAAGTTTTGGTATAATCAGTGCTTTTAGCAAGGGAATCATTACTGTCCTGTCCCTTCTCTTGAACGTTCTTAGAACCTGTCCGGCGACTCTTTTTGCTTTATTTATCGCTATCTGATTTTGTGTTTCGAATTTCGCATCATCTGTCATTATTATCCCGAGATCAATCGCTTTCATGCTTCTCTGAATTTCCTGTCTATCTGGAGCATAATATGCAGTCTGTTTAAGTTCTTCTTTTCTACCATATCTCAAGAGCTGAAATTTCTCAGCGTTGAATGACATGTTGTTATCTTCTGACCATTTGTATATTTTGTTCGTGTCCCTCTGCAAGGCCTCCACGTCATGTACATCGCTGATTTTTCTGCTGATCTTTGTATCGTCTGCAAAGGATGTTACTATACTATTGCTGTTTACTCCGCTGTCTATGTCTGTTAGCATGATAATGAACAGGAGTGGGGCCAGTACTGTCCCTTGTGGTACTGAGCTGCGTACTTCCGATTCTGATGATGATATATTTTGAATTTTGACGACCTGCAGACGATCACTAAGGAAGTTGTAGATCCATTTTCCCACTTTGCCTGTTATTCCCATGTCTTTAATTTTATGTCCTATTATACCATGGTCACATTTATCGAAAGCTTTAGCAAAATCTGTGTATATAACATCGTAGTTGTCATTGCCTTCCAATGCATCTAGGATATTGTTGTAGTGCTCTATTAGTTGTGATAGGCATGATCTACCTGACCGGAATCCATGCTGATTTTCGTTGAATCTTTCCCGTGTCTCCAGGAAATCATAAATTTTCTGTCTAACTATTCTTTCAAATACTTTGGTGAGGTGGGACGTCAATGACACTGGTCTATAGTTCTTTGCTTGAGATCTGTCCCCTCCTTTATATATAGGGACAATGTTTGCTCTTTTCAAGATGCTCGGTATTTCCCCAGTGTCTAGGGATCTTCTCCATATCCAGTATAAAGGTGTAGCTATTTCATTTGTACAGTTTTTAATCAATAATGCGTTCCAATTGTCCGGACCTGCAGCTGAATAGTTTTTTCTTTATCATGATGGAAAGGCCAACGTGGGCACCGGGTTACTCGCAAAGAGGCCCCAAAATATAGCTTCCCTCACCAGCTATCTGCAAAGCAGGTAGGATCCAGCTTTGGGACAGGATCTAGGGTTTACAGCTTACACCTAGCCTACTACATTCAGAACCTCAATATGCGCAAGAAATTCGTTGCATTCACGTCGGATTGAATACATCAAAGAAAAAGGGGTAACTATTGTATATTTAGCCAAAAAACAAAACTTAAACCTCAACCGGGACATTGAGCGTCCACTTTTCAAGGCACATAACACGTCCGTTTAATATACACAAACTCAGAATGGTCCCCTGAGAAACTTGTATGTTACCTATTGTTACCTATGTTGAAAATACTCTAAATATAAAATTTTAATAAGATCAAAAAATTCTAAGTGGTGCCACATCGCATTTGAATTTAGATGTTTTTAAAAACCTTTTTTGCTTCTTCCCCATAGTATAGATTTATTGTGTCTTTACGAAAAATATTTCGATATATATCATGTTTTTGCATAATATAGATTTTTGTATGCTTATTGTGGTTAAATATTCCGAAGCACAGCTTGTATGAACGGTACTGAACACGTTGAGGCAAGAATCGCATCTGTTCTGTTGATACTTGTATTCACGTTTTTCCATGAAATAGATTTCGTCACTTTTCCCATTAAGTGCTCATCTTGCGTAAGCGTGTTGAAAGGGCGTTCCTATAACAATCGTATTTTTTATTCACAAGCCTCAGTCTTTTGCCAACCTGTCGTTTGCAGTGTATTGTTTGCAGTCATTTGCAGTGCATTGTTTGCAGTGTATTGCAGTTCGTTTGCCGTGTTGCAATAGTGAATAATAATATTAGAAATGGCAAGTTCCTCAATGAAAACTCGCAGAAATACCGAAATATGGCTCACTGGACAACCAATTGAAATGAGATGCGGGAGAAAACTTCCTTCCAAAGGTGATGTGCTCCGTCGTCTTTTGTATTTACTTAAGGAAAAAAACTCTAAGAGAAGCTTCTAAAGCAGTTTACATAGAGGTAGTTGAAATTTGGGAACTAGCTAGAATTCCAATAAGAGCTGATTATAATGCTATACCCATGATTGAAAAAGTATATACGGAATATAGAACAGCTCCAAAAATTAAAATTCCGGTGCTCCGAAACTCAGCGTGAGAAAGAGATTGTTTCAGGACAGTTTAAACGATCTCTTTGATATTGCTCACCAAAAAGCGCACGAGATGATCAAGATTAAAGAAGACAGAGAATTCCTCCAAGTTCAAAAACAGAAGGGAAGAAAAGAATATATGGCTAACGTTGACAAAGCATTATCAGAGAAAGAAGATCGTAAAAGGAAGAGAGAGTCAGCTAAAGAACGGTTAGCACGCAGAGAAAGTAAGAGAAAGAAGGAAGAAACAAGGTCTGCCAAAATGACTTCATCAAGTAGCATGAGTAATGACGATGAAACAATGTTGTGTAAAACTAACACGGCATCAAAATATAATGCAGGCAAGAAGGTTCCTAGCAAACCAAGTAAGAAGAAACTTGTAACACGAGACGTTGCAGTTGCACTGGATAGATCGAATATTTCTGAGAGACAGGCCGCATATGTGCTATCAGCTGCTGCCTCTGCATTAGATCATGATCTTGATGACTTGTCCATAAGCAGAAGTACAGTTCGTCGGAAGAGAATGGAT